>BDMV01000006.1:21228688-21773912 GCA_008326285.1 Oryza officinalis
CCTATAGAGCATTTCGCGATGGAAAAAAACACTATAGGTGTCGGTTCTAGCGAAAAAAACCGGTACTTATAATATAGGTGCCGGTTTTTAAAATGAACCGGCACCTATAATATATTATAGGTACCGGTTAATGACAAAACCGGCACCTATAATATATTATAGGTGCCGGTTCATTTTAAAAACCGGCACCTATACCTTTGAGCCGAGCCGTGAGCCGGCCGAGCCCATCGACGATCAGTAGCGTCGCGCGTCCTTATCTACTCGATCGTCTCTCTGCCTCGTCTCGCTCGTCTCTCTCGTCTCTCGTCTCTCTCTCTCACTCTCGCTCTCTCGCGGCGGCTGCCTGGTGGAGGCGGTGGGCTCCCGCCGCTGGCGGCTAACTGGCGGAGGCGGTAGCGGCGGCCGCGGCCGCGCCCTCCCCTCCACCAGATCTAGTGGGAGGGGAGGCGACGGGCTCCTCGGCTGGCGGTATGCACCCCATGAGCGGCGGCGGGCTCCCCTTCGCTAGATCCGGTGAGAAGGGAGCCAGCGGGGAGAGGGGCAGTGAGGAGGCGAGGGGCAGCGCCGACGGCTACCTGGCGGAGGCGGCGGCGGCGGCGATGGCCGCGCCCTCCCCTCTGCCAGATCCGGCGGGAGGGGAGGCGGAGGGCTTCGAGGCCGGCGGTGGGCACCCCACGGGTGGTGGCAGGCTCCGTGGGCAGCGGCGGGCTCCCCTTCGCTAGATCCGGCGAGAGGGGAGCCAGCGGGGAGAGGGGCAGTGGGGAGGCGAGGGGCAGTGCCGGCGGCTGCATGGCAGAGGCGGCAGCGACGGCGATGGCCGCACCCTCCCCTCCGCCAGATCCGGCGGGAGGGGAGGCGGAGGGCTTCGAGGCCGGCGGTAGGCACCCCACGGGTGGCGGCGGTTGAGTTCGGCGGGAGCCAGCGGGCCGGTGGCTGCGTGGCGAAGGCAGCTACGGCGCACCTCGGCGGCAGCGGCGGCCGCGCCCTCCCCATGCGACGACGGCGACAGCAGAGAAGGAGTGAAGGACACCGGTGGGCGCGGGCAGGGTGGCAGCCGGCGGCATGAGTTCGGCTCGAATCGAGCCGGCTCTCTTTTTTTTGGGCTCGAGCAAAGGTAAAGGTGCCGGTTCTATATTGCACATAGGTGCCGGTTGCTTTATTAGTGCCGACCAATAGGTGCCGGTTGAAAAACCGGCACCTATAGCCGGTTTCCAACCGGCACCTATGATGTTTTCTGTAGTAGTGGTTGGTGCACATGCATGCGTGATATGCAAACTCAACAGCAGGTCGATCCGTCCATGCAGTTCGAATTGGTGGCTGGAGCGACTCCTTTGCTGAAGTTTTCAATCGTGTTAATGGACACCGGCGAGGGGAAGTCTCGCGTTCTGCTAACGATTCTGCACGTGAGTCGTGGCCTAACGTTTCCATATGCTTTCTGCCTCTCTCCATTAGATATATGATATCCCGCGAGGGAAGTCTCGCGTTCTGCTCACGATTCTGCACGTGAGTTGTGGCCTAACGTTTCCATATGCTTTCTGCCTCTCTCCATTAGATATATATCTAATGATATCCCGCGCTATGCTGCGAGATATATAAATGCTGCGAGATATATAAATGAATACATGTTATACATTATAGAAATAATAAATGTATATATTTAAATAATGTGAAAATGATGTGAAGATAATGATTTGACATTGCTTTCATATTGAATTCTAAAAATACAATAAAATTATAAATAATATATAATGTTTATATGATATTTAAAATACTCTAGATAATAATTGCTACTGGGTGATGATGTGGCACACTTGCATAAGATTGAAAACACTCTAGATAATAATTGCTAGTAGGTGATGATGTAGTATACTTGCATGTTGAGCTTTAGGAGTTAGTGCACATTCCATGCACATAGTATAGATTTGTGTGCCTCTCCCGATACATTTGACTGGAGATAAGAGCAGATGGGCTATGAAAAGAGCCCACAAAAATTGATGGTAGACAGGCCCATGGCGTTAAAGCACTGTTGCATCCACGGTTCTGATTAAATTACGTACGTAATCAATGGATAGATTTTTCTAATTAACGTGAGAGCTCGTAAAAAATATCCAATTAGTATAGGTATACGTTGTCAACTCCCTTTACAGCTGATTATGAACCAAAATTTTCTTTTATGCTAAAGTTAAGCTAAATAAATCCGTCCGTTGCCGGTTTTAAATGAACCGGCACCTATGAGCCGTTCCCTATGAGGGTTTTTGTAGTAGTAAACCAGCAAACTGAAAAACGATCGAAGTAGATAAGTTCAATTATATTTTGATGAATCGGCGAGGGAATCAATCTCATTGTGAGTAGAGCACAGGAAGTGCATTATTTGGATCTTTAAACGGCGGAAGAAAAGGCAGAATGCATCAACTGATCTGTAAGTTTTCCTAACCTCCAATCCTTTTCTTCCATTGCAGATCTACTATTAGTTTTGTAATACAATGGCCAACAATATGCATGCTTGATTAGGGTCGAATATCATCTGCACAAATACAGTCCATTAATTGTTAACCAAATTATTATTTATTCTCGCTGGCCAAGATATATAATAACATTATATTTCTATATCATGATTGTGGGTGTTTGGACGCAAGTCCATATCTATGCTTATTGCTCACTCTATTATCACATTAATTGAAGAGTAGTGAATAAATCGAAATCACCTAACTAGGTGGTATGAACAAATGAGGAGTGAAATAAAAGAAGAGTCAAGACACATCGCAGGTTCCTAATAGTTAAATTTAGATTAATAAATAAATGAAATACTAAAAATCAGAGCCCCTGAGGCAGACAATCTCATATTCAATTTAGATTTTTGGAATTATTAAATTAAAAAAAATTAATACTCCAAGGCAAGTACAATTTCGTATTTATTAACTATGCGTCCACATTGGTTATGACTCGCTAATATTTTTTTTATTTTGAGAACTATTAAATTAGCAAAAAAAATTAAATCTAGACTACAGACAAACACAAAGAACGCATTTGAAACTCCAGTACTTTGCATTCAGCAATTCTACAATTTAAACCTATTTAATTAAAAATTTTAAAATTAAGGTACCAGTAAAACTTTACTTTCTGACGTGAAAAAAACAATGAACCACTGCTAGGGAACCCATGTTTACTTTCAGTTGGCAACCCCTTTTAGTCCCGGGTATGCAACCAGCACTATCAATCCGATATTAAAGATGAGCAATTTTAGTTTCGGTTGAAATAACTAGGATTACAAATAGTACCGATTGGTAATACCAGCCGGTACTAAAGATGGTAGCGCCACGTAGT
The DNA here is from genome assembly GCA_008326285.1 of Oryza officinalis. Lineage (NCBI taxonomy): Eukaryota > Viridiplantae > Streptophyta > Magnoliopsida > Poales > Poaceae > Oryza > Oryza officinalis. The sequence continues at coordinate 21,232,013 of BDMV01000006.1, forward strand.
TGGTGCTACCATCTTTAGTATCGGTTATTGTTACCAACCGGTATTAAAGATATTTTTTTTTCAAAATGTTTTATATTGTTTGCTGCGTGTTTATATATATGCATATATATATATAGAAATACATACATATTTATATATATTCATGTATATATATTTATATATATATACACAAATACATAGACATATATATATATATATAAGTGCATATATATACATGTATATATATATATCTATATGTATTTTTATGTATATATAGATATATATATACATATACATATCTATATATATATATATAAGTAAATACATACACAAAGGAGTAATATATAGCATCACCTGTGTGGGCACCCGAAAATTATATCGTTCAGTGCAATTTGTGACCACCACATAATTCTGGATGAGTAGGATCCATACATGCATAAATAGCCGCTCATATCTCAATGTGCCCATGATCACAAATTGACACCATTTGATATAAAATCCATAATACCGAATAATGAGCAAAGGAGATATTGTTCGGACTCAGTATGCCAGTCAACTTCAGCCTAAGACATCCCCGTCAAACCACATGAAGACGGCGACCAAATGTGTTACACATCTCAGGAGACTTGACTCAAATTGCTAAAGCTTTACAATATCTCAATTGCTCAAAATTCATACTCATGCTTAGCTAGTCCTCAGGAAAAACGAATAGCCTTGCACTTTCATCGCAAGTAAGTAATAAACATCACGAATGCTTAAATATAGATAAAAAGACAGCAAGGTATATATTTCATAATGGGGTTCAACAGTTCATCATACAACACAAAATATAGCAACGGAAGTTTCATAATTTCACATAAGCAAAAATAAGACTCGTGGTTTGCCAACCATCCCACAAGGACAACCAACCGGGGCAAGAGCCAAGCTGAAAAGGCTACTCACTACCCTCACCGCTCTCGGTAGGGCAGTAAGAACACTCAACCACGCCGGTATCCTCTCCTGAAAGTGCAGGCATCGGGTTAAGTACAAGATTGTACTTGCAAGTCTTACACATCAAAATACATATACATAGAAGAGAGGAGTATGCAAGCCTCTACCTTAAAGAGATGGTATGATGGTTCAAGTTTTGCATAAAGCTAATTTTATTGAGAAAGTAGTAAGTTGAAAACCTAACATTTATAAAAATAACATAATCTGAACTTTTTGGACAACAAGCATGTAAATCTGAAATTGAATCACAAATGAGCACAACCGGTGCTCTCATCACCATCCATGGGCTACCGTTGCCCAACCATTGATTACAAACATAACTATCCCCATATCGAAGACTAAACCAAGTAATTTAACCTAAGTTTGATGCTGACATAGACTGACTAACACATCAAGCAATCGTCCTGTAACTATAGACATGGCTATTGGAATAATTTTACTCTGATCAGAGGGGTACATATTTACACACACGAAATGAACAAGGATCAAATGCTTCACACGCACACAGGTGTGACCTACAAGTGATACAAACTCATAACATGTCCTTTCCTAGTCACACCCCAACCACCTAAATCACGCCTAGGCCCCCGACGACTTAGCCACGTGTGTGTGATGTGGCTAAGGTGGGCTCACCATCGAGGGAGAAAACCCCTGCCAAAACCAGGCACACCCGAGGCACCCCAAAAGGAAAACCACCCTCACGAATGACCAGCGAAGCATAGATGATCACAGTGTAACACATTACTAAGTCAAGTCGTCCCATGCCCGGCGTGTGAAAGTAAGAAAGGTGCTTGAATAGATGTCAACATGTTCTGTCCTTAACAACCCAGACAAGGCTACTTGCATTAGAGAAAACCACAATCCCTTCATCACCCTATCACTCGTCCAAGTTAAAGCATGTTTCCATATTAATCATTTAGTGAAGTAATTAGATTTTATGCCCATAAGCAGGTGGTGAATAAGTTCAATCGATGGCTCCATCCATCGATTTTTAATACTACTAGACCTAAGCATGGCTAAGCGTAGGTAAAACAATAAAATATTCCCAAGTACTTCCATCCAGAGGCTACAAGGATAAATTATAACAATAAAAACAAGGAAGGATATGCAGCAGCAATTAGGTTATAAACAACTCTAACCAATATCGATAATTTTGGAGTAAATCAACACATGCATATATATTGTTTGGTAATCAAATCAGTTTAGTAAAAATATGGGTTCTACATGCTTAGATTCTTGCCTTGCTTCTGTGAGAAATTACACTCAATCTCATGTTCTTGCTCCACGTACTCCGGAACATCTGAATCTACCGATAAGAGGCAAATATGCAAATAAGATTCAAATAAACATGCATATGCAACATGGTCTATAAATCATGGCCTATTTAAAGTAGGTAGAGAGTATGATAAACTGATTTTAGGAACAAGAATCATCTCATTTACATTTATGGTTCACGAGATATAAAATAATAAGCTATATAGACTGAAAATGGCGTTGATGTAATTACATATGAACTACCCTAGGTCATAACATATGCTATAATTTTCTAGTTATATTTCACAAGTGCCATCATTTTTAATTTAAAGGGCATAACTCACTGGTTCTACCGAAACTTGGTTTACTGCATTTGGAGTTAAAATGATTTAGTTATGAATCTTACAATTTTAACAAAAGAAAAGGTTATTTAATCTTTAGGCATGTTTTAGGTGGTAGTTTTATTAGATTCTTCTCTTCCAGCTAAAACATTACATTTTTGTTAGATTAACAGAAGTGGTTTGATGATTATTGTATAAAGCATAATTTCCTAGAGATTTTACAAGTTCTAGGTGCAAAATAAATGTTTTTGTACTACTCACAATTTTAGTGACATTTTCTGTATAGAAGTTGGAAAATTTTATTTTACAAACATAAAGAGCACAAGTTTATGAATACACAGAAATTTGGTTCAATCAAAAATGAGTTAAAATGAATTAGTTATGCATTTTTTAACTTTGCTTATCTTTCAGTTTTTTCCAAATTTCGTTTTGGACTGTTCTTTTGCAAATTGAACCCTAAGACTTTGAAACATTTACAACTAAGTCCAGTCTTCTTCAAACGTACAGGAGCAGAGACTGCCATGGCTGAGCTCAATCTCGAGCTCGCCGGCGGCAAACGGCTGGTCAAATGGGGCCGAAGTCAAAGGATAAAATGTAGAGAAAATCTCTGCGATTCCATTCCTCTACTCTACCCAGCCGGTGGTGGCCGGACCGGCGCAGGCGGCAGCTGCAAGCAGCAGCGCTCGGAATGCCATGCATGTAACGATGAGGCAGTTTGGACAGCTCGATCTATTGCATCCATGTCAAGAACATCACATGCAGGATGTAAAACATCACCCAAGGTTGCTACTACTGCAAGCAATCAACAAATAGCTCACCGGTTGAACGGGAATCGATAACGGAGGCGTTAGGTCGAAGTCGGAGAAGACAGTGATCGATCTCCCTCTTTGATGCACCATTCTTAGGAATTCTTAGGGCGTTTTGGAGAGGATGATGAGGTGAATCTAGTGGCGCAACAGCTCAGTCGGATTCGCATCAACGCGGCGGGAACAGCGGCGCGAACCCGCGGCTGCGCGTTGACGACGGTGTGGCCACGCTCCAGAGCACTCGTGGCGTGGTCGGCGTTGCCGAAGATGGGCTGTGAGAAAAAGGACAAGCTCAGAGGGCAAGCTATGGCGTATTGAGGTGAGTAGGGAACACAATAAAGATGGCGACGATGATGACCATGTGGGCGACGGTGAAGGCGTCTTCTCGGCGACTGGCAGGAAGATGAGAGCGATGAGAGCAAGGAGGAGCTCTCCCACTCTAGTTTTCTTGGCTCTGTGGTGAACTACAGAGTGAGTGAGGAGGGACAGCTGGGGAAGCTAGAGACCAAGCGGTGAAGAAGGACAAGCTGCCATGACGTTGCAACGTGTCTGCATCTCCTTTGTGTCCAGGGTGGGTCCCACACGATTTTTTTTGTGTGCACCAAGAGTGGAGCTAGCCCAGGGATAATGACATGTGGGCCCAGGATGTGGTGAACTATGCATGAATGAGGAGGATGGGTAGGTACAGAGTGACAACCGTTTTAGTTAATTTTCAGGAATTTACAAGAATTTTTTTCTTTTTATTTGTTAAATAGTTTGACCTAGTTAAAAGAATGTCAAAATTGTACGGTCTGGTGTGGAGATACCCTGAGTTACCAAATTTTTATTTTTCAAAGTTTCACTCAAAAATTTGAAATATTTTAATTCTGGCAAAAAGATGAAAAGGGGTATATTGAGAACTAAATTGAATTTTAAGAAGGTCAAAACTAAGTGAAAAAATTCTATAAAAAATATATTAACTCATGATAAATAATATAGTATTTTAATAAATTATGTTACCTATATATTTCTGTTCAATTTTATGCACATTTATTGCTTCATTTTGCCAATTAGATTTCTAATTAATTAAATATGACTAGACTAGACTGATATATTTGAGGTAGTAAAAAGGGTGATAAAATTATGAAACTTTCATAGTGGTCATCTTAGGTTGTCTAAGTGACATGAGGATCTTCATGGAATTTTTGTTGTTTATATTTGTTGTAGAGTCTATGTTTATTTAACATGTACCAATCAGCAAAACAAGGAAAATCATTCAAGCCAATAAATTGGACTTCACTACAAACAGGTATACAAGCACAGTCACTAGTTACTAAATCTACTAGCCAAATGCTATGCGTGATCGGTAGATTATCTACTAAGCGAAAGATTAACGACCAGACTATGGCGTTTTCTAAATTACCGATTGATCATTTAATATAGTTAAATACAAAGAGACTTAAACAAAATAATTTCAGTTAATAACCTTGCAACTATAAGTTTATCTACCATAAGGTTGTTAAAGTTTCTTTTTTTATGCAAGCTTTTGAAACTCCTAAAATTTTATCAGAAACACAACATATGACATGTTAAACTACTAAATAAATTTTCAGGTTGTTACAACATGTATATAATTGTTGGTATATATTACTTATGTACAATGGGAATTTAATTATATACATATACAATCGTTGTTAATTTTTAATGTTCCATTATATATTACAAATTATAACAATTCATCTTGAGAAATAGGTCTTCCGTCTTCGTGGAATTCTCCCGCCAAATCAACAATCTCGTCCATAACAAATCCCATGAGTTGTTCTTGAACAGCCTTGATGTAATCCGTCCGGACTTCTTCATTTGTTGTGTGGACTATGACGGCGCTGGACGAGGTGGGTGTTGACGGTCGTTATAGACCATATTCGACCGTCAATATTGCTAAAAACGATAAAGAACTAGCAGTGCTTGCATGGATATTTATTTAGAAATAATCTAGTTGCACATGTACTTGGCAAAATATTTGAATACAGGAGATTACCTTATAAATGGAGGAGAAATGATGGAAAATACACGTTTTACCAATCCGAGGTCGATACGTGGCATACACATAGATGGAAGGGTCCACAAATCCAATGAAACACCTGCAAATGGACCCAATCACCATGCCACTGGTCCAAGGATCTACCAATAAGAGCCTTGGATGATGGATTGGGCCAGGTGGGCCAGCTAGGGGTCAGCCGACCCAGGCCTAGCCCACTTGGCCCTCAATTTTCACGTGTTGGGAGTTACCGACCTTACAAGGTGGTTGCGGTCGTTTCTACCGGAAGAAATGACCATTGAAGAGGACACTTGGCAGCTCAAGAGAGAAGATGCTCCTTTGGATGTTTAGGATCTCCAGTCTCCCAAGTTTGCTCCACCACTATATAAAGGGCACTCTTCCTCTACTCCAACACACACAAAGAAGGACGAGAAGAAGAAGCTCTCCATAGTTTATTTGCTTTGTTCTAGTGCTAGTAGAGTTAGGAATAGAATAGTGCTTTAGTTTTTCAAGTCTTCCAGTAGAATCCAGGTATGGTTCTAGTAGCTAATATCTCTCTTGTCAGACTTTATGCTAGAATAATGAATTACTTTTCTTTATATAGTCATGGTACTTTACTCTATTTGCATAATTATTTGAGTACCAACTTTAGTCTAAACTTGACTTGTATCAATTATATGACTGGCTCACTAGAGATATGCAATGGTATTGGCTTAATGTTCATTTATATGATTGCTCTATATCAACTACAGAGGTGTTGAGTAATATTTAGTAATGTAAACATGGTGCTTAGGTTATGAAATATCACAAAGTGGTGCTATATGCCACGGAACTATAGAGGTAAGCCACTGGTGGTGACAGCCTAGTACGGGTATTCCTCCACGTGCATATATAGGGCTAAGAACGGTTCCTGGTGCGGGTACTTCTCCATATCCATAATCGGTTGGATGCCATGATAGATTGTCGTAAGGAACTCGGCAATCAGGGGTGGTTTCTCGATATACTTGGAGGGCATAGTTAGGGGCTCAGCCATGTAAATATATAATAGTAAGTGTATACTAAAATGATTATATAGTAGAAGTATTGAAATGAGGCTTTCTTTATTCTTCTCAACTTAGACTAGCTTTATTATTTAGCGAGACTTATATCATGGTGTCTCTTTTGTGTGTCAACCTACCCTATGCATTATTGTTATAATCCCTGCATATACTTTGATCTACATAAGTATGATATGAATTAGTAACATGGTATTCTCTTAACTATATCTTCCCTTGGGATTAAATAAATATGATAACCTGGAATATTCCCGGGTGAAATGCTACAGCGGTATATTCGTGCGCTTATGGATTTATATCTGTAACCGTAAGAAATACCGACTAATGTTTTGGGTTCCATTGCTGGGAATTATATTCCTAGTAATGTCGTTAAGAAATATCAACAAGCAATTATGGCGCCATTGCTAGGGATGATATTTGGTTTAAGAGTTTACCACATGTTACTAATTGATAGATCTATGTTTGATCACTGTCCTTTCCAGGCTAACCTTGCTTTGTTTTCTCTTTTAAGTGAAAACAGGGTAGTGCATGACCGGTTTGAATTTGCTGACAAATTTCAAAGAGAATCCTGAAGCACTTTTGTGGAGAGTTAGACCCCGTGTTGTCCCTCATCAAGTGACTCTGTCAGCAACTAAACCTGTTATTTCCGCGCCTTCAACATTCACGACAATGGCTGAGAAGACCCTCCATGAGTTCGCCGCTCCCTCCGCTGACAATGTGCCTGTCGGGCCCAGGGTCAATGTCGGAGATGTGGATTTCGACCACAAGTCCAGCCTAATTACCATGGTGCAGGCTAGCCCATTCTACGGCAAACCAAACGAGGACGCAAGTGCTCATCTACAACAGTTCCTGGAGATTTGTAGCACATATACCATTAAGGTAGTCAGCCAAGACGCCATCTGACTCCGCCTGTTTCCGTTCTCTCTCCTTGGGAGAGAAAAACAGTGGTTCTATGCGATCTATGCTACGATCAACACCTGGAACCAATGCTCAACTACATTCCTGTCAAAGTTCTACCTGATGGGCAAAACCAATTCCTGTCGAAGTTCATCCCGATGGGCAAAACCAATGCCCTTCGTGGAAGGATATCCAGTTTCCAGCGGACAAGAGACGAGTCGATTCCAGAATCTTGGGAAAGGCTGCAGGAATATGTTGCCTCCTGTCCTCATCATGGGATGGATGAGTGGCTAATCCTGCAAAACTTCTACAATGGGTTGACTCCTACATCGTGTGATCACTTAGATGCTGCTGCTCGAGGGGCTTTCTTCTCAAAGACCATTAGAGTTGCAATTGACCTGATCAAGAAGATGGTCTCCAACATGGGGTGGAGCGAAGAGCGACTCCAACTCCATCAGAAGGGCATGCACACTGTCAAGGAGGCGAAAATGCTTGCCACCAAGTTAGACCTCCTAATGAAACGCTTGGACGACTAGGAGAAGGGTACAAAATAGGATACCGTCAAGGCCCTAAACTCTCACATGACATGTGAGGTTTGTGGCAATACTGGTCACTCTGGCACAAATTGCCCAGAGATCCGTGAAGACGTGATGTTCATGAACAACAACAACGGTAATTTCAATAATAACCAACCCTCCTTGAAAGATCTTGTCTTTTGCAAAGCTAAAATAATGGCATTAGAGAACATAAAGCTAAGAAATTAGCTGTTAATGACAGGCGTTAGAGAACATAAATATTAAGCTAGATGACTTGACCTCTACCATTCAAAACCAGCTAAGCTTTAAAAAATGCTAGAAACCCAGTTAGCTCAGATGGCCGCTCTTGTTCCTGCTGCCGAATCCCGGAAGATTCCGGGGCAACCTGAACCTTCTCTAGAAAATGTTAAATCGGTGACCATGAGGGGAGGAAAATCCATTCACGACCCGCCATACCCTAACAATGCAAGAAAGGAAAAGGAAGGCAAGGATTCTACGCCGTCTAACATCAATGAAGTAAAAGAAATTATGCACAAAGGGAAGATAGAGCTGCACGAATTATGCGAGACCAACATGCTGCCATTCCCCCAGCGCAACAGGAAGCCATCTGTGGATGAGCAGTTCGCTCGCTTTGTTGAAGTTATACAGAAAATACACATCAATGTCCCTCCGCTTGATGCGATGCAAGTTCCAACCTATGTACACTACCTCAAGGACATCCTGAACAATAAGTGACCGATGCCCACCACGGAAGTGGTAAAACTAACGGAAGAGTGCAGTATGGCTATACTCAATCGGCTTCCTGAAAAGAAGAAAGATCCGGGTTGACCCACGATTGCTTGTTCGATCGGGACACAATACTTTGACTGTTCCTTGTGCGACCTTGGGGCATCATGCCCAAGGAGGTCTTTGATAGGCTGAACTTCGAAGTGTTGTCACCAACGCCGATGCGGATCCAATTGGCAGACTCCTCAGTTCGCTACCCGGCGGGTATCGGTGAGGATATTCCAGTGAAAATCTAGTATTTCTTCATCCTAGTCAACTTCGTGGTGTTGGGCATGGACAACAACAAGGAGACACCGCTCATCCTTGGGCGTCCATTCCTGAGTACCGCGGAGGCAAACATTGACGTGGGAGCTGGAGAAATCTGGCTCCATATCAATGGGAAGGAGGAGAAGTTCCAGTTCAGACCAAGGGTGGAGCAATGCTCCATGGTCAAGATCAAGTACAGGCCGAACCCACAAAATATCAAAGAAGTTGAAGTGAAACGCCCAAAGATGGACAACCTCATCACCTTCATGATGAACTTCCTGGAAAGAGAAGCGATGGCAAGGCCCCATTAGGGTCTGAAGCTAGAATCAGTAGAGTTGGGATTATGGGCTAGAAAGCCTGTAACCCCAGCACCCAAGAAGTTGCTAACCACACCAAAGGTAAAGAAGGTGTGGCGCGTAAACGAAAATTCACCCGTACCCACACCTCCGGGGCAGGGTGTCTCATCATCAATCTGAAAGCAACGGAGGTAAGGTCTTGCTCGTCGGACTCAAAATGATGCCGCCCTTGCCAACCGGTAAATTGGTATGTATACCATATTTGGTTTCTCTCAATTTGAAATTCTTGCATTCAAGTATGTTTATGTTTTCATAATTTTGCATGTTGGAATTTATTTCCAGCACATAAAATCATCATCAAACCAAACAAAGCGGGAGTAATTTTCTTTCTAACAACAAATGGATAAAATGAATTTTTGAGCATAGATAAAAATAATTCAAATTCCACTTGGTCCTACTCTACCTAGCCATTGCAGAATAGTATTAAATTTTGGGGCCTATGAGGCCCACCATAGGTTGACCAACCCCATGGGTCGACAGACCCAAGGAGGAGGCCGCCGGCCTTGTCCTTTTGATGGGAAACGGCTAGTGGGCCCCTCTTTTAAATTTGGCCGTTCGGGATCCTCTTTAAATAGAGGGTGGCCGTGAGAGGAGAGATCATCCCATTCACAACATTTTTCACTCCCTCTGTCAAGCCCTCTTGCTCTCAAACTTCATTCCAAACTTTGTGGTTTTTGTTTCCAGTTTGTTCCCTGTAATTTTGGTTTGATTTTGAGAATTTGAAAGTTGCTTTGGTTTGATGCAAGTCCAACAGATGGGTAGAATCGATTTTGTTCCACTAACGTCATTCCTGCTAGAGTTCTTCTTGTATTGAAATGAGGCTTACTTTATTCTTCTCTACTTAGCCTAGCTTTATAATTTAGCGAGACTTACATCATTTCCTTTCTGTGTGTCAACCTACCCTATGCATTATTGTTATAATCCCTACATAGACTTTGATCTACATAAGTATGATATGAATTAGTAACATGGTATTCTCTTAACCATATCTTCCCTTGGGATTAAATAAATACGATACCTTGGAATATTCCAGGGTGAAATGCTACAGTGGTATATCCGTGCACTTGCGAATTTATATCTATAACCATAAGAAATACTAACTAATGTTTCGGGCACCATTGCTGGGAATTATATTCCTAGTAATGTCGTTAAGAAATAACAACAGTGGGCATGACCACCTGGTACTTGCAGCTGGTTGCGGCATTGAAGAAGGAGGAGACTATGCAGGCGGCGAAGATGATGTAGGCGGCGGACACCACGGTTGTAGAGGAGACAGTGCAGGCGGAGGAGACCGCGGTTGCGAAGGAGACGGTGTAGGCGACTGATTGTGAAAGGAGACTCAGAATTAGTTGCCAACCAAATGCACAAGGACTACAAATGCTCTAACACCGAGCTAACCAAGTATCTTGCTAAAGTCAGAAAGCAAGAGCGAAGGTTCGATGGCCTCGAGGTACTCCATGTCTACTACAAAGACAACTCCGACACTGACAACCTCGCTCGGAGCGCATCAAGAAGAGAACCCGTCGAGGCGGGAACTTTTCTGAAAGTACTGACAACACCACCAGTATGGACAACACCAGATGAATGTACCAATAGCACCGCCGATGATGGCTTGGGGGCTACAGCAGTGGTCGATACCATCGTGGTAGACATCGAGCTCAGCCCATACTGGCATACAGCGCTGATAGAGTTCTTGGATGCCGACAAGCTACCGGACGACAACACCGAAGTGGAGAAATTCTCTCATCAAATAAAAGCTTATTGTATGATCGACAACGATCTATACAAAAAATTTACAAAGGGAGTTCTCCTCAAATGTGTCTTGCGCGAGGATGGCAAGGACTTACTACTCGACATCCACGAAGACATTTGCGGATCTCACATCGGCAGGCGAACTCTGGTCGGACAAGCCTTTAGATAAGGATTTTTCTGGCCAACCGCCCTTGAAGACTCTTGCGACATAGTATAATGGTACGAAGATTGCCAATTCACAGCAAGCACACTGTTAACAGCAAAATTTGGTAAAGATACACAAGGATAAAGATGAGTTCAAAGCGAATTCGAGGAGTAGGATTGTTTCCAAAAATAGAGCAACACATCGGCTGGAAGCTGTATCGGCGGATATAGAATCAAACTCAAACAGCCGATATGGGTAATGCAAATTCATATCGGACTCTGTAGAGGATCTAAAGATATTGCTAAACAAGGATTGAGTCCAGAACAGACAATTGTCTCTATTAATTAGGAATAAAAGTTAGTTGTTTCCTTTAAGGAATTCGTGGTAAGAGTCCGCCTAGGGACTTGCGTGCTTATTTTGTAATTAGGTATGTTTTGAGTCATGTCCGATATGGACAAGGTTTGTATGTTCAGGTATAAATATATGCCTAGGGTCTTGTAAGAAAATAACAACAGTTCAATACACACTCTCAGCACATCGCTACCCTTTTACTTTTACTTTTCGACGAGCTCTTGTTTCGAGATGGGCTACATCGGCTTATAAGCAATCAATATTGTATTAGTTGGGTTCGATCTATCGCCATTGCTTGCATCTAAGAGAAGGATCAAATAAATAATTACCTGTTATTTATCTCTAAAGTCGATCACGATTGATTTGGGTCTAATCTACAACATCTACTCATCAACTAGTCATTTAGGCCATATAATCGTGTGACAATTGACTTTAAAACATATCAATCTTATGTTGCATCGATTGGGTTCGACCTATGGGATTGGTTCTGTCGAAGAAAAGTTGTTCATGATTATACTTGACCTAAATCTAGTTTATGAGTAGCATCCTCGCCCTTACAGCCGATTCAACTTGTGCATCGGCTAGGTTTCTACGATACATCATCGGCCCACCAGCCGTCTTTCCCGTGGCCGGCCGCCGCCGCTCGCGCCGCCCGCTTCTCCCACACCCACGCGCCCGCAACCGCCACCCGAGGCACCTTCCCGCATCACCCGCCCGCACGCGCGCCCGCTCGCCCACTCCGCACCACTTTTCCCCGCGTCGTGGAGGCGGGATTCGTGGCCGAACTCCGACGAGGAATCCGGAGCGCTCGGTCACGTCCTAGCCCCGGTTCCCCTATAAATCCTCTCCCCCACGCTCCCCTCTCCCTTTTTCCCCAAACACCGCCGCCTCCCATGAGCCCTAGTGCCATCGCCGTCGTCGTCGTCTTCCCCTCCAGTGAACGCCACGTCTCTCCCTCTCTCTCTCTCCTCTCGGCCGCCGCCCGCGCGTGCCCGCTCAGCCGCTCGTTCGGCCGCTGCTCCCGCGTGCTCACTCGCCGCATCNCCCGCCGTGCCCGCCGCCGCGCCATGGTTGCGGTCGGAGCCGCGTGGCTGCCGCGTGCGCGCCCCGTGGCCGCCATGTCATCTCGCCGCCCGCCGCGTGGCTGCCGCGTGTGCGCCACGTGGTGCGCCACCCGCCGCTGGCCGGTGGACTCGGTCCACCGTGGACCGGGATCCCCGTGCCACCGACAGGTGGGGTCCACCTGTCGACGCCACCGTTGGCGTCATCTCTAGCTCCGCTGACGTCAGCCCTGGCGTCAGTGACGTCAGCCCTAGGGTTTATTGCGCAATAATTGAATAAGGACTTTTCTGTTTATGGTAAAAACATAGTTAATTTTCTAAAATTCATAACTAATTCATCCAAGCTCCTTTTAAGTCCATTCAAATTTCATTAAATTGATAAAAATGCAAAGAATCAATTAAAGATACTTTTGTGCTTTGTTTCAGTAGACTTATAGCATGTATTGTTGCTTCCTTTGTTTGTCACGTAGATTCCGGCATTTCCGACGCGCCCGTTTATTTCAAGATCGTCGCAGAAGTAGCTTCAACTCAAGAGCAAGGCAAGTCATGCTTCGCATTGATCATATTGTGCCTAAATTTACAAATACCTTATTTTTCTGTAAATGCTGCATTATTTCGTAATGTCATTTTATGTGGGTTCTTACCTATTGTACTCAGCCAACTATATTGATTATCTTGTACCTTTGATAGCTTGGGTAATTAATTCTTTATTCGCTGATTTTAGGAGTGCTTAGTCATGCTTAGCTAACTTAGCTCACTAAAGGGGATCACCTTAAATAATTAATTAATGTAGTCCCTATGGTGACACTTTGGTTTAGGAGCCACCATGGTAATAATATTTAATTAAAATATGCTAATGGTGGGCTGTGGGTGCATGGTTTTGATGGAAGCACCCATGGCAATTAAGGACCGGTTCGCGGGAAACCCTGGAAGAAATACCGTGCGTACCAGAAGCCAGCGTGGGCAACGGCTAGGCTTGTAGTGTAGCTGGTCTCTAGCTGACGTACCCAGGCTAGGGTGGGCGTGATGGAGTTGGGTCAGCGGGGGTTTACCCGTTGATCGACTGTCGGATTCACCGTGGCACAAGAGGGGGCTGCCCGCTGCTGGTTTAGGGAGCGGGGGCGAAACCTGAGGTGTGGTACGATTGGTTAGGGAAGGTTATGCGAAGGGTCCTGTCACAGTCCCTTTCGGGGTACCATGGTGGTATACCGGCACGCGGAAACGTGTCGTGGGGCTGTGTCTTGTGGGTACAGATGTACACCTCTGATCAGAGTAGAACTATTCGAATAGCCGTGCCCGCGGTTATGGGCGGTCAACCAGATTCACCGTGATTAGGCCCACTTTCTTAATAATTGGATTTACTGGAACTGGTTTAGTTCAAGTGGATGGTTTGGGTCTGTCGCAATGTGGTGTAGCGTTGGACAGTGATGGTTTAATATTGTTCAATCAATTCAATGTTTTACTACTGCTTTCAACTGTTGTTTTTAAATGCTTACTTTAAGCAAATAAACCCCTGCCTTCCTTTGGAATACCCTGCATCATACCTCCCTTTTCCAGTATGACTTGTTGAGTACAGTGGGTAGTACTCAGCCTTGCTTAATTTTTCTCCATACCAGAAGAGGGATATGCGTCCGATGGAGGCTTCTCAGAGGAGTAGGCTTCGTCCGCCGTCGAGGATGCTTGTGGAATGGTGCCAGCCCGCTGCAAGAGTCCTACTCTTAGTTTAGTTTGTTTTCGTCTTTCCGCTGCATTTTTGTAAGACCTTTACTCTGTTTGTAAGACGCGAAACTGTATGTCAACTTTGTCGTCTGTGTACCCTGGCTGGTCCTGGACAGGGATTTTAATGCACATTCAGTCTCGGAAATTCTGGTAGTGAATTTTCGGGCGTGACAACTAATGTGGTCAAGAAAGTGGTGGATGGGACTATAGCTGAAAAGAACGCCAAAGGACCAATATATTTACCAAACAATGTATTCACACATTATAGAACTATCAAGACTGAGATTCCAACTTCTTCATTGGGAATGCAACAATAGCCACTGCAAGGGGACAAGTATCTTAGCAAATGACACAAAATCAAGTTTCGACAAAGGGCACACAACCACCATCAGCTGGTATATTTCAAAATTTTCATCCGATAGAGGAACAAACATTTCAGCATCTTGTTCAGCAGCCGATTTTGTCACAACCACCAATTAGACTACAATATATGCATGAGGTACCACAGAATTTCCAACATCAACCACATCAGGCATATTTAGGTCAAAATATGAGTTCTCAGTTTCAACCAATCTCACCACATCAATATCAACCAGAACTTGTTCCATAGTTTCTATATCAGCCTGAATACAATAACTATGAACAAGCACCACAGTATGGAGGTAATGGACAACAGTAGCAATGGGCCGATATGATTGCAGAAGTAATGAAAGAACAATTTGGACTCAAACCCAAAGTTAGTGGGAGTATATATTGGTATCCATATCCAAAACATTTTGATTTGGTTCCTTTGCCAAACCGATACAAAATTCTAGATTTCTCAAAGTTTTTAGGTAAAAATAATATTTCAACATATGAACATATCTGCCGATTAATAGTACAATGTGGGGAGGCATCGGTTGTTGAAGCTTTGAGAGTTAGACTTTTTTCTGTTGTCCTTATCTGAATTAGCATTTACCTGGTTTTCTTCTTTGAATTATAATTACGTAAGAGGATGGGACGATCTAGAAAAACAATTTCATAAGTATTTCTTCAATGGGGTTTAAGAGATGAAGTTTTTGGACTTGACATCTATAAGGCAGAAATCTAAGGAACCAATTCAGAATATATTCAGAGAATGAGATATATGAGAAATAGATGCTACAGTCTTAATTTAACCGATTCACAGCTTGCTGATTAGCTTTCCAGGGATTAATTGGGCCGATAAGGGAAATATTTTCTTCACAAGACTTTGAAAGCCTAGCTCATATGGCTCAGAAGGTATCAGCACATAAACAAAGATTCTAGGAGACAAAAAGGTTTGTTAGGAAAGGTAATATTGTCAACAATGTCTACAATTATGATTCTGATTCAGAGGATGAAGACCCAGAGATTGGCTTGGCAGAATGGTCAAGAAACAAAAAGAGCGTCATATGTCAATGGGTCAAGGGCACTCGAATGGAAGAGAAATATGATTTTGATATTAACAAAGCCGATAGGATATTTGATTTGCTGCTATAGGAAAAATAGATTCAACACCTAGTAAGTCATGTGATTTCATTGGTTGAAGAATTAAGAAAAATGAAATATTGCAAGTGGCATAATATAGGATTTCATCATACTAATGAGAGCAAGGTGTTTAGGCATCAGAATCAATCGGCTATTGAGCAAGGCAGAATCAAGTTTGGTGATGTCAAGAAGCCGATGAAGATTGATGGCATCCCTTTTCTTGTAAATATGGTCAATGCAACAACAAGTGAAGCCGATAGGAGGAATTATCAGACTTATCAACAAAATAAATTCAATTCTACCAAATTAATCAACAAGTACCAAAGAAACAAGACAAACAAGTTCAGAAGTATTATCAAGACGATAGAGTTTGTTTTGATCCTCATTGGAAATGTGAGTTCTTTAGGTTTTGCTGGAATGAAGGGATGAGATTGCCATCAGTTGAAGATTGTCAAGGATGCAGTGATGCAAATGCAAGATACTATGGTAGTTCTCATCAATCAAACAGTTCAAGATATGAGAATCGTCCGATACAAAAAAGATTGCCAGTTCATTAATGTTTTGGGCTGATTCATCAAGATTATTTCGAAGATGAAGTTGAGGGAGAGCAAGAAGTGCAAGTTCAGAATCTTCAATGGTGTCCAACCGGAATTTTCACAAAAAATCAGAAAAGAAGAATACAAGGGTTGAGAAACAAGGAGCAGATGCTGGAGGTTGAAGAAGAAATCGATCATCGGTTGAAACACACAAAGAAGGAGTGGTGTGTTAAATCCAAAGTTGTGTCAGCCGATGAGGTTAAAGCCGACAAGACCATAAATTCAGCATCGGCCAAGGGTAAAGCTATTGCTTCATCTTCAATCAATATGGTATTTATGTTACCAGTAGAATATAGCAGACATTCAGCCGATGAGGAAGTTGAAGATTCATTGGCAAAGTTAACATTGTCACCAGAACAAGCTGTTTTTGAGAAACCCGAAGACAATGAGCATCGGCATCTTGGACTGTTATACATTAAACGATTTGTCAGTGAGAAACCGATGTCCAAAATGTTAGTTGATTGGGGAGCAGTTGTAAACTTCATGCCTTATACTAGATTTAGGAAGCTTGGTAAAACTTCAAAAGATTTGATCAAGACCAACATGGTGTTAAAAAACTTTGGAGACAATTCATTTGAGGCAAAAGGAGTTCTGAATGTTGAATTAACAGTAGACAGCAAGACAATTTCAACCACATTTTGTGTCATTGATGGAAAAGGATCATATATTTTGCTATCGGCTTTGATATAAGTTCATGTAATTATTGATTTATCTTATCTTGGTTCTAAGCAATCAATACTATCTCAGTTGGGTCCGATCTATCGTGATTGCTTGCATATAATAGAAGGATCAAATAAATAATTAACTGTTATTTATCTCTACATCCGATCATGATTGCTTTGGGTCTAATCTACAACATCTACTCATCCACTAGTCATTTAGGCCATATAATCATATGACAATTGACTTTAAAAGATATCAATCTCATGCTGCATCGATTGGGTTCGACCTATGGATTAGTTCTTTTAAAGAAAAGTTGTTTATGATTATATTTAACCTAAATTTAGTTTATGAGTAGCATTCTCCACCTTATAGCCGATTCAACTTGTGCATCGGCTAGGTTCTATGATACGTCATCGGCCCACCAGCCGATCAACTATCGTTTATTACCATCATTTTCTTGTGTATCTTGTTGGTTGCAGGATAAAACCAACTAGCATGCCCTAAACCCAAAAACAAGATTTGCACCTCCATTGGAGATAAGAAAAACTTCCAGGCCACTGTGTTTTCTCATCAACACGTACCAAGATGCTGACACAAGCACTACAGGCCATCCCCTTGTCCTGGCCATTCTTGTGATGTGGGCTTGACTTCCACGGACCTTTCCCACGAGGATAAGGCGATTATAAATTCTTGTTCATGGCCATCGATAAATTGACAAAGTAGATAGAAGCAGAGCCAACAAGAGAAATCAAAACCGAGAACGCCATTAAGTTCATTAAAGGCATATTTTCCCGATATGCACTACCACACAGGATACTGATAGATAATGGATCCCAATTCACAAGCGGTTCCTTCCAGGACTACTGCATAAAATTTGGAGTCAAAATCCGCTTCGTCTCGGTTTCTCATCCTCATAGTAAGTGGCAGGTCGAGCGAGCTAACGACATCGTGCTACAGGGGATCAAGACAAGTTTTTACGATAGGCTTATGGCCTATGATATATGCTAGGTCGATGAACTCCCTTATGTGGGTCATCTGTACTACCCCGACAACCTCTTGGAAAGTAACTCCCTTCTTTCTCGTATACGGATCCGAGGCCATGCTTCCCTTGGAGCTACGTCATCGGTCTACACGAGTTCAGAACTATTAAGACAAGGAGTAGGATAACCGACGAGCAGATGACGTTAACCTCCTAGAAGGGCATCAAGAATGTGTTGTAGTTTGAACAACTGCATACCAACAGGCCCTGTGTCACTACCATGAAAAGCGTGTCCGTGCCCTCACACTCACCATCAGCGACTACGTCCTTTGACAAGTTCAAATTAGGCAGGGAGTAACAAGCTCTCACAGAAGTGGGAGGGACCGTACACGATGGTCGAAGTCTTGCGACCAGGCGCGTACAAAATCACAAATAACGAAGGTCGCGAGTTGTCAGATTCATGGAACATCGATCAACTACATAAATTTTATGTATAGAATCGATGTAAAAGTCCATAAGTTATGTTCAATAATATATTTTACTCTGTTTCCAATCTTTTATGGTATTTTATCCAGTGATCTCCTATTCTTATATCACTACTTTTCGAAGTCGATCGTACTGTCCTATTACATTAGTCCGACAAGCTTCTAGGTCTCACTGACCTCGGCTGGGGATGCCTGGTACTGTAAAGCCTGCCGGGCCATGAGGGTCAAATGACCATGTAAGTTTGGTCATGTACTTGTCTATGACAATGAGGCTTAGATTGTTCTTAAGAGCTACATGAGGCACAGAGACAAGCATTACAATTCAAAAAATGGGACAACAGCGCCTCCCACTTCTTTCGGCTCTGTCATCGTGTCCACCCGCCGCTCATCGACTCCCCCTCTTGGTCATCATCTCCTCGATGTTGACCTCGGGATGAGTAAGCTTGAGGTAGGCGAGGACATGGCACGTGCTGCTCTTGATCCCGGAGCGTATCCCGTCAGCAACCTGCTCGCCATGAAGGCTTGTGGCGTTCTCCAACTGGGTGATGAGGGAAACCAAAGACCCCATGATGGTTGTCTCGTCCGGGAACTCGGTTTGCTTCTCGTGCACGCCCAACACTTGAGCAACGACACCAAGCCGCCCGTAGCTTTCATGCAACGCTTGCCGGGGGGACGCCAAATGCCCCTTGGAGTCTTCCAAGGAATGTTCTAGCCCACGGCGTTGTCACTCATTGCCTGCCACCATCTCCTTCAGCTTGGCATTATCAGCCTGAGATTCCCTTAGCTGGGCCTCTAGCTGGGTAATTCGGTCATCCGCAGAGGAAGCAGCGTCTCCAAGCCACTTATCCTCTGTGACGACATCCTAGGCACTCGTCTCCAACAGTCGACAAGCTTGTAAGAGCTTATCGGCAGCTGTCACGCCCGGAAATTTTCCCAAATTTCCAGACCATTTTGTGTATTAAGTCCCTATCCAGGCATCAACCAGGGTACACAAAACGACAAATCAATAAACAGACCCAAACGTAAATAAAGCGATAAATACTTACAACAGAGGCACTTAGTCCTCACAACGAAAAAAAAAACAGCAGCGGAAAGAGGCGATCCTAGCGGGGCTTCAGCTCCACTCCACAGGCAAACTCAACTGGGGTCTGAGCCTTGGTCCTCTAACTTCATCTTCAACTCAGAAGTACTAAACTTTTGAAAAGGGAAAAAAATAGCAAGATTGAGTACAACCACCGTACTCAACAAGCCACACCAAAGATGCATACGTGCAAAGGGGAGACAGCGGGAGGCTTGTGGCTATTTGCAGAAAAGCGGTTGCAAATCTTTATATTTTAAAACAGTAAGCAGTTGTTTAATTATGACAGGATTAAATCTCCACTGAACAACGCTACAACCACGTTGAACAGGCCCAACCATTCCACCTGAACTACACCAGTTCATTAAGTCAAATTAATTAAGCATGTGGGACTAATCACGGTGAATCTGGTTGATCGCCCATAACTGCGGGCATGGCTATTCGAATAGTTTACTCTGATCAGAGGTGCGCAACTGTACCCATAAGACACGATTCCACACATGTTACCATGCCCCGAAGTATCGGCACGATACTGCAAAGGGGAAATCGTGACAAGACCTTTCGCATAACTCCTCCTAACCAAGCACACCACACCGCAGGTTTCGCCCCCGCTCCCTTACCAGCAGCGAGCAGGCCCCCCTCGTGCCGTGGTGAATTTGGCAGCCGATCAACCGGTATATCCCCGACCGACCCAACTCCATCACGCCCACCCTTGCCCAGGAGCGTCAGCTAGGGAAGAGCTATGCTATAGATCCAGCAGTTGCCCATTCTTGCTTGTGGTAAGCACTGTTATTCTTCCAGGGTTTCCCATGAACCGGTCCTTAATTGCCATGGGCGCGACAAACAAAAACGATGCACCCACAGCCGACCATTAAGTCATATTTTAGTTGGATAATTACGACCAACAAAGCGTGGCCCGGTGTCTCGAGCGAACCGCTCGGTAGAAGCTAATGTGAACAGTGTAATTATCCCATTAAATGAGCTAGTGGTAATTAAGCATGGCTAAGCATATATAATTCTAGCAAAGTCAACATAAGTGACTTACGCTAGTCAAATTATCACCCACAGTTAACAAATGACGTTTTAACAAGTAAACATGGCACAAGCGGACGGATAGGTAAACCCTCTTCCCATGTAATTAGCAAAACATGCACTTTATTTGCAAACATAAAACATTTCAAAAAATGGGAACAACATGCTCAAGGGGAATGTGTGACTTGTCTTGCTTCTTCAAACAATCTTCCGGACTCCTTTCCTCGCGAGCGCGAACTTCCGAAACGGCGGAATCTACACGCTGGCATGCAAAACAAGGAAAAACTCTAATAAAAACCAAGTAAATAGTACATAAAAAGTAAACAAACATGTAGAGCTCAATTTTAGATGAATTTTGCAAGTTGAATGGCTCAATTTGGAGTTCGTATGAATTAGACATGAATTTTAGAAGTTTTGAGCCATTTAAATGAATTTCTGGAAATTAAATCAATTTATTGCGCAATTATTAATTAATTTTTACAAAGGAAAGGACTACGCTGACATCATCAAAGGGAATAGGCGCCGGAACGGCGGGTCCCACGTGTCAATGGGTCAAAGGGCGGCCGGTCCACGGGGAACCAAGTCCACGCACGCACGGGCGCTGACGTGGCGGCCACGGCGGACGGACGAGAGGAGGTAGCGCTGACGTGGATGCCAATGTGGCGAAGCCGCGGGCGGCCACGTGGTCTGGCTGAGGATCGGGCCAAACAAAAGGGGCCCACGCGTCAGCGACACAAGTGTCGGTGAACCGGAGAGGAAAAGGAGGTAAAATGGACTTTGCAGGGGAAAGGGGAAAAATTGGGCTGAGAGGGAGGCAAAATGGGCTTTTTGCGAGGAGGGAAAATGGGCTGAGAGAGCTGAAATAAACTTCCTCGGGAAAAAGTCAAAAGGGCCGATGAGAGACAAAGGGCTCCACTGGAAAATAGGCTGAGGGAGCCAATGTAAACTTTGGTGAAGAATAGGGCTAATGGGACGATGGCCCAAAGGGGAAAGGAGGGAGGAGAATTGGACTCCTCGCGAAGGTGGCGCCAATCGGGCCGAGCGGGGTGATGGGCAGGCCTGAGAAAAGGGTGGGAGGCCGGCCTCTAGGCCGGTCCGACCGGATGCGGCCCTATAGTCGTCGGCGGCGAGCAGCGGCAGCGCGGAGGGTGGCGGAGGGAGTAGAGGAAGAGAGAGGGGACGGGGATCCTCACCGCGCGGCAATGGCGACCACGGCCGGCCGGAGGAGGCGGCGGTTCGGACTCGTGGGAAACGGCGGCACCGGCGGTGGACGGCAGGGCGGAGGCGCGGCCGGGCGCGCGGGCGGCGGCCGTGCGACGGCCGAGCGGCGCGGGCGAGTGGGCGGCGCACACGGCGGCGCCGAGGGAGGAGGGAGAGAGAGGAGACGGCGGCGGCGCTCACCGGAGGCGAAGGGGGCGACGGCGGCGGCGGCGCTAGGGTTCGGTATAGGTGGCGGCGCTTGGGGAAACGGGAGAGGAGGTTGCGGGGAGGGAAAAATATAAGGGGGCCGGGCTAGGGTTTGGCCGGTGTGGGCGGATTCCTCGCCGGAGGAATCGGGCGGCGCGGGAGCGGCGGTCGGCCGAGTCAGAGATGACTCGTGCGCCGGCACCACCGGTCAGCAGCCCGAGGAGCGAGGGGTGGCCCGGGAAGGAGGAGGGGCGCGGGGTGGCGCGGCAGCTTGGGCCGGGCCGAGAGAGGGAAGGGAGGTGCGGGCGCGGCTAACGGGCCAAGCTGGGCCGGAGGGAGAGAAAGGAGGGGACACTTTTAATTCGTTCTTCCATTAATTTAATCATTTAAATGAACTTTGTGACTTTAAAATTATTTCTTTAGCTCCAAAAATTCACGAAAAATTTTGGAGAGTACTTTAGGGCACGAGGAATATTACAAAAATATTTCTGACCATAATTTTTAATGGAAAATTTAATTTCCCTCACAATTTCACTTGATTAAATTTAAATTTTTATTAAATTTCTGGAAAATGTATTATTAGGCAATTTTTAATCCCGATCGAAAATCGGGGCGTGACAGCAGCAATGACAGAGTTCGGGATGCTCAAGATGTCGAAAGATGGTGGATGGGGTGTGGGGCCAACGACGGCTGTAGGCGACTTGGAGCTAACCTCCTTGTGGGCCCTAGTACTCTGTCCCGAGACAGCGGGAGAAGCATTGCAGTAGGAAGAGTACGACATATAAACAAAGAAACAGAGTGGGGATATCAAGTGAGATAAAAAGCCTACTTACCCGGTCTTCGGTCGCTACAGGAGCGAACCCGTCTTTAGGGGCGCGGGCTTCGCACTAGATATGGTTTGGAAAGCCTGCAAATTAGGACCAAATGAATCTCTAGGGCTGCCAAAATAAACCTAGAATAAAGGATTAACCTCGGAGCCACTCATGTTCACCAGTTTCCCCACTTGAGCAGCTCACCATCGTTTGGAGGTCTTGGTTCCGCTACCCTCAGAGCAGTAGTGGTGGCGACTTGCTTTCACACCACCTTCTCTTTCAGGGAGGTGGATGCCTGGTGGTCGACAAGAGGACCGATGACATCCATCAAAGGCCATACCTACAAAGACAGGTTGGTCTTCCAATGGGCATGAAAATAAAAGATGAGGGTGATAATCAAAGGGCTCTTACATTCATTGCGGTGTCCCGTTCTAGTGGTGGGAGGTCGCAGAGTGGAGTAGGAGGGTTGACCACGGCGGACGATGGATCGACCGTGACCTACTTGACATGCCTGCTCATGGTTGTGTCGAGGAGAACTGTAGCAAAATAACAAAGAATGAGATCGAATTCGCCAGAGACCAAGTCATAAGTGTAGTCAGGAAAACTTCAGGAGTGCCTTACCCCGCTGCGATATCCGCCTCACATCCTCAACCTCCGAGCACTCATACGTAGGGTGTGCATGGGCCAGGAGGGGCGCGATCCAACGATGAATGAAGTCTTGGACGACTTCATACTTGATCAGACAACATTCTTGGAGGTTGTGGATTTTATCAACAACAACTTTCAAGCTCAGAGTCATGGAAGGTTTTGAGATGTGTAGGTTTCTCATCTGGAATGACAAGGTTTGGGTCGATTTCGTCAGAATGGAGGTAGAACCAACTATTCCTCCACTCTTTCCTCGAGGACGGTAGTTGAAGGGGATGTATACGCTTGTCATCCTGTCCCTGAAGCGGAACCCATAGCACCCGGAGATCCTAGAGGACTCGATCCATATAAGCTCGTAAAATTGTCTAAATAAGACTAAGAATGGTGGCACCCTGAGGTACGCCTCGCATAGATGGAGGTAGAACCAACTATTCCTCCATTCTTTCCTCGAGGACGGTAGTTGAAGGGGATGTATACGCTTGTCATCCTGTCCCTGAAGCGGAACCCATAGCACCCGGAGATCCTAGAGGACTCGATCCATATAAGCTCGTAAAATTGTCTAAATAAGACTAAGAACGGTGGCACCCTGAGGTACGCCTCGCATAGATGGAGAAAGATGCTAAGGAAGCCTATGGAATTCGGGTTCAGATGTAGGAGGTGAATACCATAGAAATTCAAAAGAAGTAAAAGTAATTCAGATGGAGGAGCTAAAAAACCTCATTGGACAAAATAGGTGAGGGCAATGATTTCTCCTGGAAAGGCAAGGGGATCGGTACCTCCTTCGGTCTGCCCAAGCACCTATGTGCTGGGAAGTGACCCCTCTTGTCGCAGGCCGAAAAGCGCTGCCTCAGCCACATTTGATTCTGGGAGGTCCATGGATTTGGAACGTGACTGACGGAGGATTACGCTGGTGAGGTCTAGGGTTTTGGTTAGAAAGCAAGAGGGCAAGAGATGTTGGAATGAAGAAAGGTTGTTTTGCGAGTAGAACCCAAATGGATCCCAAAACTAGGTTTAAATGGTCACGTCTGACGGTTCAAATTTTGAGTAAGTGAGAGATTGCCGGTTTGATTTTCTCAGATTTGATTATAGCGGTTTGGTTCCTTTTTTCACTTCAATCGAAATTTGAATCAATATGATGTTCTCGGTCTCGAATAATTCAAGGAACTCGATCGCATATTCTCAACCTTTTCGGTTGTTTGAAAAAGGTGAGATGAGTACGACATCAGATGTTCTCAAGATTTTGGGTCGAGGACTGACATGATTCATTTGCATTGAAGTCGGGTGCTACTATTAGAGTAATGGTAATAATAGCAAAATTTGGTTAAGTTATGCCAGCAATTAAGATTAGATCCGAGGTGGATTTGGAGGAGTAAGACGGTTTCCAGAACGGACAGGGCATCGGCTGGAGCTGTATCGACCGATATGGAATCGGACTCGGATAGCTGATGCAGGTAATCTGAGTTGAATTCGGGTGAGCCGATACGGGTAGTTTGGTTTCATGTTGACTTCGGAGAAAGGCTTAAGATATTGCTAGCTAGGAATTGAGTCCGGATAAGGCAATTGTATCTATTAATTAGGGATAAGAGTTAATTTTCTTTTCATAATATTATGGTAAGAGTCCACCTAGGACTTGTTTGTTTAGGCAAGTTGTAAATAGTGTTCGGCAATTACAAGGTCTGTATGTACGGGTATAAATATGAGCCTGAGGTCTATGCAAAAAAAACAACAGTTCAATCAACACTTTCGGCGCATCACCACAATTTCCTTTTCGCTTTCTCGACTAGTTCGTGCTTCGAGTTTGTTAGCTGGAGGTATGGCTTGTTAATTTACCACATAACATAGCCAATCTAAGTTGATGGCTGATTTAGTCATATCGGCCAGACCTTGCATAAGGTGTTGTCGGTGTCGGCTATATCAGTTCATTAGCTTAGATTGGCATAAGGTATCTACCACGCTGAAAGGCATGCAAAGACTTGATTGTCTAGATATCATGCATCTTTTTACACTTTGTGCTGCATCAGCCCTATTCCTAATTAGAACCATGATCTCTAGCCTATCTCTTGCTTGCAATAGGGGTAGCATTGGAGTTTCAGCCAATTTTATCTGATATGACTGCTTAGCTTTGTTTAAAGTCCTTTAATCATGCTTTTCATGTTATATTTGCCCCTTATACAAGGATCTCACCTTAGTTAAATATATTAAGCCTGACTTGATATATTTACCTAGATTGATATTCTTGTATAAGGCTGTATCAGAGTATTAGCCGATACATTATCTACTTTGACCTACTTATAATTTCATTGGCTAGTATTTAATCTTTGTCTATAGATTATGTACTTACAGCCAATGGAGAATAGTTAGGGTTTAATTTACTTTATCCATCTTACACCTTACAGCCGATTCGATCAGATCACATCGGCTAGGTCTATATGATACGTTATCGGCTTATCGGTCGATCGGCTATCGTATATCTAACTGTTTTATTGTATATCTTGTTGGTTGAAGGATCAAACAAACTGGCACGCCCTGAACCCATTTTCTAAGACTTGGACCTGCACTGGAGTGAAGCAAATCTCCTACGCCGTCGTGTTTTGCATCAACACCCTTTTGGCACAGCCGGTGGGACCAAAACTTTCAAGACATCCATCATGCCTGAGATCACCAAGGAGAATATCATCCCAGTGGTAGTTGAACAACTGTCTGATGAGCAAAAGGCAGAGATGGAATGGCTTACGCAAGCCTTTCACAAGATGTACTTGGATTCCTTCACAATGTCTCGACAAGGAAAAGTTGTTCAGAAAGGAAAATTTGTCTTCCCTAAGATTGAGGCAGGGACCAGTACACAACATGAAGAAGCTAAAACAGAAGATGTCAAAGCTAAAGATGATGACCCAGCTGTAGATGACAAGGTTTCATTACAAGATCGGCGGGATTATGCAGTACATCAAGCTTTGATTAATCACTCCAATGTGTTGGTGAATACATTAACTACTGTGGTCAAGAAGGTGATGGATGGGACTATAATTGAGGAGAAGGCTAAAGGGCCAGTGTACTTTCCAAACAATGTGTTTCCTCCATATAAGACCACAAAGACTAAAATCCTAGGTTCTTCAGGGATGCAATAACAATTTGTCTCTAGGGGGCAAATGTCTCAACAAGATCAACAAAATCAGGCTCCAAGAATTGTACTACCAACATCGGTTGGAATCTTTCAAAACCTTATTCAACAGTCGATGGGAGGTCAAGGAAGTCAGATTCCTACTCAGCAGCCGATTTTGCCACCAACATCATTTGGACCACAATATGTGCATGAGGTGCATCAGAATTATCAATACCAGCCTGATCAACCTTTCTTGGGTCAAACTTCAAGTTTTCAGCTTTAGCTGATATCGCCTCAACAGTATCGGCCAGAACCTGTTCCACAATACCAATACTAGCCACAATGTAACAGTTATGATCACGCGCTGCAATTTGGTGGATAACAACAACAATGGGCTGGCATGATTGTAGAGGTGGTCAGGGAGAAATTTGGATTAAAGCCCAAGGATAGTGAGAACATGTATCCGCATCCATATCCAGAATACTTGGACAAAGTGCCCTAGCCGAGCCGATACAAGATTCCAGACTTCTCAAAATTCCCAGGGCAAGATAATGTTTCTACTTAAGAGCATATCAGCCGATTTTTAGCACAATGCGGAGAAGCATCGGCTGTAGAAGTTTTGAGAGTTAGATTATTCCCTTTGTCATTATCTGGATCGGCCTTCACATGGTTTTCTTCTTTACCATATAATTCTACCAAAGGATAGGCGGATCTAGAAAATTAGTTTCATAAGTATTTTTTCAATGGGGTTCAACAGATGAAGCTGTTGGACTCGACATCAATTAGGCAAAAGTTTGATGAATTGGTTCCAGATTATATTCAAAGGTTTAGAGATATGAGGAACAGATGTTACAGTCTTAATTTGACCGATTCATAGCTTGCCGATTTGGCTTTTCAAGGGTTGCTTGGGCTGATTAAAGAGAGGTTTTCTACACAAGACTTCGAGAGCCTAGCTCACTTGGTTCCAAAAGTATCGGCTCATGAACAAAGGTTCCAGAAGCTAAGAATTTTACTAGGAAAGACAATTATGTCAATAACATTTATAGTTATGAGTCAGACTCAGAAGATGAAGACCCAGAAATTAGTTTGGCAGAATGGTCAAGGAATAAAAAGACAGTGGTTTGCCAATGGGTCAAGGACAATGGAAAGTAAGAAAGATATGATTTTGACATCAATAAAGCCGATAGGATATTTGACTTGCTTCTTCAGGAAAAACAAATTCAACTTCTAGCAGGTCATATGATTCCATCGGCTGAAGAATTGAGGAAAAGAAAATAGCGAAAATGGCACAACACAGGGACTCATCAAACAAATGAGTGTAAGGTGTTCAGGCAACAAATTCAATCGGCTATAGAACAAGGCAGGATCAAGTTTGATGATGGAAACAAGTCAATGAAGATTGAGGGTCATCCTTTTCCTTTCAACATGGTTCATACTAATGAAGCCAATAAAAGAAATTATTGGACTTACCAGCAGAATAAATTTAATTCCACCAGATTGATCAGCAAGTACCAAAGGAGGCAAGACAAGCAGATTCAAATATATTCTCAAGATGACCGAGTTTGTTTCAATCCAAATTGGAGGTGTGAGTTTTTTAGGTTTTCCTGAAATGAAGGAATGAGGCTACCATCTATTGAAGATTGTCCATATTGCAGTGATGCAGATACAATTTACCCAGGTAGTTCTCATCAACCAAGGAGTCCAAAGGTGGAGGATCAGTGGCAAGGTTAACATTATTAACAAAACAAGCTGTCTTTGAGAAACCTATGGATAATGAGCATCAACACTTAAAACCTTTATATATAAAGGGTTTTGTCAATGGGAAGCCGATGTCCAAGATGCTAGTTGATGGAGCAGCAGCTGTCAATCTTTTGCCTTATACAATATTCAGAAATCTTGGGAAGACTCCAGAAGACCTGGTCAAGACCAATATGGTGTTGAAGGATTTTGGAGGAAATTCATCTAAGACAAAAGGAGTTTTAAATGTTGAGTTGACAGTTGGCAGCAAAATGATTCCAACTACATTTTTTGTCATTGATGGAAAGGGATCATATAGCTTGTTGTTGGGAAGAGATTGGATACATGCAAATTGTTGCATACCTTCAACAATGCCCTAGAGTATGATTCAGTGGCAAGGAGACCAAGTAGAAATCGTGCAAGCCAATAGGTCAGTTAATGTTACTATTGCTGATTTATCTATTTGGGAGATGGAGGGAGTCTATTGTTTATCAGGTAAAGTTTGGGAAGACAATTTCTTAAAAGTGTCCGGTTGTGATATACAGCCAATCGGTGATGAAGAACCCTAACTTTTACTCTGAAAATATAGAAGACCGCCCCATTGTTATGTAGAAGATTCTGTCGATGATTTTGAAGGTAAATTGGGGCAAGGTTTTATGTCGGCTGATGAGTTAGAGGAGGTAGATATTGGTGATAGTGATAGGCCTAGGCCGACATTTGTAAGTGCTAAGTTATCAGATATATTCAAAAAGGAATTAATTAAGTTGTTAAAAGAATATAAAGATTGTTTTGCATGGGAGTATCATGAGATGCCAGGTCTTAGCCGATCTATTATAGAACATCGGCTCCCATTAAACCAGGATATCGGCCATATAAATAACCTCAAAGACGATTCAAGCCAGAGATGTATAATGCTATTAAGGCTGGCATTACAAGACTTTATGATGCCAACTTTATAAGGCCTTGCCGATATGCTGAGTGGGTATCAAACATAGTACCAGTAGTCAAGAAAAATGGGAAACTTAAGGTTTGCATTGACTTTAGAGATTTGAACAAGGCTACACTTAAAGATGAGTACCTTATGCCAATTGCTGATTTATTGGTGGATGCAGCATCTGGACATAAGATTATTAGTTTTATGGATGGTAATGCAGGATATAATCAAATTTTTATGGCTGGAGAAGATATTCATAAAACTGCTTTCAGATGTCCCGGTGCAATCGACTTGTATGAGTGGGTTGTAATGACTTTTGGTTTAAAGAGTGCTGGTGCTAAATATCAAAGAGCTATGAATTATATATTTCATGATCTCATTGGTGTTTCGGTTGAAATTTATATTGCTGATGTGGTTGTGAAATCTAAAGAGGTTGATGGACATATAGTCGATTTACAAAAGGTATTAGAAAGAACAAGAAAATATGGGTTAAAGATGAATCCTCATAAGTGTGCTTTTGGTGTATTGGCTGGACAGTTTCTTGGTTTCTTAGTTCATGAAAGGGGAATTGAAATTACAGAGAGGAGCATAAAAGCTATCACAGATATTGAGCCTCCACAAAATAAAACCAAGTTGCAATCTTTGATCGGCAAAGTTAATTTTGTAAAAAGATTTATTGCTAATTTGTAGGAAGGATTGAAGCTTTTACTCCATTATTGAGGTTGAAAACCGATCAAGAGTTTGTCCGGGGAGAAAAGCTGCAGAAGGCATTGGATAATATCAAGAAATATTTAAGTTCGCCTCCGGTGCTGATGCCACCTCAAAAGGGGCTTCCATTTAAGCTTTACTTATCAGCCGATGAGAGGTCTATCGGCTCGGTTCTGGTTCAAGAAGTTTAAGGAAAAGAGAGGGCTATATTTTATCTTAGTAGAAGGCTCACGAATGCAAAAACAAGGTATACCCCTATTAAGAAGTTGTGTCTGTGTTTATATTTTTCGTGTACAAAGTTGAGGCATTATTTTCTTTCAAATGAGTGCAAAATAATTTGCAAGGACGATGTAGTTAAATACATGCTATCGACTCCAGTTTTAAAAGGGAGAGTTGGGAAGTGGATTTTCGCTTTGACAGAATTTGATCATCGATATGAATCAGCTAAAGCAATAAAAGGGCAAGTGGTTTTTGATTTTATCTATCGAGCACGCCGAAACTTATACTTTTTAATGTCAATTGTGATTCTCACATAGTCTCGGTGAATGGGATCCATACATGCATAATAGCCATTCAATCCGCTATGTGAAATGGAAATCACAAGTAACATCAAACAATATAAATTCCGAGGCACCGAATATTGAGCAAGGGAGATATTGCTGGGACTCAGGCATGCCAGTCAACTTCAGCTGGAGTGTGCTCGTCAATCCACTCGAAGGTGGCGACCAGATGTGTTACACCTCCAGTGACTTGACCAAAATGCATGAACTCTACAACATCTCCAATGATCAAAATTCATAGTCATGCATTAGCAAGCCGAAATCATATCAAACTTACTAACACACTTTCATCTAGCAAATGATATCGTAACAAGGGAAATTCAGAGTCTTAGCTATTACATAAACATTGTCTTAACTATACATATGGGCGACCGGCCCAATAGTTATTGGTTCAGCGGAAGCATCATACTACCCAAAACCTTTCTGCAACCGACTAGGGTAAACCCTAGTTAGAACCATCCTGAAACTCAGGAGCATCCCCATCAAAGCATTCATCGTCATTAAAGGACTCTCCTGCATCTGATTCTAAAACAAAACATCCAAAACAGAAAACAACGATAATAGCAAAAGTCAGTACGTTATGAATAATGTACTGGCATCGCCAATCCTAACGTACATGCATGGCATAGTCAAAGGATAGGCTTAAGTAGGTTTATTTTCATCATAAAGCAAGTTTCATTTCTATAAGTCATTTTCCAAGTAATGTGTAACAAATAAACCTTCGGTAAAACTAGAATTTATATCATGGCATCATAATTGCAAAGTATAACTCATAGTATATAATACTTGGCACTATCCATAGCATCAAGTATATGAAACATCTCAGATTATTTTTCACAACATCCCAAAACATGTAGTTGTAAAAGTAGTAAGATCATAGAGTAAAAATCATCTGTCTATACTCAGCACATACCCTTATGCCGCTCATAACCGTGAGCACGGCTAACCGATTAGTTCAAAACTCTGCAGAGCCCGTACACTGTACCCACATGATGTAAAATAGTAATCATGTAAAACATGCCACGCGATACCGAAGTACCCGATTTTACTACTCACAACATAGCCTTTACATTACTCATGATTTAGCCTTGCACCAGCACGATAGGTGTGGTTCCGTCCTAGGCATATGACCAAGAACCGTTAGGACGCGGGCCTACGGTTGAGCCTAACACCATGGTAGCGAAAATATCCTTTCCTACCATGAGGCACCTTATCATTGTATTTGACAGACTTAGACTCCTAAACTACCATACAGGTAAATAGGTAGTTCCTATGAATTATCGCTAAGACTAATTCATACTACAACGACCTACCTTAATGCAAGACTAAACCATGAACAACTTAATCAGCTATGGCTATCCCATAATAGCACATGTGGTCGTACTATAAACACAAGAGACTGACATTGAGTGAAGTCCTTAACTATCTCAGGCATACACTCCCCCTATTGATATACAACTAAATACCATATGTGTACCACTTGCTGCCCAAGACTTAAATATTCCTTTTTTTCTCGTTTTAGTTCACAAATAATTACACGTTCACTTTAAAGGAAGGGTTACTTAAAAACAGTAAGTTTTAGGAATAATAGGATGCCCATAATGATAGTAATAGTAATCTAAGCATCGCTAATATGTCATGGCGATAATTGACATAGATCAAATTGTCGAAAGATAATAGTATTTAACGTATCCTAAGGTGCCAAATAATAAGTGGAGTTTTTTCAAATGGATACATGCAGGTTTTGGTATAACTATACTCATTCAAACTACCCATCTTTTTAATTGTAAACTAACCATGCATATTTGCAAACAATATTTTAAACCTTCAAAAATAGGATCAATATGATCAAAGGAAGAGAGGAAGGTGGGCTTGCCTTGCTCTTGTTCTACCCCTGGTCCAGCTATATAGTGCACCTCCTCGACAAGGAACTGACCGTCGTCTAATCATACATGTAAAATTTGAATTATACTCATGTGAAAGAAAATTTAATATGCTCTAAATTAAATTCTATTCTTAGGATGATGTGATACTGTGTTAACTGAACTTTTAGTGCAAGAATTTCTATTTTATCAAGTTCCATTCAAAAGTTATAAATTTTTAAAGTTGGAAAATAATTAATTATGGCCTATATATAAATTTTAAATATTAAGACATAATTCTCTAAAGTTCTGTTGAATTTAGCAACTCCAGATAATAGAACATAAAAATATGAACCCAACAAAATTTAGTTTGAAATTTTTGGAGCTATTATGAATTTACTATGAATTTTCAAAGTTAAAACCATTTTTCAGTTCATGAGAAAACCTGTTTCTGGTTCATAAAAGATTTTACAAAATTTTCCACGGCTCGGGTCCACCAATCAGCGACTGCACTTTTGCTTTGGAGTCCCTAGGGTTTCGGCAAATGGAACCCGCGGTCCCCAGCACATGTCCTAAGCAATTAAGCAAAATAGCACTCGGGTTTTTATGTAATTACAGGAAGGTCCTGTCCCCACCTGTAAGGTTTTGGGTAAAATGCTACAAGGTCCCTGGAGATTCTGTCCGATCGCAGGCTAGCCTCTTAGCGCCGTCCAAACAGAGCTGCGGCGCGGCGGCCAGTTTCGTGGCGATCCCGGCAGCGAATGGATGGGTTACAGACAATGCGGCCATGGAGAAAATGGTAGAGGGGCCCTAGACGAAACTGACGATGTCCATCTTGCGAGCTACGGTGGTGTATCGCGACGGCAACAGCTGGAGGAGCGGTGACTTGCCTCAGCTTGTAGGTGCTTAACACGTTCGCGACTTATTCCACGTGTGCGCTTGCATGCATGTGAGGCTAGGGACGTCCAGGATGCTCACCAAAGCGTAGACGGCGTTCGGCAAAACCCCAAGTGCTCAGTTCGGTCCCGTTGGCGGCACGGCTTGGCGGTCGTCGTCGGCGAAGTGCTCCCGGTCCAGGCAGGCTAGGAGAAGTACATACATCGGCTAGTGATGTCATGGAATAGCTCTGTGCACAAGGAATCGCCCTGAGACTTACCAGAGAGAGAGGTAGAGCTAGTGGACGCCGGCGGCCGGAGATGGAGAAGATGGTAGGAATCTCCTGACTGAGGGCTTCTCGACTCGATTCCCCTGGGTTTCGGGATTGTCTTCCGGTGGTGAAGGTGTTGGTGAAGTGGCTCGGACGGATTTGAAGCCTTGGAGCCTGGCGGCGTTGATGGCTTCCACGGCGGCGTTCGGTGTTCACCAGTGGCTCAAGTGGACGCGGCTCGCATTCCTGGAGATAGGCTACACCAAATCGTCGGGGCTTTGAGGGGCTAGCAACGGCATCGAACAGGGACCTTGGAACACGGGTTAACCAGGATTGTAACCTACCCGATGATGCGGAACGACGGAGGCGATCTCACCGGCGCCGAAGAAGACTCCTTCGCTACTCGAGTTACTGGATTGGTCGCTCTCGGTTTCTCCACGAAAATGGAACACTAGTGAGAGGGAGAGAAAGTGTGTCGGCCGGTAGGGTTAAATATGGTGGTCGGCAGTGAGGTGGCAAGGGAGCGGCGCTCGGCGGCGCCGACGCGTGTTGCGCGCGTCGTCTACGAGAGGCGGTGCTAGCTTGACGTGTACACGCCTGTGCAGCTGACGAGCGGGTCCCACAAATACCTGGGCCCACCTGGCAATGTGAAGGTTGAGTGTGTGAGAGAGAGGGCTGGAAATCTGGCTAAGTCCAGAACTGTGGTTGGATTCCAACTTTGCCTTTGATTCAAAATATTTTCCAGGGACAATTTGGTAAAGCCCCAAATGGCAAAATGGTAACATACTATTTCCTTTACAATTTGGACCAATTTTCCAAACCAAAATGTTTTTGATCAATTTTTAATGAAGTGCCAAAGTAGGCTCCAAAGAAATCTGAAATTTTCAGACTTTGATTTTAATTAAATTCTTTGTTTGAACAATTCCATGGACAATTAAAATCTAGCAGAATTTATATTTTACTCCACACCCACGGGTCAAGCCAATTGAATTATTCCACTATTTGTAATGCTCTAAATCTTTAATTGGATATTTTAATTATCGGGTTCATTCATTTAAAATCGCTATAATGCATATGCTTTAAAAAATAAACAGGGCCTAGGAAAAATAAAATTTTCCTCAAACTCAAAAGAGGGAATTTTTATTTCAACAACCATTTAGTATTACATAGCCTCCTAAAAAGGTTTTGACAGTATGTTACAGATCTCCCCCCCTCTTACAAAGAAATCTCGTCGTCGAGATTTAGTAGTTTAGAAGAAGTTAGGGAACTCGGCTTTAAGGTGATCCTCTCTTTCCCAGGTAGCTTCCTTAGCCGTATGATTGCTCCATTGGACTCTGAGCATTTTGATGCAACGATTACGAGTATGGCGTTCAGTTGTTTCCAAAACTCGTATTGGATACTCTTGATATGAAAGATCGGGTTGAAGGTCTATGCACTCGATTGATGTAAGCTCTGTAGGAACTCGTAAACATTTCTTGAGTTGGGATACATGGAACACATCGTGAACGCCAGAGAGTTGTGCTGGTAATTCCAAATGATAGGCTACCTTTCCTCGTTTTGCAAGAATTTAACAAGGACCGATGTAACGAGGTGCCAATTTGCCGTGGATCTGAAAACGGCGCGTACCCCGCAATGGAGATACTTTAAGATAGACATGATCGCCCACTTCAAAGTTTAATTCACGACGACGATGATCTGAATAGCTCTTTCGACGTGATTGGGCTTCTTTAAGCCGATCACGAATAAGGGTAACATTCTTTTCAGCTTCATTTATAGCGGAGGGTCCATAAAATTGTCTTTCGCCTACTTCGGACCAATAGAGAGGTGTTCTACATTTTCTCCCATACAAAGCTTCAAAAGGTGAATTTTGAAGGCTAGATTGATAGCTGTTATTATAAGAGAACTCAGCGAACGGTAGACATTTTTCCCAATTGGCATTATGCACCAATGCACAAGCTCGAAGGATATCTTCAAGAATCTGATTTATGTGTTCAGTTTGAGCTCCGGTTTGAGGATGAAAAGCAGTACTAAAGAAAAGTTTGGTTCCGAGAAGCTCATGCAATTTTTCCCAAAATCCCGATGTGAATTGTGAGCCTCGGTCTGAAACTATTATCTTTGGTACCCCATGGAGTCTTACAATGTGGATAAGATAGAGGTCAGCAAGCTTTGCCTCATTATATCTCATGTGCACTGGAATAAAGTGAGCCACTTTGGTCAGTCGGTCCACGATAACCCATATGGAATCATGTCCATTAGGTGTCCTCGGGAGACCCGTAATAAAATCCATTCCAACCTCGTCAAATTTCCATTCGGGCACTTTTAATGGTTGAAGTAAACCCGCAGGTCGTTGATGTTCGGCTTTAACCCGTTGACATGTATCACAAATGGCAACATACGCCGCTATATCACGCCTTAAGCTGGGCCACCAGTAGTGAGTGCGAATGTCATGATACATTTTTGTACAACCCGGGTGAATGGATAAAGGAGAATGATGTGCTTATGGCAAAATTGTTCCACGAAGATCTTGATCATTAGGGAAGATTTGTTTTCCATGAAGTACTAAACCATCGGAACTGAGGGTAAACAAGGATTTCGGATTCTTCCGTATCTCGTTCTTTATTCTACTCACCTCCTTGTTTTTCAATTGGGCGGCTTGAATTTGAGAGTAGAGTGTTGGCTGTAATGCTAGAGCAGCAACATAACCTTCATTTACAATCTCCACATTAAATTTTTGTAGTTCAGAAAGTAACTCCGATTGATCAATTAAGGTGGTGGCAGTGATACAGTGTAGCTTACGACTTAAAGCATCCGCTACCACATTGGCTTTTCCAGGATGATAATGGATACCCAGATCGTAATCTTTAATGAGTTCCAACCATCGTCTTTGCCTCAAATTCAGATCTGATTGGGTGAAGAAGTATTTCAAACTTTTATGATCGGTGAAGATTTCACATCTGCTGCAAGCAAGATAATGACGCCAAATTTTTAAGGCATGAACTACGGCCGCTAACTCCAGATCATGTGTTGGATAGTTGACTTCGTGAGGCCATAGTTGACGTGAGGCATAGGCCACCACTTTGCCTTCTTGCATTAATACACAACCCAGTCCTTGGTGAGAGGCGTCACAATAGACATGAAAGCTCTTATGAACGTCTGGCATTACTAGCACTAGGGCTGATGTAAGCCTTTTACGTAATTCATGAAAGCTTGATTCACATGCCTCAGTCCAGATAAACTTATGATCCTTTTTAAGGAGTTGGGTTATGGGCTTTGCTACCTTGGAAAAGGTCTTAATGAATCGACGATAATAGCCTGCTAAACCAAGGAAACTTCTGACATTGGAAACATTCTGAGGTTGCTTCCAATTAAGTACATTTTGTACATTACTTGGATTGACGGCAACTCCGCCTTCAGAAAGGACGTGGCCAAGAAAAGTTACTTCCCTTAACCAAAACTCACATTTGGAATATTTGGCATAAAGTCGATGCTCACGAAGTTTGTCAAGCACTATACGCAAATGTTGTGCGTGCTCTTCTTCATTTTTAGAGTAGATAAGGATGTCATCAATAAAAACTACCACAAACTTATCAAGATACTCCATAAAGATCTTATTCATCATGTTCATGAATGTAGCTGGAGCATTTGTCAATCCGAAGGAAACCACGGTATATTCAAATAACCCGTAGCGAGTGGTGAAAGCAGTTTTTGGAATATCCTCCGATCTGATCTTGAGTTG
This sequence comes from Oryza officinalis, assembly GCA_008326285.1. Taxonomy (NCBI): domain Eukaryota; kingdom Viridiplantae; phylum Streptophyta; class Magnoliopsida; order Poales; family Poaceae; genus Oryza; species Oryza officinalis. Next base: position 21,269,273 of record BDMV01000006.1, read on the forward strand.
GAAATATCCTAACCTTAGATCAATTTTAGAGAAGATACGAGCACCGGTCATTTGATCAAAGAGGTCATCGATTCTTGGAAGAGGATCTTTGTTCTTGATAGTAACCTCATTAAGAGGACGGTAGTCTACGCACATTCGCATAGTACCATCTTTCTTTGGAGCGAATAGCACCGGACACCCCCACGGAGATGAGCTAGGACGAATAAAACCTTTAGCCAGTTGCTCATTTATTTGTTTCTTAAGTTCCTCATCAGAGGACATACGATAAGGCCTCTTTGCTATAGGTGCTGTCCCAGGAAGTAATTCAATTACAAATTCAATATCACGATCGGGAGGCATACCTGGTAATTCATCAGGAAAGACATCGGGATATTCATTCACTATAGGTACAGTTTTGAGCTCCGGAATTGACAGAAAATGAAGTAGTGGCTGTTGGGAGGTGATGACACGTTCAGAGGTGAACGAAATAGGTTGGCCTTTAGTATCTTCCAGAAAAATGGTTTTCTTGGCACAATCTATGGTTCCTTTATGTTTAGATAACCAATCCATACCCAAGATGATGTCTAGACCAAGAGAGTCTATTTGTACGAGGTTGGCTCTAAATTGTACTCCGTTAATCAAGATCTCGACATCGTTACAAACCAAATTAGTTTTGATTGTGGCACCGGGTGATTGTACTAACATAGCATTGCTCATAGATTGGTTTTTAAATCTCGTTGGTTCACTAATTTGGTGGATATAAAAGAATGCGGTGCACCAGAGTAAAAAAGAACCAATGTAGGAATTGAGTGGACAAGAAAAGTACCCAGTACGACATCGGATGCATTAGCAGCTTCTTCAGCGGTCACATGATTGACTTGGCCCCGTCCAAAAGGTTGAGCCGGCTTAACAGGGTTGCGACCACCACGCTGATTTCCAAGAACTTGAGGAGAGCCACGTGGCTGTGGCTGTGATCCTTGAAGACGTGGCACAGAACTTCCGGTCTTTGGACTTGGACAATTATTAGAATAGTGGTCCACCTTGTCACAGTTGAAGCAAGTGACATTGGCAGTCCTATTATGTCTCCCTTGAGTCAAAGCCCCACGATAATAAGTTTGAACTGTTGGATTTGGAGGATGAGGAATAGCATTCTGTGGTCGTGGTGGCTGCGAAGCTACATAGCGAACCAAGGTGGGCTGCGACATACACGGCCGAGTGGAGCTGCTGCTACTTGCTGCCCTCCTTGCAACCCACTTGCGTTTACGATCGTCCATTACTTCCTTTTCACTAGATTCCACACGAAGAGCCTTGTCCACCAAAGTCTTCATGCTATAGATTTCATGAGCAGCAAGGGCATGTTTAATTTCAGGATTGAGTCGGTCGCGACACAATTCCACCTTCTTAGCTTCAGAGGACATTTCAGAAGTTGCGTAGCGACCCAGATAATTGAAGCGGTCCAAGAATTCCATAAAAGACATATTTCCTTGTTTCAATTCAAGAAATTCCTTTTTCTTCATTTCCATAATACCAGCAGGGATATGAGCAGATCTAAACCCTTCTTTAAACATGGCCCAAGTGATAGGCTCATCAGGAGGGATGGGAGTTTTGTAAGTCTCCTACCAGGCTGATGCTGCACCCTGAAGATAGTACGCAGCATAAGAAGCTTTCTCCATGTTGTTGCATCCACATAGATCAAGCTTGGATTCAATATCACGTAGCCAATCATCAGCAACAAGCGGATCAATGGCGGAGGAGAAATGTGGAGGATGAGTGTGTTGAACGTCCGCCAGCTTAGAATGTTCCTGATTAGGATTACGAGCCATAGCAGCACCCATATTCTCAGCATTTGCTATCATCCGTTCAAATAGTGCATTTTGGTTGGCTAAGATGTGAACTATGGAAGGTTCTTCTCCCTGGGGTTCTCTATCAGTGGCTCGACGACTTCTGCTGGCATGACCCGATGATTGAGTACCAGCGCGGTTTGGATTGGGAGGGGTCACCTCGGAACCATGACCTCCGGTTGCCGCAGCCATGGATCGAGTATTAGTCATCCTGCACCCAAGGTACAAGAAGTACATGAGCTGGCTGCGCACGAATATAATGAAATCTCACTACTACAAAAACCCTCATAGGTGTCGGCTCATAGGTGTCGGTTTTGAAAAAAAACCGTTACCAATACTATAGGTGTCGGTTTTTTTAAAAAACCGACACCTATACTTGTATTATAGGTGTCAGTTCCAGAGAAAAAACCGATACCAATATTATAGGTGCCGGTTCTTTTAAAAACCGGCACCTATACTTGTATTATAGGCATCGGTACTAGAGAAAAAACCGATACCAAAACTATAGGTGCCGGTTTTTTAAAAGAACCGACACCTATAATCTAAATATAGGTGTCGGTTTTTTTAAAAAACCGGCACCTATTAAAAAAACCAAACTTAACCGTTCGGCAAGTGGACGAGCCGAACCGACGGGGCCCACCACGAGCAGATAAGACCACCAATCGGCGCACCATCCAGATTTAGCTCGATCGCTCTCCTCTCTCTCACAGTCTCACAGCAGCCGCCCCTTCCCTCTTCCTCTCCCTCCCCCATTCCCTCGTTGCCTCCCCTCTCCCTCCCCCCTTCTCCCCACCTCCTCTTCGTCGCGGCTGTGGTGGGAGGGCGCGGTGACGACCGGCCCTCCTTCCTCTCCGGCAGAGGACGCGGCGGTGTCCTAGCGGCGGCTCGGGAGAGGCTGCGGCTGCGGCGGCCGCGTGCCCTCCCCTCCTCCAGATCCGGCGGGAGGGGAGGCCGCGTGAGGGGAGGCCGTGGGAGGAGAGGCAGTGGCGACCTTCAACGGCGGAGAAGGCGGCAGCGGCCTCGGATGACGGAGGAGGCCGCGTTGCCCTTCCCTTCCCTCCCCTCCCCTTGCTTTTTATCTTGTTGTGTTCATGTGTTCTTTGTGTTCTTGTGTTGATGTTTGTGTTCTTGTGTTCAATGCATCGGCGTCGGCACCAGGCGGGACGACGACATCGGCAGTGGGTGGAGCAGCGGGATGGTGGCATCGGCAACGGGCGAAGCAGGCTGGGACGGTGGTGTCGACAGCATGCAGTGCGTCGGCAGCGGGTGGGTCCGGCGTCGGTATGTTTTTTCTACTTCGAAGGTTCGGCTCGGCTCAATTTGAGCCGAGCTATTTTTTTTTGTAAACCGTACACCTCAAAGGTGCCGGTTCTTAAACCGGCACCTTTGAGTCCTCCATATTGGTGCCGCCTCCATGGTGCCAGTTGGGAAAACCGGCACCTATGGATGTTTCCCAACCGGCACCAATAGCCTTTTGTGTAGTATTGTCTTTTGAGTAATTGGACATGTCACTAGATTTAAGATTCTACAGAACAAATTTTATTTAAATGAGATTCAACTTGATTTGATAGAAATTTCTGGACAGCATCATAGTAATTCAAAACAAGAAGGAATTTTAAAGGATCACATAGTATCACATTGATTTAGATAAGCACGATTACATAACGAGGTTCGGTAGTCATAACAATCAAGTACAGAACTTGATCTTACAAAATTTGACCACTATCTGGTTCGGTCCAGAATTTATTACAAACTACGACAGGGGAGTTGATATTCTTAATAGAACCTATTACACATTCAAGGCGTATTCAGAATAGCCATCTGCAGGAATTGGTTCCACAGTAGTTGGAGTTGCCATGGTCAATCAATAACGTTGACCATTCCTTTCATACACATGAGTTGGTCCAAACAATTTTGGATTACCAATAGTTGCAGGATCAGCCATAGTACGATTATTACGATGGTATCCTACCCTCATACGGGGCCTACGGTTGATTTGCTGATAAATTCCCATAGGAGGTGGCAAGGTCTCTCTGAGTGGCTGCATGACATACTACCATAGATGAAAGCAGTATCAAAGTATCCTTGATGACCCAAAGGTTCAACCCGCCTATCAAGTGTGGCAACTCTAGTTTGAAGCCTGTCCAATTCACTAAGAACTGATGTGAGATACTTATCCATGGATTGGACTAATTCGGCCAGTTAGAGTATAGGTGTATTAATGTCTCCTGATCGACCTTCTAGTCCTGGATAGTAGCTGGAAGTGGCATTTTCATTACGAGCCGAAAAATAGTGAAAAAGTCCTGATATTCCTGGCATATGGTGACGATAGTATACAATAGCCTGATAAGCTACTTCGAGCATAGCTAAGGGTGCATCCCAACCATAACCAATAAAACAAAGAGGTGTTTCATGTGACCATCTTCCACGAATGTGCAGCTCTGATTTATAGACCCTAAGTGAAGAGCTTCGCTCGGCCTTAAAGAAATGGTACTCTGGTTGGTGAGTGTGACCAAGATGCTGTAACATAAGCCATAAAGTGTGAGACAAGGTTCCTTCTTCATAACCTCCCGAATACCCCAGTGGCTGCCACATAATGGTCATCTACAACAACAAGAGCTAGTTAGCAACCTTAAGTGAAGTTCCAGAGAACAAATTCTGCTTACTATGGAATAGCCTAAAAATATTTGAATGGTTGCCATGCACCTTCCTTAGTAATATAATAGACTAAATAGTTTCCCATTATGCAGATCATTCCTACCATGGTTTAATAAGGATCACATGAAACCTCCAAGTAGCTAAACGGAAACTACTAATCCCAAAAGTATGTAATTTAAGTTTCAAACCCATGATGTAGCTAAAGTAAAATTTTATCCTTTAGTTTTCATTATTAAGTTCGTCCGAAAAGGCACCAAGCTGTGGGAAGTCTTAGCTAAACACTCAATCTAAAGGTTTAACACAATCAAGCCTTCCTACCCCACATCTAGCCACTCTAGGGCTTTAAGAAAAGAAGCAAAATTTCGAAACTTTTCAATTAAAAGGAGTAAGAGATTTGAGATAGAAGTGATGCAAACATTATTTTCAGAATATTTCAAACCACGATTTGATTTAGTTAAACAAGTTTTTTTGAAATAATTTAATCAGAACATCACTTTCAAAATGACCATGATCCTAAAGATTAAGCATAAGGTTTAAAATTAGCATGAAAGATATAGGGAAGATTCTAAACCAAAGAGGGATAAGATTTAAGATTGATTAGGCTTTCACAAATACTTTATAATAGAGAACATAGCTCTCAAAATATTTTTCTTTTGAAGCCATCCTAATAATCAAGTTTTGAATAAAGGGTCCCTATAGTCAGTCTTGGCTCTGATACCAATGCTGTCGAGCACGCCGAAACTAATACTTTTTAATGTCAATTGTGATTCTCACATAGTCTCGGTGAATGGGATCCATACATGCATAATAGCCATTCAATCCGTTATGTGAAATGGAAATCACAAGTAACATCAAACAATATAAATTCCGAGCCACCGAATATTGAGCAAGGGAGATATTGCTGGGACTCACACGTGCCAGTCAACTTCAGCCTGGAGTGTGCCCGTCAAACCACTCGAAGGTGGCGACCAGATGTGTTACACCTCCAGGAGACTTGACCAAAATGCATGAGCTCTACAACATCTCCAATGATCAAAATTCATAGTCATGCATTAGCAAGCCGAAATCATATCAAACTTACTAACACACTTTCATCTAGCAGATGATATCGTAACAAGGGAAATTCAGAGTCTTAGCTATTACATAAACATTGTCTTAACTATACATATGGGCGACCGACCCAATAGTTATTGGTTCAGCGGAAGCATCATACTACCCAAAACCTTTATGCAACCGACTAGGGTAAACCCTAGTTAGAACCATCCTGAAACTCAGGAGCATCCCCATCAAAGCATTCATCGTCATTAAAGGACTCTCCTGCGTCTGATTCTAAAACAAAACATCCAAAACAGGAAACAACGATAATAGCAAAAGTCAGTACGTTATGAATAATGTACTGGCATCGCCAATCCTAACGTACATGCATGGCATAGTCAAAGGATAGGCTTAAGTAGGTTTATTTTCAGCATAAAGCAAGTTTCATTTCTATAAGTCATTTTCCAACTAATGTGTAACAAATAAACCTTCGGTAAAACTAGAATTTATATCATGGCATCATATTTGCAAAGTATAACTCATAGTATATAATACTTGGCACTATCCATAGCATCAAGTATATGAAACATCTCAGATTATTTTTCACAACATCCCAAAACATGTAGTTGTAAAAGTAGTAAGATCATAGAGTAAAAATCATTCGTCTATACACAGCACATACCCTTATGCCGCTCATAACCGTGAGCACGGCTAACCGATTAGTTCAAAACTCTGCAGAGCCCGTACACTGTACCCACATGATGTAAAATAGTAATCATGTAAAACATGCCACGCGATACCGAAGTACCCGATTTTACTACTCACAACATAGCCTTTACATTACTCATGATTTAGCCTTGCACCAGCACGATAGGTGTGGTTCCGTCCTAGGCATATGACCTAGAACCGTTAGGATGCGGGCCTACGCTTGAGCCTAACACCATGGTAGCGAAAATATCCTTTCCTACCATGAGGCACCTTATCATTGTATTTGACAGACTTAGACTCCTAAACTACCATACAGGTAAATAGGTAGTTCCTATGAATTATCGCTAAGACTAATTCATACTACAACGGCCTACCTTAATGCAAGACTAAACCATGAACAACTTAATCAGCTATGCCTATCCCATAATAGCACATGTGGTCATACTATAAACACAAGAGACTCACATTGAGTGAAGTCCTTAACTATCTCAGGCATACACTCCCCCTATCGATATACAACTAAATACCATATGTGTACCACTTGCTGCCCAAGACTTAAATATTCCTTTTTTTCTCGTTTTAGTTCACAAATAATTACACGTTCACTTTAAAGGAAGGGTTACTTAAAAACAGTAAGTTTTAGGAATAATAGGATGCCCATAATGATAGTAATAGTTTAATCTAAGCATCGCTAAGCTGTCATGGCGATAATTGACATAGATCAAATTGTCGAAAGATAATAGTATTTAACGTATCCTAATGTGCCAAATAATAAGTGGAGTTTTTCAAATGGATACATGCAGGTTTTGGTATAACTATACTCATTCAAACTACCCATCTTTTTAATTGTAAACTAACCATGCATATTTGCAAACAATATTTTAAACCTTCAAAAATAGGATCAATATGATCAAAGGAAGAGAGGAAGGTGGGCTTGCCTTGCTCTTGTTCCACCCCTGGTCCAGCTATATAGTGCACCTCCTCGACAAGGAACTGACCGTCGTCTAATCATACATGTAAAATTTGAATTATACTCATGTGAAAGAAAATTTAATATGCTCTAAATTAAATTCTATTCTTAGGATGATGTGATACTGTGTTAACTGAACTTTTAGTGCAAGAATTTCTATTTTATCAAGTTCCATTCAAAAGTTATAAATTTTTAAAGTTGGAAAATAATTAATTATGGCCTATATATAAATTTTAAATATTAAGACATAATTCTCTAAAGTTCTGTTGAATTTAGCAACTCCAGATAATAGAACATAAAAATATGAACCCAACAAAATTTAGTTTGAAATTTTTGGAGCTATTATGAATTTACTATGAATTTTCAAAGTTAAAACCATTTTTCAGTTCATGAGAAAACCTGTTTCTGGTTCATAAAAGATTTTACAAAATTTTCCACGGCTCGGGTCCACCAATCAGCGACTGCACTTTTGCTTTGGAGTCCCTAGGGTTTCGGCAAATGGAACCCGCGGTCCCCAGCACATGTCCTAAGCAATTAAGCAAAATAGCACTCGGGTTTTTATGTAATTACAGGAAGGTCCTGTCCCCACCTGTAAGGTTTTGGGTAAAATGCTACAAGGTCCCTGGAGATTCTGTCCGATCGCAGGCTAGCCTCTTAGCGCCGTCCAAACAGAGCTGCGGCGCGGCGGCCAGTTTCGTGGCGATCCCGGCAGCGAATGGATGGGTTACAGACAATGCGGCCATGGAGAAAATGGTAGAGGGGCCCTAGACGAAACTGACGATGTCCATCTTGCGAGCTACGGTGGTGTATCGCGACGGCAACAGCTGGAGGAGCGGTGACTTGCCTCAGCTTGTAGGTGCTTAACACGTTCGCGACTTATTCCACGTGTGCGCTTGCATGCATGTGAGGCTAGGGACGTCCAGGATGCTCACCAAAGCGTAGACGGCGTTCGGCAAAACCCCAAGTGCTCAGTTCGGTCCCGTTGGCGGCACGGCTTGGCGGTCGTCGTCGGCGAAGTGCTCCCGGTCCAGGCAGGCTAGGAGAAGTACATACATCGGCTAGTGATGTCATGGAATAGCTCTGTGCACAAGGAATCGCCCTGAGACTTACCAGAGAGAGAGGTAGAGCTAGTGGACGCCGGCGGCCGGAGATGGAGAAGATGGTAGGGATCTCCTGACTGAGGGCTTCTCGACTTGATTCCCCTGGGTTTCGGGATTGTCTTCCGGTGGTGAAGGTGTTGGTGAAGTGGCTCGGACGGATTTGAAGCCTTGGAGCCTGGCGGCGTTGATGGCTTCCACGGCGGCGCTCGGTGTTCACCAGTGGCTCAAGTGGACGCGGCTCACGTTCCTGGAGATAGGCTACACCAAATCGTCAGGGCTTTGAGGGGCTAGCAACGGCATCGAACAGGGACCTTGGAACACGGGTTAACCAGGATTGCAACCTACCCGATGATGCGGAACGACGGAGGCGATCTCACCGGCGCCGAACAAGACTCCTTCGCTACTCGAGTTACTGGATTGGTCGCTCTCGGTTTCTCCACGAAAATGGAACACTAGTGAGAGGGAGAGAAAGTGTGTCGGCCGGTAGGGTTAAATATGGTGGTCGGCGGTGAGGTGGCAAGGGAGCGGCGCTCGGCGGCGCCGACGCGTGTTGCGCGCATTGTCTGCGAGAGGGCGGTGCTAGCTTGACGTGTACACGCCTGTGCAGCTGACGAGCGGGTCCCACAAATACCTGGGCCCACCTGGCAATGTGAAGGTTGAGTGTGTGAGAGAGAGGGCTGGAAATCTGGCTAAGTCCAGAACTGTGGTTGGATTCCAACTTTGCCTTTGATTCAAAATATTTTCCAGGGACAATTTGGTAAAGCCCCAAATGGCAAAATGGTAACATACTATTTCCTTTACAATTTGGACCAATTTCCCAAACCAAAATGTTTTTGATCAATTTTTAATGAAGTGCCAAAGTAGGCTCCAGAGAAATCTGAAATTTTCAGACTTTGATTTTAATTAAATTCTTTGTTTGAACAATTCCATGGAGAATTAAAATCTAGCAAAATTTATATTTTACTCCACACCCACGTGTCAAGCCAATTGAATTATTCCACTATTTGTAATGCTCTAAATCTTTAATTGGATATTTTAATTATCGGGTTCATTCATTTAAAATCGCTATAATGCAAATGCTTTAAAAAATAAACAGGGCCTAGGAAAAATAAAATTTACCTCAAACTCAAAAGAGGGAATTTTTATTTCAACAACCATTTAGTATTACATAGCCTCCTAAAAGTGTTTTGTTGGTATGTTACATTATCGTTCAACAACGGGGTGAGTCAGTGAATTATGTTGAGATGATGCTTTGGACGTTGTTCTTTGATGGATCTGTTTGCACAGATGGTTATGGTTATGGCTTAGTGATTATATCGCCTTGGGGGAATATTTTGAATTTGCTTTTACTATTAAACCCTATTATACCAACAATCAAGCTGAATATGAAGCAGTGCTTAAGGGTTTAGAATTGCTGAAGGAAGTTGATGCCGGTGCTATTGAAGTTATTGGGGATTCATTGTTGGTGATTAATCAGCTGTCAGGGAAGTATGAGTGCAAGAATGAGATATTGAGGGTTTATAACGAGAAGTGCAAAGATTTGATGAATAAATTCAAGATTGTTACCATGAAGCATATTCCTAGAGAGCAGAATATTGAGGTCAATGATTTAGCTCAAGGTGCATCGGATTACAAGCCAATGTTGAAAAATGTTGATATTGAGATTGCAGAAGTTGATACTGATGATTGGAGGTATGGTATTATTAATTATTTAAAGAATCCTTCTCAATCGGCGTCAAGAAAGTTAAGATATAAAGCTTTAAAGTATGTGTTGCTTGATGAAGATTTGTATTATCGGACGATTGATGGAGTTTTACTCAAGTGCTTGAATCTGGAAGAGGCTAAAGTTGTTATGTGTGAAGTTCATGAAGGGATTTGTGGAACACATCAATCGACTCACAAAATGCGATGGTTACTTAGAAGAGTGGGATATTTCTGGCCGACAATGTTGGAAGATTCCTTTAAATATTATAAACGATGTCAATATTGTCAGATATTTGGAGCTGTTCAAAGGGCACCAACATCGGTTATGAACCCAATTATTAAGCCTTGGCCATTCAGAGGTTGGGGAATCGATATGATTGGCCAAATCAATCTACCATCAAGTAAGGGTCATAAGTATATTTTGGTGGCAACAGATTATTTCACAAAATGGGTTGAAACAATTCCTTTAAAGAAGGTTGATTCTAAAGATGCCATTGAATTTGCTAAGGAGCATATAATTTATCGGTGTGGGATTCCACAGACGATAACAACAGATCACGGATCTATCTTTGTGGCCGATGAGTTTGTTCTGTTTGCGGAAGGTATGAGTATCAAGTTGTTGAATTCATCTCCTTATTATGCACAAGCCAATGGGCAGGCTGAGGCTTCTAACAAAAGTTTGATGAAATTGATTAAGAGGAAGATTGCAGAGGAACCTAAGAGGTGGCATACTACATTGGCTGATTCACTATGGGCTTATCGGATGCTGTGTCATGGGGCTACACAAGTACCACCTCATCAACTTGTATATCGGCATGAAGCTATTTTGCCTTGGGAAACTAACATCGGCTCAAGAAAGATTTCTTTGCAAAATAAGTTATCAGTCTATGATTATCACAACTTGATGGTTGATGACTTAAAAGATTTGGTATAGGTTCGATTGCATGCTTTAGAAAAAAATTAGAGAGATAAGGAAAGGGTTTCATAGCTAGCTCTTCTTATTTTGCCTTGATTTCTTCTGTCTTGATCTCATCTTGTCGTGTACTGGATTCTGCTTTGGCCTTTGGGAAAACTACATTTCCTTTTTGATTTAGTTTTCCTTGCCGAGACATAGTGAATGAATCTAGATACGTCTTGTGAAAAGCTTGCGTAAGCTGATCCATCTCTGCCTTCTACTCCTCAGACAGCTGTTCAACCATCTCCGGGATGATGTTATCTTCAGTTATTTCAGGCACGATGAATGTCTTGAAACTTGTGTCCCACTGGGCGTGTCAAAAGCGTGTTTATGCGAAAACATAGCAGCCTAGAAGGTTTTCTCAACTCCACTGCAGGTCCAAATCTTAGAATTGGGTTCAGGGCGTGCCAGTTGGTTTGATCCTTCAACCAACAAGATATTCAAATAAAATAGGTTAGATATATGATAGCCAATTGGCCAATAAGCCGATGACGTACCGTATGAACCTAGCCGATGCGATGTGATCGAATCGACTGTAAAGTGCAAGATAAATAAGATTAAGCTAACCCTAAATATGTACCATCCACTGTAGATGTTACCAAACATGCAATCTATGGATCAAGATTATATTTGATTAAGTCATAACCGATAATATCATAATTAGGTCAAAAGATAGATACTGTATAGGCTAATACTCCGATAGAGCATTATACAAGAACATTAGTCTAGGTAAATATATTGAGACAAGCTGAATATATTTATCTAGCATGATATCCTTGTATAAGGGGCAAATATAACATGAATAGCAAGATTAGGTAATTTAAGAAAGACTAGATAGTTATATCAGGTAAGATCGGCAGAAACTCCGATGAAATCCTTATTACAATCAAGAGGCAGGCTAGAGATCATGGCTCTAATCATGACTAGGGCTGATGCAGCATAAAGCGTAAAAAAAACATAATATCTAGACTTGGCCGATACAGACAAAACTTTAAGAAAGGCTTGGCCGATACAGGTAAATCGAGTCATTGATTTAGATTAGCTAAGTTATGTGGTAAGTAACAAGCTATACCTCTAGCTGAAGATCGAGATCGTTGCCCAACTCAAAGCAAGAACTCGTCGAAAAGTAAGAAGAAAATCTTGGCGATGCATCAAAAGTGTTTAGTGAACTGTTGTTGTTTTTGTTACAAGACCTCAAGCTTATATTTATACCCATACATACAAACCTTGTCCTCACTGGACACTTATTCAAAACTTGCCTAAACAAACAAGTCCTAGGTGGACTCTTACCACAAAATTATAAAAGGAAACTAACTCTTATTCCTAATTAATAGACACAATTGCCTCTTCTTGACTCAATTCTTGGATGGCAATACGGTCAAGACCTTCTCCGAAACCTCCACGAACCCAAGCTACCTATATTTGCTTAACCGAGTCCGATTAGATTACCCATATCGGCTCCCTAAGTCCGACTCGATATCGGCCGAGACGACTCTAGCCGTTGTGCTGTCTGTTTTTACAAACCTTCTTATCCCTTCAAATCCGCTTCGGATCTAACTCCTTCATTGGCATATCTTTACCCAAATTTTGCTATTAATAGTTATCTAAAATACCTTAAAAATAGATTATCGGCTATGAAATATGTTTATGTAATTACTGATTTATCTGATTTTGGTTATAAGTAGTTAAAACTGTCTCGGTTGGTTCCGATCATGATTGTCTTGGGTTTAATCCACAATATTTACTCATCAGCTAGTTATTTAGGTTATATAATCGTATTACAATTCACATTAGAAGATACCAATCTAATGTTGCATCGATTAGGTTCAACCTATAGGATTATTTCTTTTAAGGAAAAGTTGTTAATGATTGTACTTAATCTAAATCTAGTTTATGTGTAGCATCCTTCACCTTAAAGACGATCCAGCTTATGTATCGGCTAGGTTTCTATGACAGGTCATCAGCCCACTAGCCGATCGGCTATCGTTTACTAATATTGTTTTCTCATATATCTTGTTGGTTGCAGGATCAAACCAACTGGCACCCCCTGAACCCAAAAGCAAGATATTTACCTGCACTGGAGCTAAGCAGAACTCCCAGGCCGCCGTGTTTTCTCATCAACACGCTTTTGGCATGCCCAGTGAGACCGATTTCAAGACTTTCATCATGCCTGCTGAACTTACAGAAGAGAACATATTCCAGTCACTTTGAAACAATTGTCTGAAGAGCAGAAGGTAGAGACGGAACAACTAACACAAGTTTTTCAAAAGATGTATCTGGAATTCTTCAATGTTACTCGGCAAGGGAAAGTAATACAAAAAGGAAAAGTGATCTTCCCGAAGCCTGAAGCAGAAACTAGTGCATAAGGAGAAGTCAAAGCAAAAACTGAAGATCCGATAATTGATGACAAAATGTCCTTTCAAGATAGGATTAATTATGCAATACATCATGCTTTTATCAATCAGTCAAATGTGTTAGTTAATACATTAACTAATATGGTCAAGAAGGTGGTAGATGGAACTATAGCTGAAGAGAAAGCCAAAGGACCAATTTACATGCCAAATAATGTATTCACACCTTACAGAACAATCAAGACTGAGATTCCAACTTCTTCATTGGGGATGCAACAACTGCTAGTACAAGGGGCGCAAACATCTCAGCGGACGGTACAGAATTAGACTTCATAGTTGACAAAGGAGCACACAACCACCATCGGCTGGAATATTTCAAAATTTGCAGCCAATGGGGGAGCAAACAGCTCAACAACTTGTTCAGCAGCCAATTTTGTCACAGCCACCAATTGGACCACAATACGTGCATGAGGTGCCACAAAATTTCCCACACCAACCGCACCAAGCATACTTGGGTCAAAATATGAATTCTCAGTATCAACCAGTTTCACCACATCAGTATCGGCCAGAAACTATTCCACAGTATCAAAATTAGCCTCAATCTAATAACTATGTACAAATACCACAGTACGAAAGTAATGGACAGCAGCAGCAATGGGCCGATATGATTGCAGAAGTGGTAAGAGAACAATTTGGATTTAAACCCAAGGATAGTGAAATTATGTATCGGTATCCATACCCATAATATTTTGATAAGGTTCCTTTACCAAATCGATACAAAATTCCAGATTTCTAAAAGTTTTCAGGACAGGATAATCTTTCAACATATGAACATGTCAGCCGATTCTTAGCATAATGTGGGGAAGCATCGGCAATTGAAGCTTTGAGAGTTAGACTTTTCCTGTTATCCTTGTCTGGATTAGCTTTTACCTAGTTTTCTTCCTTGCCCTAGAATTCTGTTAGAGGATGGGCCAATCTAAGAAAACAATTTGATAGATATTTCTTCAATGCGATTCAAGAGATGAAGCTATCGGACTTGACTTTTATCAGACAAAAATATGATGAATCGGTTCCAGATTATATTCAGAGATTCAGGGATATGAGAAATAGATGCTATAGTCTTAATTTAATCGATTCACAGCTTGCTAATTTAGCTTTCCAGGGATTACTTATGCTGATAGGAGAAAGATTTTCTGCACAAGACTTTGAAAGCTTAGCTCATTTCGTTCAGAATGTATCGACTCATGAACAAAGATTCTAGGAAACAAAATGGTTCGTCAGAAAAACCAACAATGTCAACAATGTCTACAATTATGATTCTGACTCAGAAGATGAAGACCCAGAAATCGGCTTGGCAGAATGGTCAAGAAACAAAAAAGATTGTTCTTTGTCAATGGGTTAAAGACACTGGGAAAAAAGAAAAATATGATTTTGATATCAACAAAGCCGATAGGTTATTTGATTTGCTACTTCAGGAGAAGCAGATTCAACTTCCAATAGGTCATGTGATTCTATCGGCTGAAGAATTGAGGAAAAGGAAATATTGCAAGTGGCATAATACAGGGTCTCATCATACCAATGAGTGTAAGGTGTTTAGGCAACAGATCCAATCGGCTATAGAGCAAGGTAGAATAAAGTTTGATAAAGGCAAGAAGCCGATGAAGATTGATGGCCACCATTTTCCTGTCAATATGGTCCATACAACAGCAAGTGAGGCTGATAAGAGCAATTATCGGACTTACCAACAAAATAAATTGATAAAGGCAAGAAGCTGATGAAGATTGATGGCCACCATTTTCCTGTCAATATGGTCCATACAACAGCAAGTGAGGCTGATAAGAGCAATTATCGGACTTACCAACAAAATAAATTCAATTCTACCAAGTTGATCAGCAAGTACCAGAAGAAACAAGACAGACAAGTTTAGAAGTATTATCAAGACAATAGGGTTTGTTTTGATTCTCATTGGAAATGTGAGTTCTTTAGGTTTTTCTAGAATGAAGGGGTGAGATTACCATCAGTTGAAGATTGGCTAGGATGTAGTAATGAAGATGCAAGGTACCATGGTAATTTTTGTCATTCAAGTAGTCCAAGATATGAGAATCATCTGATACATAAGAGCCTGCTAGTAAATTAACATTTAGGGCTGATTCACCAAGATTATTTCAAAGATGAAGCTGAGGAAGAACAACAAGAACAAGTTCAAAACCCTCAATGGTGTCGAACCGGAATTTTCACAAAAAATCAAAAAAAGGAGAGTACAACGATTGAGAAATAGGGAGCAGATGTAGGAGGTTGAAGAAGAGATCGATCATCGGCTAAAACATACAAGCAATGAGTGGCATGTCAAGTCCAATGTTGTGTTAGCCGATGAAGTCAAAGCTGACAGAACCAGGATTTCAGCATCTGCCAAGGGTAAAGCTGTAGCTTAATCTTCAATCATTATGGTGTTTATGTTACCAGCAGAATATAGCATACATTCAGCCGATGAGGAAGTCGAAGAATCATTGGCAAAGTTAAAATTACCACCAGAGCAAGCTGTTTCTGAGAAACCCGAAGACAATGAGCATCGGCATTTGAGACCAGTATACATAAAAGGATTTGTCAATGGGAAGCCGATGTCTAAAATGTTAGTCAATGGGGGAGCAGTTGTAAACTCGATGTCCTGAATGTTGAGTTGACAGTAAGCAGCAAGGCAATTCCAACCATATTTTTTGTCAGTCATGCAAAATGATCATATAGTTTGCTATTAGGAAGGGATTGGATACATGCTAATTGTTGTATTGCTTAAACGATGCATCAAAGTTTAATTCAATGGCAAAGAGACCGGGTAGAAATCGTACAAGCCGATAGATCAGTAAATGTTACTATTGTCGATTTATCGATTTGGGGGATAAAAGGAGTTGATTGTTTGTTAAGATAAGTTTGGGAATGAGTTTATTTAAAAGTGACCGATTGTGAGATACAACCAATCAGTGATGGAGAAACCCAACTATTGCTATGAAGATATAGGAGACGACCCAAATTCTTATGGTAAATTGGGGTAGGGGTTTATGTCGGCCGATGAGCTAGAGGAGGTAGATATTGGAATTGGTAGTAAGCCGAGGCCAACATTTGTAAGTGCTAAATTGTCAAATGAATTCAAAAAGAAATTAATTAAGCTATTAAAGGAATATAAAGAGTGTTTTGCCTAGGAATATCATGAAATGCAAGGACTTAGCCGATCTATTGTAGAATATCAACTCCCTATCAAACAAGGGTAATGGCCATATATGCAGCCCCATAAATGATTCAAGCCAAAAATGTATGATGCTATTAATGCTGAAATTACAAGACTTTATGATGCCAATTTTATAAGGCCTTGCTGATACGCTGAGTGGTTTTCAAATATAGTACTAGTGGTCAAGAAAAATGGAAGGCTTAGGGTTTGTATCGACTTCAGAGATTTGAACAAAGCTATTCCTAAGGATGAATACCCAATGCCGATTGCTGATTTGTTAGTTGATGTAGTATCTGGACATAAGATTATAAGTGTTATGGATGACAATGTAGGATATAGTCAAATTTTTATGGTTGAGGAAGACATTCATAAAACTGCATTTAGGTGTCTCGCCGCAATCGGTTTGTATGAGTAGGTTGTTGTGACCTTTGGATTAAAAAGTGCCGATGCTACGTATCAAAGAGCAATGAATTATATATTTCATGATCTCATCGGCTTATTGGTTGAAATCTATATTGATGATGTGGTTGTGAAATCAAAAGAGATTGATAGACATATAGCCGATTTACGAAAAGTGTGGGAGAGAACAAGGAAGTATGGTTTAAAAATGAATCCTAACAAATGTGCTTTTGGTATATCGGCTGGACAATTCCTTTGTTTCCTAGTTCATGAAAGAGGGATCGAGATAACACAGAGAAGTATAAATGGTATTAAATATATTGAACTTCCACAGAATAAGACCAAGTTGAAGTCTTTGATTGGCAAGATTAACTTTGTAAGGAGATTTATTTCTAATTTATCAGGTAAAATTGAGCCTTTCACTTCGTTGTTGAGACTGAAAGCCGATCAAGAGTTCATATGAGGGGAGAAACAGCAAAAAACTTTGGATAATATCAAGGAATATCTGAGTTCACCTCCAGTATTGATGCCACCTCCAAGAGGGATTCCATTCAAGCTTTACTTATCAGCCAATGAGAAGTCTATCGGCTCAATTCTAGTTCAATAAGTTGAAGAAAAAGAAAGAGCAATATTTTATCTTCGCAGAAGACTTTTGGATGTAGAAACAAGGTATACCCCTGTAGAGAAGTTATGTTTAAGTTTATACTTTTCATGTACAAAGTTGAGGCATTATCTGCTTTCAAATGAGTGCACAATAGTTCGCAAGGCCGATGTAGTAAAATACATGCTATCAGCTCAAGTTTTGAAAGGAAGAATTGGGAAGTGGAATTTTTCTTTCACAGAATTTGATCTTCGATATGAGTCAGCTCAAGCAGTAAAAGAGCAAGCGGTGGCCGATTTTATCGTTCAACACCGAGGTGATCCAGTTGGGTATGTTGAGATGATGCATTGGACATTGTTTTTTGATGGATCTTTTTGTGCACATGGTTGTGGCATCGTCTTGGTAATTATATCACATCGAGGGGCATGTTTTGAGTTTGCTTTTACAATTAAGCCTTGTTACCCAAACAATCAGGTGGAATACGAAGCAGTGCTTAAAGGACTGCAGCTTATGAAGGAAGTTGAGGTTGATGCAATTGAGATTACAAGTGATTCATTGTTGCTGATCAATCGGTTGTTAGGCGAGTATGAGTGAAAAAATGAAATTTTGAAAAATTATAATGACAAGTGCCAAGAGTTGAAAAACTTCAAGGTTATTACTATGAAGCATATTCCCAAAGAACAAAATATTGAAGCCAATGATTTAGCCCAAGGTGCATCGGGTTATAAGCCGATGTTGAAAAATATAGAGGTCGAAATTGCAAATGTTGATGCCGATGATTGGAGGTTTGAAGTTATCGACTTCTTGAGAAATCCTTCTCAAGTGGCATCAAGGAAATTGAAATATAAAGCTTTGAAATTTGTATTGCTTGATGATGATTTGTATTATCGGACAATTGATGGGGTCTTGCTTAAATGTTTGAATCCGAAAGAAGCTAAAGTTGCTATGTGTGAGGTACATGAAGGGACTTGTGGTACGCATCAATCAGCCCATAAGATGAAGTGGTTTCTTCGAAGAGTTGAGTATTTTTGGTCGATAATGCTTGAAGATTGCTTTAGATATTATAAGGGATGTTTAGATTGTCAGAAATTTGGAGCAGTTCAGAGAGCGCCGGCATTGGCTATGAACCCAATTATCAAACCATGGCCGTTCAGAGGTTGGGGAATCGATATGACTGGCCAAATTAATCCACCAATAAGTAAAGGACATAAATATATTTTGGTGGCAACAAATTATTTTACAAAGTGGGTTGAAACAATTCCTTTGAAGAAAGTTGACTCCCAAGATGCTATTGAATTTGTTAAAGAACATATTATCTATCGATTTGGGATTCCACAGATGATAACAACAGATCAAGAATCTATTTTTGTGTCCGATGAGTTTGTTAAGTTTGCGAATAGTATGGGTATGAAATTGTTGAATTTTTCTCTTTATTATGCACAAGCCAATGGACAGGCTAAAGCTTCTAACAAAAGTTTGATCAAGCTAATTAAGAGGAAGATTGCAGAACAACCTAAGAAGTGGCATATTACTTTGGCCGATTCACTATGGGCATATCGAATGGCATGTCATAGAGCTAGACAAGTACCACCCTATCATCTTATATATGGGCACAAGGCTATTTTGCCTAGGGAGAATAACATCAGCTCAAGAAAGATTTCTTTACAAAATGAGCTATCGGCCAATGATTATCACAGTTTAATGATCAACAACTTGGAAGATTTGGCGTAGCTTCGATTACGTGCTTTGGAGAAGATCAAAAAGGATAAAGAAAAGGTTTCAACACATTATAATAAAAAAGTCATGCTAAAGTCTTTTGAAGAAGGAGAGCTTGTCTTGAAGTTGATCTTGCCGATAGGGACAAGAGAAAACAAGATTGGGAAATGGTCACCTAATTGCGATGGGTCTTATCGGGTTCATCGATGTGTTCCTAAAAATGCGTATATGCTTGAAGGACTTGATGGAGAAGTGCTCGGAAAAGCATTAAATGGAAAATATTTGAAGAAATACTACCCAAGTGTTTGGATCATCCCATAATCGGTTGTTTAGCCGATGCATGATACAACCGATGTATGAACTACATCGCGTCAAGATGGCCGATATATGCTATCGCCCTTAGACCAAAATTTCAAAAATATACAAGTATGAAGGCAAGAATATAATTGGATCAAAGGCCGACGATTATATCAGACAAAAATGTTTCAAGTGCTCAAAGTAAAAATGTCAAGGACTTGGTAAAGTTACATCAACCCAAAAAGTTTTGGATTGCTGATATCGCATGCAGGCGAATCTGATTGTATCTTCAATGGCTCGTACATCATCAGCATCCGTTCCTGGAACTAGTATCAAAGCCTTGTTCTGAGCCACCAAGTGTTTGGCCGATACCTTCAGTTTTGCTATTTGAACTTCAATGGCATTGGGGAGATCGGCTAGCTTCTGCATTTCTTGAGCGATTTCTTTACAAGTTTGCTTCGACTTGGCCAAGAGATTGGCTTCTTGTTGTTCCAGTTTGGCAATGTGCTTCTGGGTTTTTTCAGGGCCAGCTGTTAGCTCATCAAGTTTAACCTTGTTCTCATTTACTTGCTGACGGTTGGTTTGAAGAGCTGATTCGAAGGCTTTGAGTTCAAGGCGTTCTGCAAGTCTTTGCCTAGCTCTCTGGATTTTAAATTGGTGGTATTCTAGGTAAGCTGCTGGAGAAATGACATCAATTACTTCGCAGGCAGCTAGTCTTGAATCTGTTTGAAATTGCTTCTGATCGACCCACTATTTGCAACCAAGGCATCCAATGAGGCATTGAGCCGATTAGATATGTCCAGCAGTTGGGCTCTTAGGTTTTCGGAGATAGGAGATTTTGCTCTCTGGTGGTTTCTTCATCGTCTTCATCCAAAAATTGTCTTGTGTCAAAGGAAAACATATTGGCCAAATTCTGTAGATCAAAATTGATGTTAGAGATATAAACGAGGGTAAGCCGATAGAATCTGTGTTTGTAAATTTACTTGGATCATCGGCGCAGCAGCAGTAGTTTGTTCCTCTTCTCCATAATGGCTGCCAATGGAAGAAGGCGCATGTTCATTGGGGGCTTGCCGATGAAAAGATGCCGATGGGGCTCTTGACTGAAAACAGAACAAGTGTCAAGCTATATTATATCGGCTGATTTCAGAAGTCAGGGGGTTAAAAGTTTACTAATGCAACTAGAGAAGCTAGAGGACTTGGAGATAATGGAGGCAGTGGAAAATGTTTATCTTTACCAAGAGCCAAAACTGTCTTGGGCTGCAAAAGGGCAAGTGTTAGCAGATTCTTAGAGAAATCAAATATGAGGCAATCTATATTTTTACCTTGACCTTGCGGATTATCCTGCGGTGACGTGGCTGGGTGAAGTTTGATCGTTGGTTTCGTTGCGTGGTTCTTCAGGAGTAGCTATATCGGCTGGGCCTTGATCGGCTAGGCCTTGATATTCGTCATCACTCAATTCGGCACCAACTTCGTCGATCTCTTCATCTATAACCGCCTCCTTTAAGTATTGCTCAACATCTGAGTCAGTAGGAGGGGCATCATCGGTAGTTTTCTTTGGAGTTTAAACTCTTGGCTCTTTTGTGATTTTCTTTATGTTGCCTGGTTGCATTTGCTTGTGATCTTGGTGATTGGTTCTCTAACTTGGACTTGGAGCAAGGAACCCACTGAAGGGGTAGCAAAGCCGATGATGGATGGAGCCAAGTCCCTTGGAGGCAGTAAAAACCTGTGCGTACACAATCGACTGATTGCTTACACTTCTAGCAGGAGGAACAGTGCTGCCAGCCTACAAAAGAGATGTATTAGGTGGTTTTAAGGAAAATAAAGAATTCAAAATTGTTGGAAAAAGGGGAAAAATGATTTACCTGAGGACTGATAGAAGGGATGACGGTGGTCAAGTAAAAGCTAGCCGATACATGAAAGAGATGCTTCTTCCATTCACAACACCATTGGTCAAATAACTGGCTGGGCAGAAGATGAATGTTGACATGTTCAAGAGAGCCCAAAACTGGATTTTCAAGGTTTAGCACTCTGTCCATCAAAAGGGCCAATGTAACAATGCCTTTGGTCTGGATTTTTCTTGCAAAATGTAGGCCGATAGGAAGCTGACCCAGGCCTAACTGTCTTGCTATCGTCATGGGGTGATAGAATTCATAAGAGACTTGAACATTCCGGTCGTGAGATATTCCAGTTGGAAGTATGCAAGGGGACATGGCCAAAACAAAGTTGTTTTTGGATCCAGGATCTTTTTCATCATTGAGGTCATTAAGTCTCACATTGGCTGGGAGCTCATAATCAGTGAAGCTGTCACAAGGAAACCAAACCCTGGCATTCTTGGGGAATCCATCATAGAAGTGGTAAAACCAGGTTTGGAATGCTTCAGCCGATGGCTCTGATCCTGAATAAATTGATGCTGCTTCTCCAAAAGACAAGCATCGGCGGGTACTTGTGGCCTCATCGTCAGAATGGTCAGAAGTAAAGCTTGATGAGTAAAGAGGAGTTCTCTCGGCAACATTGATGGTTTATAAGTTTAGCCAGAGTTGTAATAGCCACCAGGGGCCTCCATGGGTGATAGATTTGCCCATCAAAATCTTGGCCACTGCTTGGCTCATCGTTTGATATGTTGCTCCAAGTAATTATTTTCCAAGAGGGAAGGTTCTCTTGTCCGCTATGACTTGGGCTAGATGTTGCATGCTGGTAGTCAGACCGCAAGTTGATCCACAAAAAACAAATGTTTCTAGCCAAAGGTTCAGAAAAGCTACATGCTCCTTATCTGAAATAGGGCCTATATTGATGTGTTTGGCTATGTATCCAGACCAGCCGCCTACATTTTTAATTGTCAATTTATGTTCACATTTAACCTTCAGTCCAAAAGGGTTGGACGACTGTTAATGCCAAAATTTGGTAAGCCTCAAAGTCATCAACGGCTTAGGAATCATATGGGCTTCAGAGTCCTGGGATGAGTCGATGGATATATCAAGTTGCCAGCAGTTGGATTCTTGATGGATTCGGTTAAGGAAATTAATCAATTAAAGAAAATTTATCCCGAACAGACCGAATTCGAGTTGGATGCAGCATGGTAAGTTATCTATTAATTAGGCAGAGTCAATTAGTTTCCTTTTACTTTTAGGAAAGAATGTTTAGAGTCCGAATAGGAGTTGTATCTTTTACTTTATCTTTAGGAAAGTTTGTGTCTTATCAAATAAGGACTAGTATCTACTCATGGGTATAAATATGTACACCCGGGGTCTATGTAAGATATCTCTCGATCAATAGAACTAACTCTCGGCGAATCGCCACCCTCTTTCCTGGGGTTTTTATTTATCAACCGATGGAATTTGGCACCTGACGAGGCGCTGCATCGGCTTTCGATCTCCGACGAAGGGGTAAGTCCTACGTTCCACCGGCCCTGGCAATTGTATCAGCTACATTGGTGTTGTTCATGGTTGCATCGCTCCGACCTCTTGGATCGCTCTGGTTCGGTTGATATATTTGCATATCTATTTATCATATATCTTAATTAATCTAGTTTGGTAGCTCGATTTACTTGTATCAACTAGGATCTGCTTTAGGGTTTTTCCCGGTATCGGCTAAATTGCTTTGCCAGATTAGATTAGCTAAGGTGTCCACCACTCTTAAAATCAGTCGAAGGCTTGATTGTTTAGATATTATGTTTTTGTTCATACTTTGTGCTACATCAGCCCTAGTCATGCTTAGAACCACAATCTCTAACCTGCTTTTTGATTGTCAATAAGGGTTTCATCGGGGTTTTAGCTGATGAGTTATCTGGATGTTGCGTCGGCTCACAAGGATTACATACAATTTGGATTTAGCCAATGACAACAAAGGTTTCATTGATTATTTAATCATTTGGATTTAATGACATCGGACATCCAGTCGATGTATGCTTTAGCCTTCGGATCACCGCTTATTCTATAATATTGTTATTAGCCGATTGGTTTCTATTGGATTAAATTATTGTTTTATTGCATCATCATCAGCCGATTGTCTTTATATTGATATTTACATCAAGTGTCAGAATCTAGTATCTAGCCGATTGCTCAAAACCATATCGACATTGGCTAGTATCGGCATCGGCAGGAATTACTCTATCGGCTTGATGGCCGATGGGCTATTTGATATTCAATTTATATATCTTGTCAGTTGCATGATCAAACTGACCAGCACGCCCGTATCTCACTAATTTTAGGACCTGCACTGGAGCTAAGCAGATCCCCCAGGCTTTTGTGTGTTCGTCGACTTGGTTCGCGTCAACACAGATCTGGCAGCATCGGCCGAGCACGGATTTTTCGTCAATACCGACGAGGTTATGTCCAGACCAATAAGCATTTTTATCTCAAGGAGAGTGGGAGTCATCGGCCCTTGATTGAACATGAAAGCATTAAGGTTATCTGACTAGAAGTAGGAAGCCGTTGATAAACATGGGTTTGTCTTTCATCATATCGGCTAAAGACAAAGCTAAGCATTGAGCAATTACTGCATCTTCCCAGAAAGATTACTTGGTGGCCCATATTCTTTTATACCAATTTCTCCATCAATCCAAATTTGAGGGCTAGGATCTAAAAACTATTTGCCAATCAGCTAGATTGGCCTTGGTCTGCCTAAAGGGGATCCTGTTGGTTTCATCATTTATAAAATAACAAGGGTCTGTGTCTCCCATCGGCCCAAGGAAATGGTGAGTAGGTTCCTTGAGAATAAGGATTGCAAGTTGGTTTCTCAAATGCTACAATCATGGGGAGTAAATGAAGGGGAATCAAAAAATTCATTGAAAGGGGATGTAAAGCAAAATTTAAACAAGGTTGATGCGGTATGGATGGAAGAAGATGATGAAGCATAGTTTGAAGGGAGCCTACCACGGGGACGTCGATGATGGTTGCCATTGAGCTTGGAACAGGGGAATCGTCGAAGAATCGTCGAAGCTATTGCCGGAGAAGCTTGCGTTGTCGATGCGGTCGCCGGAGATGAGAGAGAAGCAGTGTGTGGTCCAGGCGTTGGTTTGAGCGGTGGAGAAAAGTTAACGGCATGAAGTTAAGGCCAAGGCTGTTGTTATTTATACGCTACGTCTTTAACGGTCAAGTTATGAAAACCCTAGATTTTTGTGGATTTAAGAGATAATTCTTTAACATATTAATGTATACTTCGGAATTAGAGGGCATGTGTTGACGGCAAAATTTGGTAAAGATACGCAATGATGAATATGGGTTCGAAGCCGATTCATGGAAATAAGATTGTTTCCAAAAATAGAGTAGCGTATCGGCTGGAAGCCGAATCAACCGATACAGAATCGGACTCGATGAGCCGATACAAGCAACACGAGTTCATATCAGACTCGGGAAGGAACTTGAAGATATTGCCAGACAAGGATTGAATCCAGAAGAGGCAAGTGTATATATTAATTAGGAATAAAATTAGTTGTTTCCTTTATGAAATTTGTGGTAAGTGTCCGCCTAGGGACTTGTTTGTTTATTTTTGTAATTAGGCAAGATTGAGTCATGTCTGATATGGACAACGTTTGTATGATCGGGTATAAATATGTGCCCAGGGTCTTGTAAGAAATTAACAATAGTTCAATACACTCTCAGCGCATCACCACACTTTTACTTTAGTTTTCGATGAGTTCTTATTTCGAGTTGGGCTGCATCGGAATCGATTTCCAATAAGAGGAATGGCTTGTCACAACGGTTTGTATCAGTGGATTAGGGCACCAGTTTGGATGTTCTAATCTATCCTACACAACTACTGGCTATCATATATCTTAGTTAATATGTCTCGATGGCTCGATTTACTTATATTGGCCAAGCCTCTTCCAAGGTTTTGTCGGTATCGGTTAAATTGTTTCGTCGGCTTAGATTAGCCAAGGCATCTACCACCCTAAAAATCAATCAAGGGCTTGATTGTTTATATTTTGTGCTTCTTTTTCTACTTAGGGCTGCATCAATTGGGTCTGACCTACTAAGTCGTGATCAGAATCATAAAAGATAACTTGCCTGTTGATTGCCACTAAGGGTACAATCAGGGTTTCAACCAATCTTACCTAGTATAACTGTTTCGCATTTAAGTTCATTACAATTTTCTTTACATGTTATATCTATCATCTTATACAAGTGTATCAATCCTTTAAACATGTTAAGCTTGTTTCAAACCTCACGCTGCCATCGGTTAAGTCTGACCAGTCTAGATTGAAACTTGTTTAACATATTTGATCAAGATTGATATTGTTATATAAGGCTGTATTGGAGTTCTATATGATACGTTATCTAAAATACCTTGAAAACAGATTATAGGCTGTGAAATAAGTTTATGTAATTAGTGATTTATTTGATTTTGGTTATAAGTAGTTAATACTGTCTCAGTTGGGTCCGATCTATCGTAACTACTTGCATCTAAGAGAAAGATTAAATGAGTAATTACATATTATTTATTCCTAGAGCCGATCATGATTGTTTTGGGTTTAATCCACAATATTTACTCATCAGCTAATTATTTAGGTTATATAATCGTATTACAATTGACTTTAGAGATATGAGTCTTATGCTGCATCGATTAGGTTCGACCTATAGGATTGTCTCTGTTAAGAAAAAGTTGTCTATGGTTATACTTAATCTAAACCTAGTTTATGTGTAGCATCCTTCACCTTACAGTTGATCCAGCTTATCTATCGGCTAGGTTTCTACGATATGTCATCGGCCCACCAGCCGATCGGCTATTGTTTACTAACATTGTTTTCTCGTATATCTTGCTGGTTACAGGATCAAACCAGCTAGCATGCCCTGCACCTGAAAGTGAGATTTGGAAATGCACTGGAGCTAAACAGAACTCCCAGGCCGCTGTGTTTTCTCATCAACAATAGCGATTTAGAGAAATTTCTTGTCTGTAGGCAATCATTGAATGGTCTAAAATGAAGCGCCAGGCTTTGAAGCTTGTACTCGGTCAAGCGCGAGAGATTCGCCACGTGTGCGAAGCTGTAGAAAAGGTGGAAGGGCAAAGGCACCGGTAATGTATTTTCGCACAGTAGCACGAAAAGGCACTTCATTAACAAATAGACCAGCTGCGAGTCGAAGGTAAATTGTTGGTTGATGAGTTGGGGACCTTGTGTGAATAGCCTTTGGGATCTGATTCAGTGCATTGGCCTTGTATTGTATTATCTATCCAAGAAAGGTCACGCAATGAACTTGTTGACGCCGAGTGGGCGAAGAGGGTGAAGGAGGCAGAGGCGACTGGGTCGAAGGCGCGAGTGGCAGAAGTTGAATCTCGACTGAAGGAGGCAGAGGCTGTGGCGAACTAGCTTCGTGAGGAGATTGAAGGTACTCGGTGGACTTATGTATTTGACATACCTGGTGATGTTATTTTTTATGTTGACCATCGTGCTCCCTGTCTGGAAGCAGCCGCATAAACTGCTGCCATTGCCGAGAAGAAAAAACTCAACAAAGATCTAATGGCCACGGAAACTATGTTAGCTACCCGTGATGAAATTCAGCAGTGGAAAGAGCACAATAACATTCAATGTGACCATTTCGAACACCAATTGGATCCAGTTCGAGTCTTGTAGGATAGCCTGGTAACTGAGATAAAGCCAATGATCCACCTATTGTTCCCAGGTAGATCCAAGAATGAAGATTTTTGGGTGCAAGTATCCGAGTTGCTGCCTGAGGGTCCTACCGCTATCCGAAGGTTATCCGACGCGGTGGCAAATTCGAGTGCCGGGTATGCCCTGGCTGTCGTTAAGTAGCACTTTCCCAGTGTTGATTTGTTGGTAGTCAGTGAAGGGTATGCTGCTAAATGTATTGATGAAGATATAGAGCAATTGGATGAGGAGGTGAAAGGACCGGCATTGACGCTTGCGTAGGATTTGCAACTGTGAGGAGTTTATAGAGAAACCATAATCCGAACGCCGTTGCTTTTGTATAACAATCTGTTGGTGAACTTTAAGATCCATCCTTTGCTTGTTGTGGAGTTATAGATATGTGTTTGTCTGCTTTGGATATTTGTCTAGTGATATCTAGGTAAGAAGGGACTAGGTGTAACCATAACCGCGAGCACCATACAGGGGAGAAGTAGAGGCGTGGCCAGTTAAGACGTAGCCGGGACCGGATTAGCCGTGTAAGGGCGGTGCCCCCATGAAAGCAGTGTGCGTGGCGTACCCGGGTAAGGCATAGCTAGGACCACGTTAGCGTACAAGGGCCAAGCACCCGGGCGTGTGGTGCCCTAGCGTAGTCGGGTAGGGCATAGTCGAGACCACGCTAGGCGTACAACGGTGGAGTCCTCGATCGTGCGATGCTGGTGGCGTAGCCGGGTAGGGCGTAGCCGGGACCACATTAGTTGTACAAGGGCGGATCCCCTAAGCATGTGGTGCTGGTGGCTTAGTTGGGACCGCGTTATCCTACAAGGACAGAGCCCCAGGTCGTGCGGGACGGGTGGCGTAGCAGGGTAGGCCATAGCGGGACTGCACAAGCCATACAAGAGCGTAGCCCCTGGGCATGCAGTGAAAGTGGAATAGCCGGAGTAGATGAAGCACTTGTACTTTATTAATTCATGAAGCTCGCTGTTAGAAGTCAAGCGTAAAATTGTCAGAGGTGTTCGATGTTCCATGAGTTGTCAAAAATTTGTTCGCTTTCCATGGTTGCTTGATGATATGCGTCGGGCCGGGTGACTGCAATGACTTTGTATGGGCCTTCCTAGGTCGGCGACAGTTTATGACGATCTTTGGTGGCTTGCACGTGACGCAGGATGTGGAGATTATGGGTACCGGATACCCTCACAGCTAGCTTATCCGACTTACCATAGGGGATAGACTATGATTCATGATTATGTAAACTGGCTTATGACTTGGGTGTTACGATACCATTGAGATAAGGTAACAGCCCATAGTCCATAGTTGGTAAGGTTGAGGAGTCCGGTATAGAATATGATAGGGTCTTCGACTTGTAAACCTACCCTCCGAGACTATATAAGGAGGGTAGGGTGTCCCTTGAAGGGCAGAAGACATATATACTCACGAGCGCACAAACTCACAAGAGCACATATTGAAAGAGATAAATAGATAAATAGACCACTCGGCGAATCAAATTCCCGAAACAGGAGTAGGGTATTACCTCTCGAAGAGAGGGCCTGAACCTGTCTAAATTCCTTTGCATACTAACCCATCGTGTTTGGCCCTTGACTGCTACCCCCAGATTCTTATTGCCGAAACCAAGTTTTGAAAGTTGGTGCGCCAGTTATGGGACTGTGCGTCAAGTTCTCTTCTTCATCTTGCCAACAAGCGCGATGGGATCTACATCAGGCTTCGACGACTTCGTCTTCGCCCGTGGGCAAGCGTTTCGCTTCGGAGGCCTCGACTTCACCACCGACAAATTCGGTAAGCTCTCTCTCCTCGAGTCGGATTCGAACCAGTCGGGAAGGGAAAATCACTCGGCGTCGTTCGGGTTACCAGACGACGCTAAAATCTACCACAACCTTTTGTCTTCCGAGTTGGATTCGATCCACTCGGCAGAATCCTCTTCGTCATCTACATTCTGCGATCCGGGTGTGAGGGAGGTGGCTGTCATCCTCGAACAACTTGGGTCGTACTCATCTATGGACCTTGACGAAAACCTCAGCTCCGCCGACTTCGACGACCTCTACGACATCTCCACCGACGAAATCAATAGCCTCAACTCGGATAAAGATTACTACGATCCGGCGCTACTCAACGTCCTCATGGCTGAAGTAGCCGAGACCGACTCAGCCATGGCCTGGAGGATCGCGGAGGAGGAACAAGCCAAGCTTGAGCAAGAGCGCAAGCACATGGAGGAAGAACGAGCTAGGATGGAGCAGGAGCGCAAACGTGTAGAGGAGGAGAATAAACGCAAAGAGGAAGAGCTCAAGAAGAAAGAAGAAGCTGACAAAAGGAAACGAGACTTGAGAGCGACGGGGCGTACCGCCCGCGAGGCTATATTATAGACACGAGTCGACAATGCCAACATCTTCCAAACGCCTCAACAAAACACCATCGCTGCCCTCACCCTCACCGACACCGTCATTGAAGCGGCGCCCGCCGTGGTAACACCACTCCTGGACAAGATCAAGACCATTGTTGCAGCGACGGCCAACTATCCTCCATCTAGCTCCGCACGAAGACCCACGGAGTCCGTCACCGAGACACCTGGTGGAAGCCACCTACCACCATTACGGTCCAAGGAATACAAGAGGCCCGAACAAAGCAGGACACCTATCAAGTCAAAAGACCCTCGCCAAGAAGCAGCATGGAAGCACCGAGAACAGTCGGCCGACTCTCATGAGAGAGGTTATGGTCGACCACCCGTTCATGATCGAATTCGTCACAGCTACAACTCCAACCATCAAAGCGGCTCACGAAGGCCCCCGCCGAGTGACTTGAGGGAAATTCTTGACTGGCGCCATCGGGAGCGTGAGCGACGCTCTTATGAAGACCGAAGGAGATCACCCGACTACAATGACGATGGAGTGCCTGCGTTCACTCGGGATCTGCGTCGAGTGGATTGGCCGAGTGGCTTCAAACCGACAGGGATTGACAAGTACGACGGAAAGACCGACCCCGAGTCATGGCTGACCGTGTACACCCTCGCCATCCGCGCAGCAGGAGGAGTCAGCAAAGCTATGGCTAATTACCTACCTGTTGCTCTCGCCGACTCAACCAGGAACTGGCTCATGAGTTTGCCAAGAGGCTCAATCGACTTGTGGAGTGAGCTTCGGGACCACTTCATCGCCAACTTCCAGGGAACTTTCGAAAGGCCCGGGACCCACTTTGGTCTTTACAACGTTATCCACAAGCCAGACAAATCGCTAAAAGACTACATTCAGCGCTTTTCGGAAAAGTGGAACAAGATCCCCAACATCACCGACGACGTTATCATAGCCGCGTTCAAGAAAGGCGTCCGTGACGAGTTGCTAATCGCCAAATTTGAGCACAAGCCACCGAAGATAGTTAAGCAAATGTTAGAGACGGCAAACTCCTACGCTACATCTGATGACGCAATCAAGGCCTCGCGACAAGACCGGCACGACAAAAGGGACGATAAGCCATCTGGAACTAGCTGGCGTCCTAAGAAGGACAACGGCAACAACAACAACAACGGCCAAAAAGATCGCAAGCGCAAGCCCGAGGATCTGGTCGCCACTACATCCAACTACCAACAACAGCTTCCCCGAGTTGCCGCATACGACAAGATCATGAACGCTCAGTGCACGCACCACCCGAATCACAAGCACGCGGCCAAGGATTGTTTCATCTACAAGCAGTTCGCTGAGCAGTACGCAGCACAACAACGCCAGAAACCGGCTGATGAAGCCGGCCCATCGGGAACCAAGAGAAACGACCCGGCTGGCAACTCAGAACCCTTCCAAGATCCAGTCGGCAAGCTAAACCATATCTTTGGGGGACCACAGGCGTACGAGTCCAAGAGAAAGCAGAAGCTGACCGACAAAGAAGTCAACGCCGTACAACCAGAAGTCCCACACTACCTGCGATGGTCGGAGGTGGCTATCACGTTCAACCACTCGGATCATCCTGACCAAGTGGTCCACCTAGGGCGGTATCCCCTGGTACTAGACCTGGTGGTTCGCAATATCAAGCTCAAGCGCGTCTTCATTGATGGTGGCAGCGCCCTCAACATCTTATTCGCCAAAACGCTGGACAAGATGCAGATCCTAAGGTCAGAGTTGAAGCCGAGTTCAGCCCGCTTTCATGGAGTCATCCCAGGGTTGTCATCTACGCCACTCGGGCATATTACCCTTGCAGTCACCTTCGGATTTCAGGAGAACTTTCGGACGGAGAACATTACCTTTGAGGTTGCCGACTTCGAGGCAGCTTCCCATGCAATCATCGAAAGACCTGCGCTTGCTAAGTTTATGGCAGTACCCCATTACACCTATCTCATCATGAAGATGCCCGGGCCCCGCGGAGTCATTATCCTGCGCAGCGATTTCAAGCAAGCCTTCACCTGCAACAAAGAAAGCTGCGATATGGCCCAAACTCGCGAGAGACTACGCGGCCAACAAGAAGTCCGACTAGCTGCATCGACATCCGGAGAAGTAGAGATCCCTGCAAAGAAGATAGCCAAGTCGGGAGAAGGCGATGCCAAGACGAAGAAAATCCCCCTTGACCCCTCTGATCCTTCTAAAACTACTGTAATAGGCATGGAGTTAGATCCCAAATAGGAAAGCGCGCTCGTCACCTTCCTCCAGAATAATAAAGATATTTTTGCTCGGAAACCGTCTGACATGTCGGGTATTCCTAGGGAGGTGATCGAGCACTCTTTAAATGTCAAAGATGACGCTAAACCTATTAAACAACGACTACGCCACTTCGCTCAAGATCGTAAAGATGCCATCAAGGAAGAACTCGCCAAGCTTTTGGCTGCCAGGTTTATCAAAGAGGTTTACCATCCCGACTGGCTGGCCAACCCGGTCCTGGTTCGGAAGAAGACAGGGCAAAGGCGCATGTGTGTGGACTACACCGATCTCAACAAGTCCTACCCTAAGGATCCTTTCGGATTACCCCGTATTGACCAAGTCGTTGATTCAACAGCCGGTTGCGAGCTACTGAGTTTTTTGGACTGTTACTCGGGTTATCACTAGATTAGCTTGAAGGAGTCCGACTGCCTCAAGACGTCATTCATCAACCCGTTTGGAGCCTATTGCTACATCACGATGCCCTTCGGCCTGAAGAACGCCGGAGCCACTTAACAGCGCATGATCCAGAGATGCCTACAGACTCAGATTGGGAGAAATGTGGAAGCCTACGTCGACGATGTCGTCATCAAAACCAAGCAGAAGGAAGACCTGATCGCCGACTTAGAAGAAACCTTCTCAAATATCCATGCCTTCAGAATGAAGTTGAACCCGGAGAAGTGCACCTTCGGTGTGCCGTCAGGCAAGCTACTCGGTTTTATGGTGTCTCAACGCGGCATTGAAGCAAATCCAGAGAAGATCAACACTATCCGGAACATGAAGCCCCCGAGTACCCAGAAGGACGTCCAGAAGCTCACTGGTTGCATGGCGGCATTGAGCCGATTTGTTTCCAGACTCGGCGAACGAGGTATGCCCAGAAAACTTTTGAAGAATTCAAGGAGTTCCTCACGACGCCGCCCGTGTTGGCCTCGCCTCACCCTCAAGAACCCCTGTTACTCTACGTCTCCACGACTCATTATGTGGTCAGCGCGGTCTTGGTCGTCGAGCGTGAGGAGGAAGGTCGAGCCCAGAAGATTCAACGGCTGATCTACTTCGTCAGCGAGGTGCTGGCAGGAGCCAAAACCCGCTACCCTCAGGTACAAAAATTGTTATATGGAGTTCTACTTACGGCTAGGAAGCTGGCCCATTATTTTCAGGGTCACTCGGTCACCGTCGTCACGTCCTTTCCATTCGGCGATGTCATCCATAACTAGGAGGTTACTAGGCACATCGCGAAGTGGGCTCTGGAGCTGATGCCGCTAGACATAACTTTCAAGGCGAGGACGTCTATAAAGTCTCAGGTCCTGGCAGATTTTATAGCCCAGTTGACCGAGCAACAAGAAGATGTACCTAGAGAGGATCTATAGTACTGGACCATGCACTTTGACGGATCTAAAAGAGTCACCAGCCTAGGAGCAGGAGTTGTGCTGATTTCCCCGAAAGGGGAGAGGCTATGGTATGTTTTACACATTCATTTTCCAACCTCACATAACGTCGCCGAGTATGAATCCTTGTTGCATGGCCTACGACTTGCTGTTTCACTCGGGATACGGCGGATGGTTGTACGAGGGGACTCCCAGCTGGTGGTCAACCAAGTAATGAAGGACTGGTCCTGTTTAAATGAAACCATGGAGGCTTATCGACAAGAGGTTCGCAAGCTTGAGGACAAGTTTGATGGACTGGAGTTATCCCATGTCTTGAGACATAATAATGAAGCGGCAGACCAATTGGCACAGTTTGGGTCAAAGCGTGAAGCAGCCCCGACTGACGTTTTTGTGGAGCACCTCTACGAGCCGATTGTTGCCAAAAAATTAACCCCCGACAAGGAAGCTACAAATCAGGTCGCCATGCTCGACGCCGACTGGAGGACGCCGTTCATCAAGTTTTTAACTCAACAGGAGCTGCCGGAAGACCGGGATGATGCGCAACGAGTCCGACGTCAAAGTCAAGGTTATGTCATGGTTGACTCAGAAGTATACAAGAGGAGCCCTTCTGGCATTCTGATGAGATGCGTTATGCTTGAGGAAGGACTACGATTATTGCACGATATTCACTCGGGCATATGTGGTAGTCATGCCACGGCGCGCACTCTGGTGGGCAAGGCTTACAGACAAGGATTCTTTTGGCTCACGGCAGTTTCCGACGCAGACAAGGTGGTCTGCACGTGTGAAGGTTGTCAATTCTTCGCCCGGTAGAGCCATGTTCCAGCTCAAGATCTACAAACAATCCCTCTATCATGGCCTTTCGCCGTATGGGGCTTGGATATGGTTGGTCCTTTCAAGAAGGCTCCAGGATGATTTACGCACCTATTCGTCGTGATTGACAAGTTTTCTAAATGGATTGAGGCTAAGCCGGTTGCTACGATAACTGCGGATAAGGCGCGCGATTTTATTTTAAGCAATGTACACCGGTTTGGTGTCCCGAATAGAATCATAACCGATAATGGGACTCAGTTTACTGGAGGCGTTTTTAAGGAGTTCTGTGAAGACTTCTGAATCAAGATCTGCTATGCGTCGGTGGCACACCCTAAGAACAACAGATAAGTCGAATGTGCCAATGGTATGGTTCTTCAAGGCATCAAGGCCCGAGTGTTTGATAGATTACGACCGTACGCTGGAAGATGGGTTCAAGAGTTGCCATCGGTGTTATGGTCACTGCGGACTACACCCAGTTGGGCTACCGGCCAATCTCCTTTCTTCTTGGTTTATGGGGCCGAAGCAATGTTGCCGAGTGAGATGGAATATGAGTCCCTTCGAGTTTGCAGTTTCAACGATGAATGTTATGATCCAGATAGAGTGGATGACTTAACCCGACTGGAAGAGGCAGGTGAGGCTGCATTGGTTCAGTCGGCAAGGTATCTTCAAGGACTTCGGCGCTACCATAATCGCAACGTTCAGTCACGAGCCTTTATTATTGGTGACATGGTTTTACGCAAGATTCAAACTACAAAAGATCATCACAAGTTATCTCCACTATGGGAAGGACCCTATATAATCGCTGAGGTTATTCGGCCAGGAGCATATCGCTTGAAGCATGAAGATGGGACCATGGTGGAAAACTCTTGGAACATTGAGCATCTTTGTCGATATTATACTTAAGTCTTCTTGACTTCATGTTCTTCTCGACTGCCAAACCCAAGCAAGTTGACTTCTTGAGTTGTCAGTCGGGGGCTATACATATATATATATCAATAAAGTGTGATTTTCTTTTCATCGACAACTTGTTTGTATTTAGTTTATCATTGTTTAATGTTTTGGTTCGAGTTTAATAGATAAGGACTGAGAATTTTTCAATGGCCGAATCAAGCTTAGGCTTGGTGCCAGTCGGACAAAAATTCTTACGAAATTATATATGAAGACTCGGATCAGGGCATTAACATAAATACGCTAAATATTCACAAGACAGCATTACAGCAAGTCGACTATTCCTGGAAGTTTGCAGCTACATCTACGGCAACCTTTTTCGCCGACTCTTGTGCTTTATTTATAAGTTCCAGGGCTCGCTCATCTGTGGTGCCTGCTGCGAAGCCATCTCCTACAAAGTCTACATCTATCCGAGGATAGAGTGATTTTGTCTGCGCAAGAGCAAAGCTTGCACTCATGACGGCGACATCTGCAAGGTTCTCCATGTATTTTGCCGGCGCCATCCTGAGCTTGTCGAAGACTTCAACGGCATCTAATGAGCTCGTCCCGAGTCCGTTTCTATACAGAGCTGAAAGGATTGGAGTAGCGGCATTGGCGATGTCATCCCTTACACTTTCGGCCCTTCGGACTCGTTCAGTGAAGACATCAAATTGAGCTTGGGACTTCACCTTGTTAGTTGTAAGATTAATACGGTTCAGATCATGTCAATGGTTAAAGGCCAGGAAAATTGAGAAGCGCGAATTTCACAGGCTACCTTCGATTTCTTCCAGGGCTTTTTCCTTTTCAGACTCCAGCTTAGCTTTATCAGTTTCTGCTTTCTCTAGCTGGGCCTTGAGAGAATTGACTTCAGATAAATTGGCTACAAGATTTGCATAACGTCAGGATCAGACAAATATATGAAGACAAAATAAGGACAAGATGGTTTGACTCACCTCTGATTGAACCACGGAGTTCCAAGTTCGCGTCACGGAGCTTTGCAATCTCTGCTCGCAAGACGACCTCTCAAGCTACAGCTTCTTCCCTGGTGGCCTTGAGGTCTTGGTGGATGTTCTCCAGAGAGTTTACATGGGGAACCAACTTCTTGAGGGTGTCTGACTTGGCCATTGAGCGACAATATATTCTCTACATGCGGGTTTCAAGGTAGTCAACTACATAATACCATGAGGACAAGACATAGAGGAATTATGCTTACATTCATTAGTCGGGTCGCTTCATTAAGGCTAGCCACGAGCATGTAGCGTTCTTCATTTTTCTTTTGCTTATTTAAGATGATGCCCTGCTTCATGCCTTTGGCATCGTGCCACTCGATCTTGATAGGAGGGACCGAGTCAGCTGGAGACTTCAGTCGGGCGATTTCTTCCTCTTTGGCTGATTGATCTATAGAAGATGGTTGAAGATAGAAGTAAGAAGTGTATCGAAGACAAGAGTCTGGAGGTTATATTGAATCTTACCTGTTTTGGGAGCCAGGTCCTTAGATGGAGCTTCCTGACCGTGCGAGTCATGTGGATCTTCGGCCGACTGGTTTCCAGCCGGGATATCGTGGCTGGCAGTCGAGGGCTCAACTTCAGGAGCATCTTTATTCGGGGGCTCTGCTTCAGAAGCATCTTCACTCGGGAGAGGGTTTTGAGGCCCTTGTTCTGCAGGTCTTGGTTTTTCAGATGCTGCAGGAGGATTGGTGGTTTCAGTCCACCCAGAGGGATCTATGTCCTAGGGTTTTCTGAAAGAAAGAAGACGAAGACGATTGAGATGCAAAGGGAATAATTTTCAACAAGAAGCTGGTTTTGGTTATGCAAGATACCTGTTAGATCTCCTGATCTTAGGGGCAGACCTGGTGGACAGCTTCGGAGGGCTTATGTTAACTCGTGGAATTTGGATTTCTTCATCATCCGAGTCATCGACAACCAGTCTCCTTTTGCTTGCTCGCTTGCGGATATCTTCGTCATCAGCGGCCCTCTTTTCTTGAGGTTCGACCTTAATCTTGGGGCCGCCGGTTGGTTTTTTGGTAGCAGGCCGAGTCAGCATATTGTCATGATACACCTTGTACGACCGGGATATGATGAGAGCATTAGCCTGCAAGCAGAATTTTTGAGATATATTAAAAGAGCATAAGTGAGATGGAAAGAAATTGAAGAGGCCAAGTCTGCTTACCGGAGGAGGAGGTTGGAACAGGTTGAAGGGAGGAACCGGCATCTTGTGGTTGCGATTTACTGTGATCCCGGAGGAGAAAATCTTGTACATACGAGTGCACAAGACCTGGTAGCTCAGAGAATCGTGGTCTTCCCGATTGGGGTCGCTTTCGCCCTCATACTCGAATGCTGGCTTGGATCTTTCCTTGATAGGAGCCAGTTGGTTCTTGATAAAATGCCGGGTAATCTACTCTCCTTGGAGGCCTTTCTTCTTCATTTCAAGAATGTTAGCCAGGAGGTTATTTGCTTCTACCCAGTCTTGGTTCTCTGGCATTGTGCTCCAGTTATCTCTTTGGATTGGTGGGAGGCCGACCAAGTCGGGCAAACTGGGATGAGGATTTGAGATGTAGAACCAGTTTGCATGCCAGCCCTTGTTGGAGGATTTCAAGGGAAGGGAGAAGTAGTCTCTGCGGAGAGTCCCGCGGAGTTGAAAGCCAACCCCACCGACGACACAAGGGTCCTCCTTGGTCGGGTGTGGCTTGACATAGAACATACGGCGAAATAGATTGAAATTGGGGAGGATGCCTAAGAAAGCTTCGCATACGTGAATGAAGATTGCAATATGAAGGATGGAATTGGGATTCAAGTGGTAGATTCGGAGGCCGTAATATTCAAGAATACCATGGAAGAAATCGGAAGTGGGAAGGCCAAATCCACAGTAAAAGAAAGAGGTGAAGACCACAATCTCACCGGTATTCGGGGTGGGGAACTCCTCGCCGTACGCCGGGCGCCAGCCGATGATTTCCTTAGGAGGGAGGACTCCGTTCTTCACCATTTCCCGCAAGGTCGACTCCTTCACATCCGAGGTCGCCCATTGGTCGAAAGGGATTTCTCTCTCTTCCGTTATGAGTGCGAGCTGAGAGGAAGTGGATCCAGTACGGGGGATGGGGATTTTTTGAGGAGATGCTAGAGGCTGGATGTGGATGAGGGATTGTGGAGGAACTTGACTTCCTGGATGGATGGGTTTGAGTGTGCGCGAGTTCTTGGATTTTTCAGAGCGGTTGATGAACAGGAGCGCAAAAAGGAGAAAAGTTTCGGGAAGATGAAGCGGCGGGGAAGACGCCGGCGCTTTAAGAAAGATTTTTAGGGTTTTGCTGGTTTTTCTTGTGTTTGGGCCGAGCCCATGAGAAACTTGTGGCCCATATCCATATTACGGGTGTGGCTTGACATGTGTACATGAGGACTTGAGCAAATTTGCTATGGCAATATTCGCATGTCTTATTGCCCGATACCTTCAAAATCCTTTCATACAGCAGTTACACAACTTGTTGAAGGTTGGTACGATGCAACTTGGGAAGTGACAAACAGTAAAGCATTTTATAACTATCCTTGTAACTTTTTATGAGTTGCAGGAGCTGTTTGGTCTTTACAACGCATTTGATTTTATATCAGTGTTGTTCTGTCACCTTGGTGAGCTCTTTTAATTAAGACCAATATTATGGCTAGAGCTATTTAATATTTTGGTCATATTTTTTGGATGACTGATGAATTATTAACTCAGATTTTTTACCCATGAGGGTTGACTGAGTTGTTTGTTTTGAGATGACTCGGGCAAAACGATTTGGATAAGCATGAGCTTGCCGAGTACTCGGAATTCGTTAGACACTATGCCTAGATTATGAAGGTTATGTGTTATGTGATTTTTTATGATTGCTTTTGGCTTAGGCTAGACATTTATTTAACTCAAGAGAGTATGATTATTATAATTCTTGACTATATGCTTAGTTTAATTAACTAAACACATAGTCAGGGGCTACACCTAATTAGGTGCATCAGTCGATGCACCTAAATATTTATTCTTAAGAAATTTTTGAAATATTTTCAGTCCTTCATAGTCTTTTTGGATGATAAAGCACTCGGGAAACTCCTAGAAGCACTCGGCAGGAGAGTCACTCGGCTGTGTGTAATTCTGGTTCGAGGCAAGATTATTTCGTCGACTGTGAAGGTCTCAGGGGCTACTGTGGAGATTACGAGTACCGGATACCCTCACAGCTAGCTTATCCGACTTACCATAGGGGATAGACTATGATTCATGATTATGTAAACCGGCTTATGACTTGGGTGTTATGATACCATTAAGATAAGGTAACAGCCCACAGTCCATAGTTGGTAAGGTTGAGGAGTCTGGTATGGAATATGATAGGGTCTCCGACTTGTAAACCTACCCTCCAAGACTATATAAGGAGGGTAGGGCGTCCCTTGAAGGGCAGAAAACATACACACGCACGAGCGCACAAACTCACAAGAGCACATATTGAAAGAGATCACAAGATCAATAAATCACTCGGCGGATCGAATCCCCGAAACAGGAGTAGGGTATTACCTCTCGTAGAGAGGGCCTGAACCTGTCTAAACTCTTTTGCATACTAACCCATCGTGTTTGGCCCTTGACTGCTACCCCCAGATTCTTATTGCCGAAACCACGTTTCGACACAGGACGAAGTCACCAACAGAGAAGGAACAGTCGCGGATGTTGCGGCATTGGTATTTCCATTGGAGCTGTTGATCGTGTTGACTCGATTGCAGTTCCTTTGTGTGCTTCTTCAAGGTGGGTCATGTCTTCATGTAGCATTTGCTGAATATTGTCTTCATTAAAAACATGGACCCGGGGGGATTCGAGTGCGAGCTTGGCTGGAAGGACTGCCTCGGCTCCGTAGCATAGGAAGAATGGAATTTGGCCCGTTGCCCGGCTTGGAGTTGTGCATAGGGACCAAAGTGTTGAGGGGAGTTCTTGTACCCATTTTGCCGTATATGGTTTGAGACGGTCATTACTCTTTAAGTGGGCGACTGATGCGAGTCTTGATGCCGTGTAGTACCATGACGTTCGCGTGTTCCAACTAGCCATTATTCTTTGGGTGGGCAATTGATGCGTAACAGATCTTGATGCCAACTCCGTCACAAAATTCATGGAAGTCTGTACCTGTAACGTCCCGCCTCCGCGAGGCCGG
Organism: Oryza officinalis; assembly: GCA_008326285.1. Lineage (NCBI taxonomy): Eukaryota > Viridiplantae > Streptophyta > Magnoliopsida > Poales > Poaceae > Oryza > Oryza officinalis. The sequence continues at coordinate 21,309,288 of BDMV01000006.1, forward strand.
GCCCGCTTACATCAAGCAGCTTAATTAGGACATAGACTGCCCTCACAAACCAATACCAGTCTTTTCTGCGCACTTTGTCATCACTCGTGCGCACCCGGGAAAGACTTCCTGGTCGATCACTGACAGAGTGTGAAATTCCTCACTTGGAGACCGTGCAGGTCCCCCTTTGCCGGTTCGGCCGAAGGCGCAAGGTGAGGTTCTTAGCCCCTGATCTGAGGGATCTCAGCGAGGAAGAACGCGTGGACACAGGCGGTTTAGACAGGTTCGGGCCGCTGAGAAGTGTAATACCCTACTCCTGTGTTCTGGTAGATCTGTGAATGTAGAAGAATCCAGAGAGAGTTCAGCCACTGGACCAAGTCAGCCAGAGTCCGATCCCCCCTTTCCTAGGCCTGGGCCTCCTTTTATATGGCAAGGGGCTACCCATGGGCCACGAGCTGCCTAAGAAAGAAAACATTCTTTTACAATTAGGACTATCCTACTGCCGAAAGCAGCCTCTGATAGATGCCGCAGCATGCCTCTACTCAGCCAGCTGACCCATCCGGGGAACGCCCGTTTCGACCTTCATTAAATGGCGGGCGATTTTCTCGTCTCGCTTGTGCCGGAATCTAGAATGCATCTGACCGGGACTGACGTACCAACTATGGGAGTTGGCATGCCAGCTCCGGCTAAGAGATGAGAGACAGAGGGCTCTCATCATTCTGACGGGACGGGGCGAGGCGTGCCACAGGCCGCCTGGCGCCACCTAACCCGCGATCTGACCGGTCTGTGATAGGTCACTCGCTGTGACCGGTCACGGACAGGATAGGCATGCGCCACGCCGCATTAAATGCGGCGTAGTGCGCTCGTCTGAACCGCCATAAGTGCGGTTAGGTGAGCTCTGCCATGCTCACCTAACCTACGACGTGGCACCAAAACCGCAGGAGGTCAGGGCGCCCCAGCTCTCGGGGTAGAAACGGGAGCGGCCTGACCCTAGGGGGGAAACCGGGAGGGCAGCCGCCATGTCACCCTCGGGCCCGACCCCCCGGGGGAATAGGCCACGTGGATGCCTGTGGCCGCCCTTCCCTTTGGTCTCGACACCCCCGGTCCCATGTCACCGACAGTAACCCCCGGCATCGTGCCTAGGAGGTCACACCCCTGGGGGGGCACCCAGGCTCGACGCCACCTCTTGGGCCTGATGACAGATGGGACCGGCCCCCAAAGGCGAACAGGACTCCAACGGTCATGAGCCACGCACATCGGTGAGAAATGTCAGTCGATATTAATGAACAGTCTCCTTGTAACCGCAACATCACTCGAGGCAGCGCGCGGATCAGGACACGTCGGTCCGTTTCACCTGGGGATGTGATGATGGCTCTTTTTGCGGTAACCGAGCGCAATTAATGCGCACACAATCTGCCCCTCCTCAACCGCCACGGTCGCACGACTGCCATGTGCGCCGTAAGCGTGCAACTAGGGTTAGTAGAGGCGTGGGCACGAGAAACGAGGGGGCAAGGTAGTGGGCGCGGGAAACGAGGAGCCGGGCGCGGCATAGGCAAGGGTATAAAAGGCGCCGAGGAAGGGATTCGCTTCCTTCCTCTCGCCACTTTTTCCTTGCCTTTGCCATCCGTGCTCTAGCTCATCCTTTCTCTCGCCTTACCCTCACCACGCGCACTCGTTCTCAAGCCCACCCTCCGCCGGCGCCATGATGGGGAGCTCCGCACCGCTAGACGGCAGCGTGCTGCTGCCTTCTCGCATCACCAGCGAGAGGCAGGCCGGGCTGCCGCGCCGGTTCATGCCGGAATCTGCCACCCGGGAGGTGGTCATGCTGGGCGAGGGACGCCCGGCGCCGCACTACCCGGGGCGGTCCGTCTTCTTTCTTTCCTTCGCCATGGTGGGCCTGATCCCGCCATTCTCCACATTCTTTATGGACGTTCTGGAGTTCTACGACCTCCAGATGGCGCACGTCACCCCCAACGCGGTGATGACGCTGGCCATCTTCGCACACCTGTGCGAGATGTTCATCGGGGTGCGCCCATCCCTTCGGCTGTTTCGGTGGTTCTTCACCGTGCAGCCAGTATCGCCGTCGATGATGGTCGGTGGCTGCTACTTCCAGCCACGGGGGCAGGTGTTGAACCGCTACATCCCGTGCATCCTTCGCAAGAAGTGGGACGACTGGAAGAGCGATTGGTTCTACACCCTCCTCCCCGATGAAGCGCGCCTCCGACTCCCGAGCCAGCCCCCAGCGTAGGCGCCTAGCTGGCAGGCGATGGTGGATCTGGGGGACGGCTACGACGCCATCCTGGACCGCTTGGTGGGCCTGCGAAACCAGGGGCTCACGGGGGCCATGGTGTTCGACATCTATCTCCCCCGCCGGATCGCGCCGCTTCAGCGTCGCGCCCGGGACGCCTGGGAATACACCGGGGCCGAGGACCTCCTGAGAACCCACCAGGGGCGCAAGTGGGACTGGGACCCCAAGGACTTCAGGATGGTGGTCCAACAGGTGCTAAACCTTAGCTCCGTGGAATCATCCCTCATCCCTCAAGGGATCCTTCCCCTCTGCTGCGACCCGGAGTGCGCCAACATCCTGGCCATCATGCAGGTGGTTGGGGCGTCAGGGGACCGGGCCCACCGAAGCCATGATTGCACGGGCGGCAGCCGCAGAGGGGATCAATCTACCCCCGGAGGGGGGCATGCTTCCGGGCCCCGCGGCAGGGGCCCGGGGGGCAGCCGCCCTGCCGACGCCAAGGGGAAGAGGAAGCAGGAGGCGACCCCTCCTCCATCTCCTCCCCGAGGGAGCGGGGCGGTGCGCGCCAGCGCCAGGCGCCCGGAGGATGCCGCACCGACGCCCCAGCACGAGGGGGAGCGGAAGAAGAAGCGGCTCCGCAAGATGGGGGAGACCGAGCCCTGCAGGGGGAGCCTCATCATGCCCCCGAAGTGGTCGTTCAGCCGGCCACCCCGCAGGTTCGACCTTTTACCCATAGCGACCACGCTCTTACTCCCAAACCCCCAATGCTTTACTTAGCTCTTTCTGTTCTGTGTTTTTCTTCTGCCTCAGTGAGATGCCGTCCCGCCCCACGCATCACTCCAAGGCCGGCCGGCCCGCGGGCAACTAGGCCGAGGAGGCGACGACCGTAGAGGCTCGGAGGCGGGAGGCCGACCTGCAGGAAGCCGCAGGCCGCCTTCGGGAAGCTTAAGAGGCTGCTCGGGAGGCGGCCCAAGTCCGCCAGGCCGAGGAGGTGGCTCGGGAGGCTGCCAGGGTCCGCCGGGGCGAGGAGGCTGCCCGGGAGGCAGAGGCGCCGGCGGCCGAGGCCTCCACTCAGGTCCCCGACCTGACTGCATCGGGGGTAGAGGCCGCCATCGAGGCCGTCCGCGACGACGTCGAGGGGGCGCACCCGGGGCCCGATGCCCCAGGCGGCGCCGAGGATGAGTCGGCCTCGGGAAAGGCCCCCGGGGCCAACGCACCGGCTGGCGAGCCGAGCCGGGCCTCACCGTCACAGGGGTGGCCCTCCCCCCTTTCTTCCGCTGCCCCGCTAAGGGCGGAGCCCCTCCTGCAGGCCTTGGCCATGGCCAACAGCACGGTGCTGGACGGGCTAAGTGCCCAAATGCAGGCCCTGTAGGCGGAGCGAGCGGAGATCGACACGGCGTGGGCGCGCGTCGAGGAAGGACGGTGGTCTGTGGAGGCCATGGTGGAGGTCGGCCGTAAGGCGCACAGCCTACACACCTCGCAGCTCGAGGCTCGTCGCATCGCCCTGGCGGAAATCGCCCGGGAAGTGGAGGAGGAGCGGGAGACCGCCCTCATCGCCACCGCCGTGTTCGACGTGACGCGGGACGACCTCCGTCTCCAATACGGGAGCCGGATGGCAGAGCTGGAGGCGAAGCTCGACGCCGCCCGCGGAGTTCTCGACGCCGCCGCTGCCCGGGAGCGGTGGGCGGCGGAGATCGAAGCGGCAACCCGCCAGCGCGAGGAGGCCCTAGAGGTCTGCACCATGGCGCTGGAGGAGAGCCTCACTACGCTCGGGGGACGGGCCTCGTGCTTGCTCGCGCAAGAGGCCGCCGTGCGCCGACGGGCCGAGGCCTTTGACCTCCGCGCCCGGGAGGTGGAAGCGCTGGAGGGGCGCGCCCGCGCCTTGGATGCGAAGGAGGCGGCACTGGCGGTGCGCGAGACTGCCGCCGCGACACGGGAGGCGACTCTGGCGGCGCACGAGGCTGCCTCCGCCGAGCAGGAGTCCGTACTCTGCCTCCGCAAGGACGCGCTCACCAAGCGGGGGTGAACTCTCGAGGAGGCTGAGGCCGCGGCGCAGCGGCTGGCGGACAGTCTGCTCCTCCGCGAGGCGGCGCGAGAGGAGCAGGCGCGCCGCAATCTGGAGAGCGCCCGCGCTGAGAGGGCCGCGCTAAACCAGCGGGCCTCTGAACTCGAGGCGCGGGCGAGGGAGCTGGACGCACAGGCGCGCATCGACGGGGCGGCTGTAGGCCACGGCGACCTGGCCGCTCGCCTCGCAGCCGCCGAGGAGACCATGGCCGAGCTGCAAGGCACCCTCGACTCGTCCGCTGGGGAGGTTAAGGCCCTCCGGCTGCTGAACAAGGTGGTGCCCGACATGCTTCGGGACGCCGTCTCCCGCCTAGACCGCGCCGGGCGCCAGGCGGGCTTTTGGAGCGGGCGGCTCGCGAAGTATGCCGCCAACCGGGAGGGCCTCGCCCAGCGCCTCTCGGAGATGGACGGGGACCTTGAAAGGCTCCCCGAGGAGATCGAGGAGACAGTCAAATCCTCCTCAAGGGACCTCGCCCGGGGGGCGGTGGAGCTCGTGCTGGCGAGTTACCAAGCCCAGGACCCCAACTTCTCCCCGTGGACCCAAGTCTGGGATGCCGCTGACCAAATCGTTCATGGCTTCGAGGGGACTGCCCCTCGCCTCGTCTTCACTCTCGACTCCGATGAGGAGGAGCACGGTGACGAGGACGACAGCGACGGCGAGGCCGGTGATCCGGGTGCATTAGAGTGAGCCCCCGGGCCCCTGCGTATCTTATTAGTATTATTTATTTCTTCATCTTCTGAGGCTTTCGGGCCTTTGCTTGTACAAACTGGCTTTATTTCATCTACAACCAAATAAGATTTCAATTTCCATGTTAGTTATGCTCGCAATATGCGTGTGATAAGGGTGGTCTGTGTCACGATCCTTTTGCATCTTGGCTTGAGCGAGGGCTCGTGCTCGGGCCCCAGCCCCAAGCGGCGCGGGTCGGAGCTAGTGCCTGGGGAGATCCGCGTGTCGAGAGTGGCCAGGTCGGGAGCGCGGTGACCGAGGGTTATGGATGACCCGATTGTGGGCCTTTGCCGATTCCCCCCCAGAGTTCACCACGCCCCGGGGCACGGCTCGGTTCTGGGCCCCGTTTGGCAGTTTAGACGACCCGGGCTGCCGAGGGCTAGGACGAGCACGAGCAGACTGACTCAAGCCAAAACTTCTCAAAGGGAAATTACAACACAGGCGCAGTCCTTAGGAAATCGAAAATGCTTGTTATTGAAATGCTAACAAAAAATTAAACAGGTATAGACATGTGGGAGCCCCCGGCCAACCCTGCGTGCCCGAGGGGGACGCGGGGTTGGCCTGAGCCCGAGGTACAACACCCGACCCCCTTATGGGTAGAAGCAGCGAAGATGCTCGATGTTTCACGGGTTAGGCAGCTCCGTGCCGTCACCCGTGGCCTGTCGAACCGAGCCCGGCCGGGGGACACCGATCACTCGATACAGACCCTCCCACATTGGTGAGAGTTTGCTCAGTCCAGCACGCGTTTGGACACGGCGTAGGACGAGATCGTTGATGCAGAGTGATCGGGCCCGGACACGACACTGATGGTAGCGCCGCAGGCTTTGCTGGTAACGCGCGGCTCGGAGGGCCGCGCGCCGCCTTCGCTCTTCCAGGTAGTCGAGGTCATCTCAGCGAAGCTGATCTTGATCAGCCTCGCAATACATGGTGGCCCAAGGGGACCTCAGGGTGATCTCGGATGGGAGGACTGCCTCCGCGCCGTAGACGAGGAAGAAAGGCGTTTCCCCAGTCGCTCGGCTTGGAGTGGTTCAGTTCACCCAGAGCACCGCCGGCAGCTCCTCGATCCACGAGTCGCCGTGCTTCTTGAGGATGTTGAAGATCTTGGTCTTGAGGCCCTTGAGGATTTCTGCATTGGCGCGCTCCACTTGGCCGTTGCTTTTGGGGTGGGCGGGTGAGGCGAAACAGAGCTTAATGCCCATGTCTTCGCAGTATTTGCCGAAGAGCTCACTAGTGAACTGGGTGCCGTTGTCCGTAATGATACGGTTAGGTACCCCGAACCGAGCAGTGATGCCCCTGATGAATTTCAGTGCCGAGTGCTTGTCGATCTTGATGACCGGATAAGCCTCGGGCCACTTAGTGAACTTGTCAATTGTGACATACAGATACTCGAACCCACCCGGGGCCTTCCTGAAGGGACCTAGGATGTCCAGCCCCTAGACAGCAAACGGCCAAGAAAGAGGTATGGTTTGCAGGGCCTCAGACGGCTGATGCGTTTGCTTGGCGTGAAACTGGCACGCCCTGCATCGTCGGACCAGGTCAACTACATCGTGGAGCGCCGTCGGCCAATAGAAACCCTGGCGAAAGGCCTTGCCAACCAAGGTGCGCGAGGCAGAGTGGGCCCCGCACTCGCCTTCATGGACATCAACAAGAAGCTCGACGCCCTGTTCCCGAGGAATGCACTTCAGGAGGACTCCGTTGGCCGCGCGCCGGTAGAGGGTCCCTTCCACCAGCACGTAGCGTTTGGAGATGCGATGGATGCGTTCACTCCCTTCGCGGTCCTCGGGTAGAGTCTGATCTGTGAGGAACGCTTGGATCTCAGCCATCCAAGCGATCAATCTTGGGGGGCCGGGCTCGCCCCCCGGGTCCCGAGGCCTAGACTCCGACGGGCCTCGGGGGCCGCTCAGGTGCATCCGTCTCCCCTAGGAGGTCGGGCCGCGCCGACCGCTGGGCCAGCCTTTCTTCAAAGGTGCCTGGTGGGGTCGGCGCTCGCGATGAAGCGAGCCTTGAGAGTTTGTCGGTGACCGCGTTATCCCGTCTGGGCACGTGCCGAAGTTCTATCCCGTCGAAATGGCGCTCCATACGCCGCACCTCGCGGACGTAGGCGTCCATCTGCAGGTCGAAGCACCGGTACTCCTTGGAGACCTGGTTAACGACCAACTGGGAGTCGCCTAGAACCAGGAGGCAGCGGATCCCCATTCCGGCCACCACTCTGAGTCCCGCAACGAGTCCCTCGTACTCCGCCATATTGTTGGTTGCCCGGAAATCTACGCGAACCAGATATCTGAGGACGTCTCCGCTCGGCGAGGTCAAGGTGACCCCTGCACCGGCGCCCTGAAGGGCCAGGGAGCCGTCGAACTACATCACCCATTAGGCGGCGTGAGGCAGCTGCGAGGGACTCGTGTTGGCCTCGGGGGCGGAGACGGGCTCGGGAGGTGGGGTCCACTTTGCCACAAAGTCGGCGAGGGCCTGGCTCTTGATCGCGTGGCATGGCTCAAAGCGCAAATCGAACTCGGAGAGTTCGATTGCCCATTTTACCACCCGTCCAGTACCCTCTCGGTTGCGCAAGATCTGGCTGAGTGGGTAGGACGTGACCACCGTGACCCGATGCGCCTAGAAATAATGGCGCAGCTTCCTCGAGGCCATCAGAATCGCGTAGAGCATCTTCTGGGCCTGAGGGTACCGGGTCTTGGCGTCCCACAGGGCCTCACTAACGAAGTAGAGAGGCTGCTGCACCTTTCGGCGGGGCCTGTCCTCTTCGTCGGGGGCACCGTTCCCGGGGCGCTCATCGTCCGAGGGGCCTTGTCGGGCCCACTCGGCTTCTATGCCGATGACCTCGGGGTCGGAGGGCGTCGGGCGCGGCCTTCCCGCAGTGGCCCGAGGGCCTTCCTGGGGGTCCGGGGCGTCCGGCGCCGTCGGACAAGCGGGCAGAGGGCTACATCCGGTCGTCAGGGGCCTTAGGCTGCCGTCCGGCTCGGGGGCCTCTCCTCCCTTCTCTCTCCTCGGTCGGGTCGACACAGGGTGGGGCCGCGCGGGCCGAGGGCTGTCCTCGTCGCGCTCCACAACCAACGCCGCGCTGACTACCTGCGGGGTTGCCGCCAAGTAGAGTAGCAACAGCTCATCTGGCTCCGGGGTGACCAGGATCGGGGGGGAGCTGAGGTACACCTTTAACTGGGTGAGGGCCCGCTCAGCCTCCTCCGTCCAGGTAAATGGCCCGGAGCGCTTAAGGTGCTTAAATAGGGGCAGCGCCTTCTCTCCCAGCCTCGATATGAATCGGCTTAAGGCAGCCATGCATCCGGTGATGCATTGCACGTCCTTAAGCTTGCTGGGGAGCGCATCCGCTCTATAGCTCGTATCTTCTCGGGGTTGGCCTCAATGCCTCGGGCAGAAATCAAGAACCCAAGAAGCTTGCCCGCAGGCACATTGAACACGCACTTTTCGGGGTTCAGCTTTATGCGGGCGGAGCGGAGACTTTTGAAAGTCTCCGCTAAATCTGAGAGCAAGGTCTCTTGGTTGCGCATTTTCACAACCAAGTCATCGACATAGGCCTCAACATTGCATCCTATCTGACTACCCAAAGAAATACGAGTAGTACGCTGAAAAGTAGGACCTGCATTCTTTAACCCGAAGGGCATGGTTGTATAACAATAAGTCCCTACAGGGGTAATGAATGCAGTCTTTTCCTCATCCTCCCTAGCCATGCGAATCTGATGATATCCTGAGTATGCATCTAAAAAGCACAAAAGGTCGCACCCCGCGGTGGAGTCGACGATTTGATCTATGCGTGGCAGGGGATAAGGGTCCTTAGGACATGCCTTGTTGAGGTCGGTGTAGTCGATGCACATCCGAAGCTTGCCGTTCGCCTTGGGGACGACGACCGGGTTTGCGAGCCACTCCAGATGGATGACCTCACGGATGAATCGGCCTCCAGAAGCCGCGCCACCTCCTCGCGGATGAAGGCTTGGTGTTCCGGGGCCTGCTACCGCACCTTCTGCCGGACGGGCCTGGCTTCCGGCCGCACGACGAGACGGTGCTCAATCACCTCCCTGGGGACCCCGGGCATGTCCGCCGGTCTCCAAGCGAAGATGTCGATGTTTGCCCGCAGGAAGGAGAGGAGCGCGTCTTCCTATTTGTTGTCCAAGAGACCACCGATCCGGGTGGTCTTGGACGGGCCGTCGCCCAGGGCGATCTCCTTCACCGGGACCTCGTCGCCTGAGGCCATCCGCTGCCTCAGGGCGGTCGAGGTGGAGGCGCTGAGCCTTTCGTCGCCGCCCGCGGGCTTGGATAACGCGGCGAGGCGGTCCGCGCGCTGCTCCATACAAGCGAGCCCGACCTTGAGGTCGCCGTGGACTGTGATGGGGCCACTAGGGCCCGGCATTTTCATCTGGAGGTAGGCGTAGTGGGTGGCCACCATGAACTTCACCAACGCGGGCCTTCCCAGGACCGCGTTGTAGGGCAGATTGAGATCCGCCACATCGAAGTCCACCCGCTCAGTGCGGAAGTTGGCGGGCCCACCGAAGGTGACCGGGAGATCGATGTGACCCAGCGGCCAGGTGTGCCCCGGCGTCACGCCGATGATCGGCTGGGACGGCAGGAGCTCCATCCCCGGGGCCTTGATAGCATCAAAGGCCGCGGGGGAAAGGATGTTGAGGGCCGCGCCCCCGTCTATCAGGACGCGCCCCAACTTCACATTGCAGACGGTGGGGGAAACCACCATTGAGATCTGCCCTCCCCGGGCAACGCATGGCGGGTGGTCGGTCTGGTCAAAGGTGAGGGCGACCTCCGACCAACGCGCCCGCCACGTCGCCTCATGGGTAGGGGCCGCGGCCAGAAGCTCTCGCTTCATGGCCTTGAGGCTCCGGCGAGAAGCGTGAGCGCTCGCTCCCCCATCAACGGTGGCGACGGTGGCCTCAGGCTCCTGAAAGCCCAGATCATCGTCGCCATCGTCGATGTCCTCGGCGGGGGCCTTCTGCCTGGCCTCACTTCGCCGGTTGCCGGTGGGAGTCGCCGGGGCCTTGCCCTCACGGCGCTCCTACCTCCTCTCCTCCTCCCACTTTCTCGTCCGCTCGGCCAAGCTTTTGACCACACGGCAGTCTGCGAGGTCGTGGAGAGGTGTTGTGCACGGTGCACCATCTGTCGCCTGGGCGCTCCCTGCCGGGAGCGCCAGCCTCCTTCTTTTTGTCGCCCGCGAGCCTCCCCTTTCGGGGGGCCAGTGAAGCGCCCTCAACGGCGAGGACGTGACCCTCGTCGTCGGAATGGGCCGACCTCTTCTTCCTCTTCCTATCCCGTCGCCCGGAACGAGCGGCGGACTCGGGGGCAGCCAGAGCCGCCGCTCCAGAGCCGGAGGAGTTCCAGGTCCAGGCCTCCTCCTTGCGAGCCACACGGTCGGCGAGCTCGAAAAGCTACGCGGTGGTCTGGGGCTCCTTGGAGGTAATCTTCTCGAGCATGCAGTTATGCCGCACGCCCCCCCTAAATGCGTAGATCACCACATGTGCAGGGATGCATGGTATGGTATTGCGGACTTGACAGAACCGCTGGATGTACGAGCGGAGAAACTCATCGTCCCTCCGCTGTACCGCGTGCAAGTCCGCCTCTTTGCCTGGGCGTGGGTATGTGCCTTGGAAGTTCGTGGTGAACTGCTGACACAAATCCTCCCAGGAGTGGACCGACGCGGGTGGCAGGTTCATTAGCCAACCCTGTGCCTGGCCCTTCAGGGCCATGGGAAAGAAGTTCGCCATGACCCTGTCGTCACCCCCCGCGGCTTCTATCCCAGTCATGTAGATCTGGAGAAACTCAGCGGGGTTGACGCTTCCATCATATTTTTCGGTGATGGTGGGCCGGAACCTCGGGGGCCAATGGACATTCCGAAGGATCGCCACGAAGGCTCGACAGCCGACACCGCCAACCGGGGACATGGGGGGCCAGCCCCCGTGACCGGGACGGAGCGGCGCCCCAGAGGAAGAGGCGCCTTCCATTGCATGGGCGGCACGACAAGCATCGCGCCGGTGCTCGATATCGAGCCGAGCATCTGGCCCCCCATGCATATCTTCTTGAGTTGGGGGCGTTGATGAGGGAACCGCGGACGAACAGCGTGTGTCGGCCATCGTCCATCGTGCCCTCCGCCTCGATGACGTAGAGCCGGCGGCGGCGGCGCCAGAGGTCCCGGTGGCGAAAGACCGCCTGCCGATGCCTAGGCGCTGCTGTGCCGTCATGACCAGGTTGGCCACATCATCCAGCCAACGCTAGGCTGGGGTCTTTGGATCGGGGACGACGAGCGGGTGACGCAAGAGCGCGCCCGCAGCCTGGAGCGCGCCCTGGGGCGTGCCGCCATCGCCGTAGGTGATGCGACGACGCACTCTGTCTCGCCGTCCTCCTCCATCACCTATGAGCAGCGAGGTCGCGGATCCCTCGACCTCCTCAAGCGCCTTCCCCCACCCAAGATTCCGATGGGAGGGGGACGACGGGGTGCGAGCCCGATGGCGCGGGTTCTGCTCCCTGCCATCACCGCTGGCACTCAAAGAAGGGTTGTACGCCACTACCTCTTCGGCCATAGGGCTGACCTGGCGAAGCTTGGCGCACACGAAAGGAGATGGGGGCTCAGAAAAACACACGTGCCCCCCTACCTGGCGCGCCAGATGACGGAGCGTGAAACTCCTTACCGGGAGACCGTGCAGGTCCCCCTTTGCCGGTTCAGGCGGAGGCACAAGGTGAGGTTCTTAGCCCCTGATCTGAGGGATCTCAGCGAGGAAGAACGCGTGGGCACAGGCGGTTTAGACAGGTTCGGGCCGCTGAGAAGCGTAATACCCTACTCCTGTGTTCTGGCAGATCTATGAATGTAGAAGAATCCAGAGAGAGTTCAGCCTCTGGACCAAGTCAGCCAGAGTCTGATCCCCCCTTTCCTAGGCCTGGGCCTCCTTTTATATGGCAAGGGGCTACCACATGGGCCACGAGCTGCCTAAGAAAGAAAACATTCTTTTACAATTAGGGCTATCCTACTGCCGGAAGCAGCCTCTGACAGACGCCGCAGCACGCCTCTGCTCAGCCAGCTGACCCATCCGGGGAACGCCCGTTTCGACCTTCATTAAATGGCGGGTGACTTTCTACGAGCTTGGTTCACCTTTGTATCCTTTTTTTTTCCTTCTATTCCTTCCTTTCTCTTCTTACCTACCATGGAGCGGCCTTCTTGTTAACACCAGAATTTGGTAAGCCCCGAAGTCCATATCAGCCCAAGGTTCATATCGGCTTGAAACTAGTATCGGCCTAAAATTCTACATCGGCCGATGGGGGTTTTCTTAAACCAATCATTAACAGCAGTCGGATTCTTGTTAGATTCGGGAAGATCTTATCCAGAGAAGACCGAGTTTGAGGAGGATGCGGCTTGTATCTATTAATTAGGAAGAATTTGTTAGTTTCCATTTTATTTTTAGGAAAGTGTGTTTAGTGTCCAATAAGGACTTTATCTGTTTCCTTTTATCTTTAGGAAAGTTTGAGTCATATTCTGTTAGAATCATTGTTAGCCTATGGGTATAAATATGTAAGCCCGAGGTTCATGTAATTTTTATCTCACGATCAATACAACTTCGGCGCATCGCCAACCTTTACTTTTCGTCTTCTTCGGCGAGTTCATGCCCTTCCCGCGAGGGGTAAGTCTCGTTATGGCTGCCTGCGCTGTCGGGGCTAGGGCTTCGACGTTCTGATCTCATCAACGTAAGCACCTATTATCATATATCTTAGTCAATCTGGTTTGGCGTCCCGATTTAGTCGTATCGGCCGAGATTCGTTTTAGGGTTTATGCCGGTATCGACTAAATCGTCTCGCTAGATTAGATTGGCTAAGGTATCTACCACTCCAAAAATAAGTCGAGGGCTTGATTGTCTAGATCTTGCGTTTCTTTTCGTTCTTAGTGCTGCTAAGTCGTGATTAGAACCGTAATCTCCAGCCTGCCTGACGATTGCCAATAAGGGTTTCACAGGGGTTTCTGCCGGTGAGTTATCTGGACGTTACATCGGCCCAAGAGTTTTACATATAGACTGGATCTGGCTGATGAGAACAGAGTATATATTGTTTATCCGCTTATTGAGAGTTTATGCCATCGGACCTCTGGCCGATGTGCGCTTAATCTTCAGATCAATGTTTATTTTATATTTGGATTATGCTATATTACATTACTATATCATCATATTATCGTCAGCCGATCGCCTCTATATAGATGTTTGCTTAGTACGTGGCTGATGGTTCGAAACCCTAACTACATCGGTTAGTATCGGTCGATCGGTTGTTTTGGCTATCGGCCTATCGGCCGATAAATTTTTGCCCTATCGGCCTATCGGCCGATAGACCTTTTGTTCTGCTATTTTGCATATCTTGTCAATGGCAGGATTAAACTGACTGGCACGCCCGCGCTTCATCAATTTTAGGACCTGCACTAGAGCAAAGCAGATCTCCCAGGCCTTCGTGTGTCCGCACGCCGGATTCGCATCGGCGGCATGGATTCGGTGTCAACACATTTTTGGCACGCCCAATGGGATCGTGGTTTTGACAATAGATTTTTACATGGCTCGTGGAACCCACAATTGCAACAAGATGTCTGAGAAGGAAGTCAAGGCCAAGGAAGAACAATCTCTCAAGCCGATAGAGGAAGAAGAAGAGCCGATAGACGATGAAACGCTTCAAAAGACAGTTGACGCAATCGTTCGTCGCGCTGTGTTTGATCGATCTGGAGTTTTGGTGAGTACATTACATGGTTTGATCGAGAAGATAGTTCCCAGAGTAATTGCCTTAAGAAATCAGACTGGGGGCAAATCGACGAACAATCTCAGCATCATCAGCAACAGCGACATTGGCTTGGGGGGCAAATAGATCAGCATCAGCCTGGAGAGCCACATCAACAATATCGGCCAGAAGAAACTCAAAGATATCAGTCTAAAGAAGATTGGACCGATATGATTGCAAAAGTAATAGAGGAACAGTTTGGAATTAGACCTAAGGGACATATTTCTGTGTATCAGCTGCCATATCCTGAATGGTTTGATAGAGTTCCACTTCCAAGCCGATATAAGATTACAGACTTTTTTCAATTTTCAGGGCAAGATGATATATCTACAAGGGAACATATCAGCCGATTTTTTGCTCAATGTGAGGAGGCATCGGCTGAAGAAGCTCTGAAAGTTAGATTGTTTCCGTTGTCTTTGATTGGATCGGCCTTCATATGGTTTTCATCATTGCCACCACACTCTATCAGAGGTTGGGCCAATCTTGAGAAGCAATTTCACCAATACTTCTTTGCTGGAATTGATGAGTTGAAGCTTTCAGACTTGATATCAGTTAAACAGCAAGAAGGGGAATTGGCTAAGGAATATATTCAAAGGTTTTGTAATGTCCGCAGTCGATGCTATAACTTGAGTCTAAGTGATGAGCAGCTAGCAGAGCTTGCATTTCAAGGGTTGGCAACATATATCAAAGATAGATTCTTTTTCCATGAGTTTGATAGCCTGGCTCATCTAATACAGAAGGTATCGGCTTACGAGAACCGATGTCAAGCAGAAGAGATGAATTAGTTTTGGGGTGATCAAGGCAAGGATAATTTTGAAGCATGACTTCTTATACTCCAAAAATGTGTTGATGCCGAATCCGTGCCGCCGATGTGGATCCGACGTGCGGACACACGAAGGCCTGGGAGATCTGCTTAGCTCCAGTGCAGGTCCTAAAATTGATGAAGCGCAGGCGTGCTAGTCAGTTTAATCCTGGCACTGACAAGATATGCAAAATAGCAGAACAGAAGGTCTATCGGCCGATAGGCCGATAGGGCAAAAACGTATCGGCCGATAGGCCGATAGCCAAAACAACCGATCGGCCGATACCAACCAATGTAGTTAGGGTTTCAAACCATCAGCCGTGTACTAAGCAAACATCTATATAGAGGCGATCGGCTGACGATAACATGATGATATAGCAATGTGATATAGCATAATCCAAATATAAAATAAACATTGATTTGAAGATTAAGCGCACATCAGCCAGAGGTCCGATGGCATAAACTCTCAATAAGCGGATAAACAATAAATACTCTGTTGTCATCGGCCAGATCCAATCTATATGTAAAACTCTTGTGCCGATGCAACGTCCAGATAACTCACCGGCTGAAACCCCAGTGAAACCCTTATTGGCAATCGTCAGGCAGGCTAGAGATTACGGTTCTAATCATGACTTAGCAGCACTAAGTACGAAAAGAAACGCAAGATCTAGACAATCAAGCCCTCGACTGATTTTCGGGGTGATAGATACCTTAGCCAATCTAATCTAGTGAGGCGATTTAGTCGATACCGGCATAAACCCCAAAACGAATCTCGGCCGATACGACTAAATCGGGATGCCAAACTAGATTGACTAAGATATATGATAATAGGTGCTTACGTTGACGAGATCAGAACGTCGAAGCCCTAGCCCCGACAGTGCAGGCAGCCATAACGAGACTTACCCATCACGGGAAGGGCATGAACTCGCCGAAGAAGACGAAAAGTAAAGGTTGGCGATGCGCTGAAGTTGTATTGATCGTGAGATAAAAATTACATGAACCTCAGGCTTACATATTTATACCCATAGGCTAACAAAGATCCTAACAGAATACGACTCAAATTTTTCTAAAGATAAAAGGAAACAGATAAAGTCCTTATTGGACACTAAACACATTTTCCTAAAAATAAAATGGAAACTAACAAATTCTTCATAATTAATAGATACAAGCCGCATCCTCCTCAAACTCGGTCTTCTCTGGATAAGATCTTCCCGAATCTAACAAGAATCCGACTGCTGTTAATGATTGGTTTAAGAAAACCGCCATCGGCCGATGTAGAATTTTAGGCCGATACTAGTTTCAAGCCGATATGAACCTTGGGCCGATAGGGACTTCGGGGCTTACCAAATTCTGGTGTTAACACTTCTATTCAAAACCTCTATGCTTCAAGGGCCGAGTTCTTTGAGCCACCACGATCTTCAAAACCGATCCGGTCATCTAGCTATGAACTCCGTCCTGGCTTTGTAGTAATGGTTCTGGGACAGACCTTGTCGGGTAGCGAAAGCGAAAATCCCTATATTCATCTGCATGAATTGAGCAATTGTGCTCATGCTTGTGAATTGTTCGCATGGCACAAGATACCTTGCGGTGGAAGTTGTTTCCCTTTTCTCTTACGGAAGAGGCAAAACGATGGTACATCCTTATGGTAAGCAAACTATATGGTGAACGGGAGGAATTGAAAAACATGTTATGCCTTGCTTTCTTCCCGTCAACCCGTGTATCTTCTCTCCATAAGGAGGTTCTCAATTTTCAGCAGTATGAGAAGGAGTCCAGTGGTGCAGCCTGGGCGTGATTTTCCCTATTAACTCAAGTCGGCCCAGACTTGTCTTTACTTGACCATGTGTTGTTACAACACTTCCGTCTGGGTTTAGACAAGGAGTTTGCCTTGTATCTCAATGTTCCACCAAAGGTTTGTTCGCACACAAGACGACGATGGAAGGTAGAGAACTCTTGGATCGTACCCTAGAGAATACCTCTTTCGCTCATTGCAAAACCGTCCAGGAAATCGAGTACACACATGAGGAATCACTAGTCATTGAATTGGAGCCTTCTACCTCCACATCCCGTGATTCAACTGTTGAATCCTCATCTGAACCATGAGAAGCGAAGGAAGAAGAAATTTAGCCTTCGGAATTCTCAATTCCAGTTTGAGGGTGATCTTTTTGATGATTATGGAAACACCTCAAACTATTCTGCGCAAAAGAGACCACCGGTCCCGCGTAGTTCGAATGAGCCTTTTGTTGGGTTACGCATAGGCTACGATAGCATAAGCAAAAGTTTTCTGTCACGTAAACTAGGAACTATGCAAGTATGAAATTATAGATCGTTACCACTCGACGTGCTGTGCAGCGGAAGTAGGTACAAAGAAGCTGGAGGAACATTGGCAACGTAGCGCGCGTCGATGTAGAGGAAGTAGTAGATCGCAGTCACAGAACCATCTCCTCCTCGTGCGCACGCCGCACCATGCTCTTACGCCGATCAGCGCCGCAGACTAGCAGCGCCTCTACCGGTATCCACACGTCCAGGAATGGAACACGTCACACAGACATGCTAGCGCCCGTGCGTGGCTAGGGTTTTGCTCGGGAGGGGAGTGACATCTTCCAAAAATTCTAATCTACCCATCGGCGCTTCATTTCATCTATCTATTCTTTTTGTAGTAGTGGTTTTATGTATTGTCTGTTTTGTTGCGTGTAGAGTTCGAGACTGATGCGGGGTTAACTCAGGAGGCCGACGCACTGGTTTTCACAGAGGATCAAGGCAAGCCTCCTTGACCACTTGTTGCACCCATATTTTTGAACTAATTATTTTGTTTGCCAAGTTGAATATTTTTAGGACACACCATTTGGCCGAGAATGCGAATCGTCGGACCTTTCTAGTAGTTGCACTTGTAACACCACCATATTCTCGTCGGTATTCACCCATGCCGTAGTAGACTGCCCATAGGAAACGTTTGTACTGTAACAAACCAAAAATTCGAATTTTGAATTTTGACCTCAGCTAAATAATTCAAGTTAATAACCAGAATATTTTGAGTATACAACCTAGGTAAGGTTAAACTAGCTAGTGGTTATGTGTAAATTTGCGAATGATCTAAAACATCTCCCTTCTCAAATTGATTTGACAAGTAAAACATTTTCATAAACACGAGATGTGGTAAGTGATTTGAGTATTTAAATGTTGATGGATCTTGGATGCATTTCATAATAGGTCTCAAGAGCCCAATTGAGCACACATAATAATCATCTAAAATAAAAGCATTTTCCTAATTGCCACCTTAAGTGTCATTAGTTCAACCCAATTATATTCACACATGTGCAGAAGGATCTTGTGAGCTTGAGCAAGGTAAAATGAAAATAAAGTCTAAACACAACATCTCTGGTTCATTACAATTTAAGAATATAATTTCTCAATCATTTAATATACATTTAAAATAGAAACACTTAAAGGTAGGTGAGCCCATTGAATATTTAAAAATAATTGGTGCAATATAAAATCATGGGGAAATTCATGTAGGTACTCTTCAATATATACCTCTCACTGGAATTTTGATATAATTTAATATGTACATTTGACACCCTAAATAATTAGGTCAAAACAGTCAAACTGTAGATTAATTCTAAACCCTAATCGGCAAAATCTATACACATCTGATATATGTATTTTATTACATGAAAATCTATAGGGGATATAATTTATTCAAATACTAATATAATTATCATGAATTAATATAATTTTTCCAGAATTTATTTTATAGGCTTTGACCCCCTAAAAATCCAAATTAATTTCGGCTGGACTGAAGTTCTATGTTTTCCTGAGATTAAAATATAGATTATTTTTGTGTGAAACCAAAGAAAATGGAATCTAGATATTTTTATCTATATCCAAAAAAATCCACATTAATTTATAATACCCAGAAATTATATTATGGAAGTATAAAGTTGGGAGGAAGAAATAAATAAGAAAATGATTTGTAAACGCCAGTAAACCTATCCCCTTCCTCTTACTTTATCTCTGTTTACATCGGCCCTAGGCCCACTTGACAGTCACTCGAGCTAGCTCTCACTCAGTGTGTCTTGCTCCACCGCTTAACCCCAGCACAGAGAGACAGAGGGCAGGGGAAGGTTGACGCCGGCGTGCTCGACGCGTGGCCGGGACGTGTCCGCCGTCGAGCTCGCTCATATCTTCCCTTAGACGTGTCGCTCTTCCATCTACTCCACACTCGCGCCAATCTACCTAAGGGAGAGAGCTCTCCTTGCCTCCCCTCTCCCTCATCTCCCTCGCCGGCCGTGAAGACGACGACCGTCGCCACCGCCTTTGAGCCACGGTCAGCCCTTCTCTTCCTGTGTTCTGTCATCTACACAAGGAGCCGATTCCATCCCCTCTAACCCCATCTCATGTCGTGCAGTGGTGACACCGGAACGCCGCCGCCTTGGCATCATCATCGTCCGGCCACCCTCGACCAAGCCTAGCCAAACTGTGACGCCGTCGACTTCATCTCGATCCTAGGAGCACGTTGACTGCAGGAATCGAACTGTGAAGCCGTGGATAAGGAGATCGGCCGTTTCCTCCTCAACTCTAGCTGCCAAACTCCATCTTCAAAATCCTTCTTCTCCGGTGGGCCCTACTGCGATTCCTTGCGCATGAGTCATACCAGGAACCCTAGAAAACTCACGGACATTCTCATTTAGGTATTCACCGACCGAAGCGAGCTGACACCGTGAAGTTGCCATTTACTGCCGTCGCTGGAGGTCTTTCTCCATCGCCGTCGTTGTCCAAGCTTCGCCGACTTCTTCCAACATTTCGGTAAGCTTCCAGGAGCCCCTTAGATGCGCATGCATGCATCCACTCACATGGACTTGAGCCGGAGCTCGACATGCACATGCATGTCCAGAGCAACCATCACCAGCGCCGTCGTCGCCATTGTTTTCGACCACCGCAGCTTACGAGAAAACCACCGATAGCTTCGCCGTGGAACCCTTTACATTTTCTCTGTTAGCCGCCCGCCAAGATCGGCCGCCGTTCGCCGTTGCCGCTGGCGAGAGGCTCACCGAGCGCTGTTGCCCTGCTCTCCCTAGCCTCCGAGCCACTGACGAGCGGACCCCACGGGATTAGGCGCTAAAGATCTGACTTAGCAAAGGTTTAAAACCTGCGGGGTTCTAAGTGTAAGATTGCTTAATATGACATGTGGACACAGGACCTAATTATAAATAGAGAGAACCTCAAGGACTCTTAACAGTATTTGCTTTAGCATGTGTTAGGGGCTACGGGTTGAATCCTGAGAACCCTAGGGGCTTTTCTGCATGTTGACAGAGGCTGACCTGTGGACCCCAGGGATTTATATTTTGGAAATATAAAAGGAAATGAATAAACCTTTATCTTTTCAACTGAAAATGATCTCAAACTTGTAAAATTCATATAAAATCAACTATAGCTCATTTTGAGGTGAAACCAACTTCAATAGGTTTATAAAATTTTGAACTTTAATATTGTAAAATAAAATCCTCTGCTTACAGTATGATATTTATTTCAAAAATTTCACATATGAAATAGTTAGCATAGAAATTATAAAATTTGTAGAAAATTCATCTATACTCCAAATTGAGTGAACCAAATTTTTGTAGAATCACAAAAGTATGAAATTTAATTTAATAATATAAAATTTCATACTTTCTGTAACAGAAACAGTACTAATAATATATATATAGTAAAATGACCACCACATGTACGATTTAGTTTCTAACATTTATAAGAAATTCATACTAGCTCTAAAAATTATGAAACCAATTATATCAATCTTAGAAAACAATCCTCTTCATCCCAGTAAGGTTAATTTGATCAAAATCATATATTAAAAATATTTCACAGCAATACATTAGTAAATAATACTATATATCAATGCAAACTTGGAAAATTCACCTAAATTCATCTTAGGTCAGAACCTATCTATTGTGCACAAATCATACATTTTAGAGCATTTTTGTATTTTTCGCATGATTTGGTATTTATGTGCATATCGTGTCATTTGTATAGATAACTTGCATCAACGATGAAAGAGTGACCTAGGTGGTATTCACATTGTTTCAGATCAAGGCAAGTTATACCACCCCTCTCCTTTGATCACATTGAAACCCATGATTTGGGAGATGAAAAGCATTTGTTTGCGAAACTACATATGTATTCGACTAAAGACGATATTTGAAACTTATTGAATGGTAGCTATGACCTTATTGCTGCATAACCTACTTTGATATGTTGTTACTTTTCATTTGTAACCATAGGATGGATTTGGTTATTTTATAAATGCTCAAAGAAGCCTCTATATGCATTTATATATGCTATTTATTTAACCATGCTTAGATTTAAGCAAAATTCTCACTCTTATGGATTTATAAATGGGAATTTGAGAATTTGGTTAATGCTGTATTGAAAATGAAAAGGTTAAGTATTTGTGAACTAAAGTGTGAGTAAAATGATTTTGGACTTGGGCGACAAGTGGTGTGCATATGGTGGTAGTTGTACACCGATAGGGGGAGTGTTCGCCTGAGTTAATTAAGGACTGAACTTTGTGTCACCAACTTAAGTATATCGTACATCCACATGTGCTATTATGGGGTGGCCTTAGCTAATAAAGTTGCTTAAAGTCTAACCTTGCATATTGGTAGGCCGGAGAAGAATGAATTAGTCTAAGCGATGATTCATAGGAACTACCCATGTGTGTGTGTTGATTTTGATGCTAGTGAATATTACTAGCTGTGTGTGTTCTGTGAGGGGATGGATGGTCTGCCTCACAGCATGGGCATCTAAGTCAGTCCAATTCAACGGTTAAGTCCCTCGTGGGGGAACAGATGTGTTCGCTGCCACGGCGTTAGGTTAAGGCATGGGCCCACCTCCTAACGGTTCTGGGTCATTCCCTGGAAGGTTTCACACTTGCCGTCGCTTATGCAAGGTTAGGCGTTAAGTAACATAAAGGCTACGTTATGACCTCTAGACCACATTCACCGTGAAGAGTGTGGTAGTGCTTTGCAAACACAAAACAAACTAGAGTGCTCATATCATGTGCGTAAAGCTGTACAAACTCTGCAGAGTCTAAAACTAATCGATTAGCCATGCTGACGGTCATGAGCGACTTGGTGAAGTGTCATGAGTATAGACTTTGATTTTGTTTTATGTTTTCAAATAATGCTTTGTGAACTATGGATTTGGAAAGTGGTAACTTGAGTTAAGTTATGATAATTATACTATGTTGATGATGAATGTGAGACTTGATGCCGGGTGGGCAATCAAGTATATTATTATGATGAGATTATGACTTGTTGCCGGTATGGGTAACAAGAGTATGTTATGATGTTATCTGGTAAATATTATGATTTAACTATGTTACCATTTTGTTAATTGAATCATCAACTCTTTCACAAATGATTGTGAACTAAAACTTGCTTTATGCTAAAATGAGCTACAGATAGCTTTTTATTGATTATATGCCATGCATGTAGTATGTTAGGGTTGTCTTATGCTTGCCGGTACATTAACTCGCTTAATGTGCTGATTCTTGTTACTGGAATATCTATTTTGCGGGATGTATGCTAGCTTAATCTGAGTGATTCGGGAAAAACGTTGTTTCTTCTAGGACCGGATCCAAAAGGTTATCTCCTAGTCGGCTGCTTGTGGTTTCGGGTAGCCAAGCTTCCGCGGATCAGAAAATATCTGGCCGTTTGGCCTAAGTATTTAAATTAAGGAGTAGAGTAAAGTTTACTTGTGTTTACTCCCTATTATTTTGATTTCTATCGCTTAGATGAAAGTGTGGAACTAGAGCTTTTCCTGGGATCTAGTTCTACACCGATATGAGTTTTGAGCATTTGGGATGTCGTAGAGCTTTAGCGAATTTCGTCAAGTCTCCTGAGATGTGTAACACATCTGGTCGCCATCTTCGTGTGGTTTGACGGGCATGTCTCAGGCTGAAGTTGACTGGCGGGCTAAAGTCCCAGCAATATCCCCTATGCTCTCTACTCGACGCCTCAGGTTTTATACTATGTATGCTATTTGACTTGATAGGGAAGCAATGAGGTTGGATGTTTACTGTTTTACTCGATTTTTACTAGACCCCATCCAACTAAATATTTTGCGCTATCATTTCAAATAACTTACATAACATTTAACCTGGGGTGCTCTGACAGCGGTGGTATCAGAGCAGTTGTCCGATTATTAGATCCCTTTTAAAATGGTCGTTTAGATGGGCTTCTTAAAAATTATTTTGAGAACCATGTTCTCATCTACAAGTTATTTATGAAAACTTACTACAAACTTACATCTCATCTATCTCTAGAGAATTACTCTTCTCTAAGTCTATATTTTGATTTTAAACTCCTCTTCTTACTCCCTAGGACAGACACCTTTTGAAAAAGGATATTTCTGTAAAAATGTGTTTGAAAACACTTATTAATCATTGAAAATCAGTACCAAAGTGTTTTGAAAAGATTTGAACTCTTTTTGCAAATTTCCCCTATTAGCTAGTTCGAGATTTGCAAATTTATCGGGTTGGAAATGGCCTGTAACTTGTATGATTTGGAAATGGTTTGATAAAATTTAAAACATGATAGATATGTTAGGATTAACTCTCTCTCATGTTATTTCTGTACTTAAAATGAATTTGGTGGGTATTTGAACTCTTTTCTCCCGACATTTCAAATTATATCGATATGACCTAGAATGGGTAGTTGGGATAGGTTGGAAACTTGCTGTGCTTTCACTACTAGATTGCTTGTTTAGAATGACTTCCCAAACATCATATAACCTTTGCATTATGTTAAGTTTCATTTCATAGTAGAACGGAGAATTTATCAAACCTAAACATGTCCAAAAATTCATTTCATCTCGGTTGCACATGTTTTGAAATGTGTAGACAGCAGCATTCATAATTTTGTGAAGCTCAAACTAAAAGAGAAAAACATGCCCTCTTTTTACAGTAGCTATTACACTAATCTATATAGCTCCATGAATTTTGGTGGAATTTTTGAATCCTTGTATCATGGTTTAAAAGTTCATTTGGCACTGCATGGTCATGTCCAGAAATCTATAGGTAGTCTGGTTGTCGAATTTGTATAACCCAAACTAAAAGTGATAAAATGTTGGTTTCTTCAGGGTAGCTTCACAACTCAATCATGCATCCCTCTGATTTTTGTCCAAATTTTTGCACCTTTAGAGTTTGATATAAAAATTCGACAAATGCATTGAACAATCTGTTCCAGCACTGCATGACCTATCTTCTCTATTTTCCACAAGGCAAACCACTTGACCAAAAATTACAACTTCTTCCCAGGATTAAGAAGACTTTGTTATGAACTTGAATATAAAATTTTTCCCATTTTAGCACTTCTCTAGCCTAGTTGTTGCCTACTGTTTTCATCTCAGAAGTGTATAGGACAAAGCTAAGCATATGGAAAATTTTAACTTTTCACTAAGACTTTTGTTCAGCACTATCCCAAATTCTTTTTAAAATGTTTAAGGGGGATAGTGTATCCCTTCGATCCAAACCTATTAATAAGAATTATAAAATTGTCACATGTCTCCATAAATCCAAATATAATTATTTTAATTTGAAGTAAGCTATAAACAAAATTAAGGATTTGAGTTGAGATGGCTCTATGTACAAAATTTTAAACCCCTTGTTGGTTGGTTGCAAGATTTGCACATTGCAGCAACTCAACACTTAAAACATATAACAAAAACTAGTAATCTTTATTTTTGACACGAACAATAACAAAAACTTATATAATTGTAATGGGTTAAAGAGAGAGTAGGATGTTATGCATTGCAAATTAACTCTCGACTTGCAATTGTTAAAATATAGATTTTCCTCTAACCATTATCTTTCATATATTCCTGTAGATGCCTACCAGGTTCACACCATTTTACTACAGTCGTGGTTACACTATGGACTCTACTCAACACATGCTTTGGCTCATGCTACAGTATGCCCGATTTATCTATCCACCAGAATACCATATCCTTACAAAAGTCATTGGGAGTTTCCAAACAGCAGTGATGGCCGGGGTAAGCATTCGGGGTAGAACCATATCAAAGGAAGACTGTCAGTATACTGGATATGGTTGGGACAGCAATTCTGCTATGCAAAACCGTGCCTATGTCGCCATTACTCGACTTCGATGTGAGTTACCCGAGTGGGAAGAATTTTACTGTTATGTCCTATCTTTATCCCAAGGGGAAGATCATACCACATACCCAGGTTTGAATGAAATAGGTCCAGGATTAAACACCTCATATCTCCAACTTGCAGGCTTTGTGCGTTCTCTTGATATGCTTTACCGCAAAACTTATACCAAATTGCAACGCGTCCGCACCAGAGTAGCCACCTTAGAAAGAAGCCTTATGCCTATGTTTCGCCAAGGTCTTTATACACCTGAGTTCATGTACGGTGAGGATGCTATGTATGCACCAGTTGAAGAATTACCACAACCCTCAGGAAATTACCAAGAGAGAATTCCACCTTCACCTTCTACTGTCGTGACTACTTTTCCACCACTTGGAACTACCGGACAATATGGACCACCAAGTCATGTTCGTTGGTATGGATGAGTTTTTCAACTAAAAATGGATGACTAAACATAGTCTATGTCCAACCTTGTAACTATGGTAAGACTACCTTAATAAGACTTGAAGTTATGACCCACTTGTAGGATGGCTAGTGTGGGACCTTTTATATGTTCTTGGTAGCCCAATTTTGAAGAGAACCATTTATGTAATATATGTATCACGGCTGCCATGTAACCCCATTTATGTAAGCACTCTATGGATGAATGTAATAGTAATTAGGAACCCGTTTATCCTTATTTTCCTAATGACTGTACTTGCTGTCCAGAAATTTTCCATTTGCCAAAAATGAACTCAGCAACGCGAGATCATGACCGTAATGTTTAAAATTTTGTACCTAGCCATGGCCTTAACATACTAGCAGTATCCAACAATGTCCTTTTAATTTGTGTAGTTTTCCCACAGCTTAATTTTACCTTCATTTACCAAATTAAGGGAAACCTTTGACCAAATGTGAGTTCGACAAGTTTGGATTGCGACCATAGGTCTTAAAAAAATTGTACTGTGTTACAACCCCGATATATTAACTACCTCTCAAGACATTCTACCAATATATTGTATTTTCCATGAACCATATTCGCCATGACCGAATAAACACCGCTCCTCCCTCAGCTGAACAAAGACTCTTATTACCTTAACTACAGCAAGTCGATAATACAACTTCAAAAGTTTTTATAAACTCATTCCTTTGGTTAAAGGAGTATTCATAGTAAGGACCAACTAATATTTCTTTTAAAATGGTCAATCTGATATGTTTGAGAAGAATTTCTAAATAACCAAAAACTGATAATGTTGTGTCATTATCAGGAAAATTCACCTTATACCTAACCATCGTTTCTGTCCACAACTCAACCCAAATCTCGGGGACGAGATTTATTTTAAGGGGATAGATCTGTAACATACCAAAAATTTGAATTTCGAATTTTGACCTCAGCTAAATAAAAAAATATGTTTTCGAGTTAATAACCAGAATATTTCGAATATACAACCTAGGTAAGGTCAAACTAGCTAGTGGTTATGTGTAAATTTGCGAATGATATAAAACATCTCCCTTCTGAAATTGATTTGACAAGTAAAACATTTTCATAAACACGAGATGTGGTAAGTGATTTGAGTATTTAAATGTTGATGGATCTTGGATGCATTTCATAATAGTTCTCATGAGCCCAATTGAGCATACATAATAATCATCTATAATAAAAGCATTTTCCTAATTGCCACCTTAAGTGTCATTAGTTCAACCCAATTGTATTCACAATACTGCAGAAGGATCTTGTGAAATATTATGTAAGTTATTTGAAATGATAGCGAGAAATATTTAGTTGGATGGGGTCTAATAATAATCGAGTAAAACAGTAACCATCCAACTTCATTGCTTCCCTATCAAGTCAAATGACATACATAGTATAAAACTTGAAGCGCCGAGTAGAGAGCATAGGGAATATTGCTGGGACTTTAGCATGCCAGTCAACTTCAGCCTGAGACATGCCCGTCAAACCACACGAAGATGGCGACCAGATGTGTTACACATCTCAAGAGACTTGACAAAATTCGCTAAAGCTCTACGACATCCCCAATGCTAAGTACTCATACCGGTGTAGAACTAGATCCCAGGAAAAGCTCTAGTTCCACACTTTCATCTAAGCGATGAAGATCAGATTAATAAGGAGTAAACACATATAAACTTTACTCTACCTTTTAATATAAATACTTAGGCCAAACGGCCAGATAATTACTGATCCGCGGAAGCTTGGCTACCCGAAACCACAAGCAGCCGACTAGGAGATAACCCTTTTGGATCCGGTCCTAGAAGAAACAACGATCTCCCGAATCACTCAGATTAGGCTAAGCATACAACCTGCAAAATGGATATTCTAGTATAACAAGAGTCAGTACATTACACGAGTTAATGTACCGGCAAGCATAAGGTGATCCTTATATACTACATGCATGGCTTATAATCATGACAGGATATATATGTAGCTCGTTTTAGCTTAAAGCCAGTTTTAGTGCACAATCATTTGTAAAAGAGTTGATGATTCAATTAACAAAACATTAACGTAGTTGAATGGTAATATTCACCATAATAATATCGTAAAATATACTCTTGTTGCCTATAACCGCAACAAGTCATAATCTCATCATAATAATATACTTGAATGCCCACCCGGAATCAAGCCTGACCTTCATTATCAACATATCACGATTATCATAATCTTAACCCAAGTTACCATATCCAATTCCACAGTTCACAAATCATCATTTAAAAGCATAAATCAAAGTCTATACTCATGACACTTTACCAAGTCGCTCATGACCGTGAGCACGGCTAATCGATTAGTTTTATACTCTGTAGAGTTTGTACAGATTTACCCACATGATATGAGCACTCTAGTTTGCTTTGTGTTTGCAAGACACTACCACACTCTTCATGGTGAATGTGGTCTAGAGGTCATAACGTAGCCTTTATGTCACTTAACGCCTAACCTTGCATCAGCGACGACAAGTGTGAATCCGTCCAGGGAATGATTCAGTCCTTAATTAACTCAGGCGAACACTTGTAATACCCTGGCCTAAGGCATAATAGGATTGATAGGATACTGATGCTAACAAGTTGCAACTTCTTTTTCGGAAGCCCATCTCCAAAGAACGCTAAAGTTAAGTGTGCTTAGCCTAGAGAAATCCTGGGATGGGTGACCGACCGGGAAGTCCTTCCCGGGTGCGCACGTCTGAAGTGCACAGAAAAGACTGGTATTGGTTTGTGAGGGCAGTCTATGTCCTATTTAAGCTGCTAGATGTAAGCGGGCCTGGCCTTGTGGAGGCGGGACATTACAACTACCACCATATGCACACCACTTGTCGCCCAAGTCCAAAATCATTTTACTCACACTTTAGTTCACAAATACTTAACATTTTCATTTGCAATCCAGCATTAACCAAATACTCAAATTCCCATTTATAAATCCATAAGAGTGAGTATTTTGCTTAAATCTAAGCATGGCTAAGCAAATGGCATATATAAATGCATTTATAAATGCATTTAGAGACTTCATTGAGCTCTAAAATGCATGATTTGTGCACAGTAGATAGGTTCTGACCTAAGATGAATTTAGGTGAAAGAATTCCTATTTTATCTCTTGTCATTTGTGAGTTATGAATTTTCCAAATTTGCATTGATATATAGTATTATTTACTAATGTATTGCTGTGAAACATTTTTAGTATATGATTTTGATCAAATTAACCTTACTGGAATGTAGAGGATTGTTTTCTAAGATTGATATAATTGGTTTCATAATTTTTAGAGCTAGTATGATTTTCTTATAAATTTTAGAAACTAAATCGTACATGTGGTGGTCATTTTACTATATATATTATTAGTACTATTTCTGTTACCGAAAGTGGAAAATTTTATATTATTAAATTAAAGTTCATACTTTTGTGATTCTACAAAAATTTGGTTCACTCCATTTAGAGCATAAATAGATTTTCTACAAATTTTACAAGTTCTATGTTAGCTATTTTCTTATTTGAAATTTTAGAAATAATTATCATACTGTAAGCATAGGATTTTGTTTTACAACATTAAAGTTCACAATTCTATGAACCTACTGAAGTTGGTTTCACCTCAAAATGAGCTATATTTGATTTCATATGAATTTTGCAAGTCTGAGATGTTTTTCAGTTGAAAAGGTAAGGATTTATTCATTTCCATTTATATTTCCAAAATAAAAATTCTTGGGTCCACAGGTCAGTCTCTGTCATCATGCAAAAAGGTCCCTAGGTTTCTCAGGATTCAACCCGCAGTCCCTAACACGTGCTAAAACAAATACTGTTAAGAGTTCTTGAGGTTCTCTCTATTTATAATTAGGTGCTGGGTCCACATGTCATATTAAAGAATCTTACACTTAGAACCCCGGAGGTTTTAAACCTTTGCTAAGTCGGATCTTTAGCGCCTAATCCCGTGGGGTCCGCTCGTCAGTGTCTTGACAGCTAGGGAGAGCAGGGCAGTAGCGCTCGACGAGATTCTCACCGGCGGCAACGGCGAACGGCGGCCGATCTCGGCGGGCGACTAAAAGAGAAAATGTAGAGGGTCTCTTGGCGAAGCTATCGGTGGTCTTCTCGCAAGCTAGGGTGGTCGGAATCAATGGCGACGACAGCGTAGGCGGCGGTGGCTCTCGGCATGCAAGTGCATGTCGAGCCACGGCTCAGTCTAGCACGAACTAGTGCATGCATGTGGTTCTGTGGGGCTCTTGGAGGCTCACCGAAGCATTTGAAGTAGTCGGCGAAGCTTGGAAGACGACGGCGATGAAGAAGATAGCTTGGCGGCGGCGCAGACCTTCGGCTTCACGGCGACAGCGACCTTCGGCCTATGTCCTGCTAGGAAGAGAAGGGGGACAGCTCAAGGATCACCTGGGAATGCTCCACGAGTGATGGATCGAAGTAGGGCTCACCGGAGAAGAAGGACTTGAAGATGGAGCTCGGCGGCTGGAGTTGAGGAGGAAAAGGCCGATCTCCGAGTTCACAGCGTGCTAGCTCGATTCCTTCGGTCGGCTGGCTCCTGGGGTCAAGGTGAAGATGATGGCGCGGCGGTTTGGCTCGGCTTGGTTGAGGTTGGCCGGACGACGAGGTTGCCAAGGCGGCAGCGCTCTGGAGCTTCAGTGGCCACGACGGCGTTCTGGCGAGATGACTGCAAGACAAGAGATGGGGTTAGAGGGGATGGGATCGGCGCCTTGTGTAGATGACCGAACACCGGAAGAGAAGGGGTGACCGTGGCTCAAAGGCGGTGGCAACGGTCGTCGTCTCCACGGCCGGCAATGGGAATGGAGGGGAAAGGAGGCAAGGAGAGCTCTCTCCCTCGGCTGAATCAGCGCAGGAATGAAAATGGGAGACAGGGCGGCGCACTGAAGAGGATATGGGCGAGCTCGACGGATGCCACGTCCCGGCCACGCGTCGAGCATGCCGCCGCCGCGCTCTCTCCCGCCCTCTGTCTCTCTCTCTGTCTCTTGAGCGGTGGAGATGTTGGAGCACAGAGGTGAAGCTAGCCCGTGCGACTGCCATGTGGGTCCAGGGCGATGCAACCCTAGGCAAGGTGAGAGAGATGGGTAGGTAACTGGGTGAACTACTGTTAGGACAGATTTACAAAAAGATTTTCTTATTATTTCTTTCTCCCAAATTTATACTTCCGCCATTTAATTCGTGTGCATGATAAATTAATGTGGATTTTTCTATAGGTAGATAGAAATACCTAGATTCCATTTTCTTTGGTTTCACACAAAAATACTCTATATTTTAATCTCAGGAAAATAAAGAAATCCAGTCCAGCCGAAATTGTATTGGATTTTTAGAAGGTCAAAACCTATAAAATAAATTTTGGAAAAATTATATTAATTAATGATAAATAGAGTAGTATTTGATTAAATTATATTCTCTATACATTTTCAGACGATAAAATACACATATGAGATGTGTGTCGATTTTGCTGATTAGGGTTTAGAATTAAATTATAGTTTGACTGTTTTGAACTAATTATTTGAGGTATCAAAAGTATATATTAAATTATACCAAAATTCCAGTGAGATGTATATATTGAAGAGTACCTACATGAATTTCCCCATGATTTTATATTGCACCAATTATTTTTAAATATTCAATGAGTTCACCTTCCTTTAAATGTTACTATTATAAATATATATTTAAATGATTGTAAAATTATATTTTGACTTGTAGTTAACCAGAAATGTTGTGTTTAGACTTTACTTTCAGTTCACCATGCTCAACCTCACCAGATCCTTATGTACTAGTGTGTATATGTATTTGAGTTAGACTAATGGTACTTACGGTGGCTTTTAGGAAAATGCTTTTATTATAAATGATTAATAGGTATGCTCAATTGGGCTCATGAGACTTATTATGAAATGCACCCAAGATCCAAGAACATTTAAATACTCAAATCACACATTCTATTCAATGAAAATGTTTTACATGTCCAATAAATTTAAGAAGGAAGAAGTTTTAAATCATTCGCAACTTTGCACATAAACGCTAGCTAGTTTAACCTTACCTAGGTTGTATATTCGAAAAATTTCTATCCTCAACTCGAAATCACATTTTATTTATTTAACTGAAGCAAAAATTCAAAATTCGAATTTTTGGTATGTTACAGAGCTTGAGAGAGGTAAAATGAAAATAAAGTCTAAACACAACATCTCTGGTTCATTACAATTTAAGAATATAATTTCTCAATCATTTAATATACATTTAAAATAGAAAAACTTAAAGGTAGGTGAGCCCATTGAATATTTAAAAATAATTGGTGCAATATAAAATCATGGGGCAATTCATGTAGTTACTCTTCAATATATACCTCTCACTGGAATTTAGGTATAATTTAATATGTACATTTGACACCCTAGATAATTAGGTCAAAATAGTCAAACTGTAGATTAATTCTAAACCCTAATCGGCAAAATCGATACACATCTCATATGTGTATTTTATTACATGAAAATGCATAGGGGATATAATTTATTCAAATACTACTCTAATTATCATGAATTAATCAATTTCGGCTGGACTGAATTTCTATGTTTTCCTGAGATTAAAATATAGATTATTTTTGTGTGAAACAAAAAAAAATGGAATCTAGATATTTTTATCTATCTGCAGAAAAATCCACATTAATTTATCATACCCAGAAATTAAGTTATGGAAGTATAAAGATGGGAGGAAGAAATAAATAAGAAAATGATTTGTAAACGCTTGTACAGTAGTTCACCAGTAAACCTACCCCCTTCCTCCTACTTTATCTCTGTTTACATCGGCCCTAGGCCCACTCGATAGTCACTCAAGCTAGCTCTCACTCGGTGTGTCTTGCTCCACCGCTTAACCCAGCACAGAGAGAGACAGAGGGCGGGGGAAGGTCGACGCCGGCGTGCTCGACGCGTGGCCGGGACGTGTCCGCCGCCGAGCTCGCTCATATCTTCCCCTGGACGTGTCGCTCTTCCATCTACTCCACACCTGCGCCAATCTAGCCAAGGGAGAGAGCTTTCCTTGCCTCCCCTCTCCTCCATCTCCCTCGCCGGCCGTGAAGACGACCACCGTCGCCACCGCCTTTGAGCCACGGTCAGCCCTTCCCTTCCTGTGTTCTGTCATCTACACAAGGAGCCGATTCCATCCCCTCTAACCCCATCTCATGTCGTGCAGTGGTGACACCGGAACGCCACCGTGACCCCGAGAGCTCCAGAGCGCCGCCGCCTTGGCATCATCATCGTTTGGCCGCCCTCGACCAAGCCAAGCCAAACTGTCACGCCGTCGACTTCATCTCGATCCTAGGAGCATGTTGACTGCAGGAATCGAACCGTGAAACTGTGGATAAGGAGATCGGCCGTTTCCTCCTCAACTCCAGCCACTGAACTCCATCTTCAAAATCCTTCTTCTCAGGTGGGCCCCGCTGCGATTCCTTGCGCATGAATCATACCAGGAACCCTAGAAAACTCACGGACATTCTCATTTAGGTATTCACCGACTGAAGCGAGCTGAAGCTGCCATTTACTGCCGCCGCCGGAGCTCTTTCTCCATCGCCGTCGTTGTCCGAGCTTCGCCGACTTCTTCCAACATTTCGGTAAGTCTCCATGAGCCCCTTAGATGCGCATGCATGCATCCACTCACACGGATTTAAGCCGGAGTTCGACATGCACATGCATGTCGAGAGCAACCATCGCCTGCGCCGTCGTCGCCATTGTTTCCGACCACCGCAGCTTACGAGAGAACCACCGATAGCTTCGCCGTGGAACTCTTTACATTTTCTTTGTTAGCTGCCCGCCGAGATCGGCCGCCGTTCGTCGTTGCCGCCGGCGAGAAGCTCGCCGAGCGCTGCTGCCCTGCTCTCCCTAGCCACCGAGCCACTGACGAGCGGACCCCATGGGATTAGGCGCTAAAGATCCGACTTAGCAAAGGTTTAAAACCTGCGGGGTTCTAAGTGTAAGATTGTTTAATATGACATGTGGACACAGGACCTAATTATAAATAGGGAGAACCACAGGGACTCTTCACAGTATTTACTTTAGCATGTGTTAGGGACTGCGGATTGAATCCTGAGAACCCTAGGGGCTTTTCTGCATGTTGACAGAGGCTGACCTGTGGACCCCAGGGATTTATATTTTGGAAATATAAAAGGAAATGAATAAACCTTTATCCTTTCAACTGAAAATGATCTCAAACTTGTAAAATTCATATAAAATCAACTATAGCTCATTTTGAGGTGAAACCAACTTCAATAGGTTTATAAAATTTTGAACATTAATATTGTAGAATAAAATCCTATGCTTACAGTATGATATTTATTTCTAAAATTTCACATATGAAATAGTTAGCATAGAACTTATAAATTTTGTAGAAAATTCATCTATACTCCAAATGGAGTGAACCAAATTCCTGTAGAATCACAAAAGTATGAACTTTAATTTAATAATATAAAATTTCATACTTTCTGTAACAGAAACAGTACTAATAATATATATATAGTAAAATGACCACCACATGTACGATTTAGTTTCTAAAATTTATAAGAAATTCATACTAGCTCTAAAAATTATGAAACCAATTATATCAATCTTAGAAAACAATCCTCCCCTCTCCTTTGATCACATTGAAACCCATGATTTGGGAGATGAAAAGCGTTTATTTGCGAAACTACATATGTATTCGACTAAAGATGATATTTGAAAGTTATTGAATGGTAGCTATGACCTTATTGCTGAATAATCTACTTTGATATGTTGTTACATTTCATTTGTAACCATAGGATGGATTTGGTTATTTTATAAATGCTCAAAGAAGTCTATATATGCATTTATATATGCCATTTGCTTAGCCATGCTTATATTTAAGCAAAATTCTCACTCTTATAGATTTATAAATGGAAATTTGAGAATTTGGTTAATGCTGGATTGAAAATGAAAAGGTCAAGTATTTGTGAACTAATGTGTGAGTAAAATAATTTTGGACTTGGGCGACAAGTGGTGTGCATATGGTGGTAGTTGTACACCGATAGGGGATGTGTTCGCCTAAGTTAATTAAGGACCGAACTTTGTGTCACCAACTTAAGTATATCATACATCCACATGTGCTATTATGGGGTGGCCTTAGCTAATTAAGTTGCTTAAAGTCTAACCTTGCATATTGGTACGCCGGAGTAGAATGAATTAGTCTGAGCGACGATTCATAGGAACT
Organism: Oryza officinalis; assembly: GCA_008326285.1. Classification (NCBI taxonomy): domain Eukaryota; kingdom Viridiplantae; phylum Streptophyta; class Magnoliopsida; order Poales; family Poaceae; genus Oryza; species Oryza officinalis. Next base: position 21,343,715 of record BDMV01000006.1, read on the forward strand.
ACCCATGTGTGTGTGTTGATTTTGACGCTAGTGAATATTACTAGCTGTGTGTGTTCTGTGAGGGGATGGATGGTCCGCCTCACAGCATGGGCGTCTAGGTCTGTCCAATTCAATGGTTAAGTGCCTCGTGGGGGAACGGATGTGTTCGCTGCCACGGCGTTAGGTTAAGGCATGGGCCCGCCTCCTAACGGTTCTAGTGTAATGGTTCTGGGTCATTCCCTGGACGGTTTCACACTTGCCATCGCTGATGCAAGGTTAGGCGTTAAGTAACATAAAGGCTACGTTATGACCTCTAGACCACATTCACCGTGAAGAGTGTGGTAGTGCTTTGCAAACACAAAACAAACTAGAGTGCTCATATCATGTGGGTAAAGCTGTACAAACTCTGCAGAGTTGTTAACAACGGATTTTGGTAATCGGCTCGGAGAGGAAAGAGGAAACCGAAGCAGAGGAGAAGGGTTGAGTTGGAGTCAGACCAGGTCTCATATCGGACCGTATCGGACTGGGGAGGCGCTACCAGGAAGAGCGTATCGGCCGATACGGATTCAATATGGTCGTTGGCCGATACAGGCTACAAGTTGATAGAGTCAATGTGGGCTTGGTTTGGGCTCAAGATAAGCTTTAAGGAAGTTGCCAAATAGAGATAAAGTTCGGTTTTAGGCAATTGTATCTTGTAAATCAAGTAGGTTTAGATCTCATCTGTGGCAAGAGTCTGCCGCAAAGACTTGTTTGTTAGTTAGAGATAAGATCGTGTCTTACAAGGACCCTGTTGTAATCTCGGGTATAAATATCCCGGTAGTTTGTACATAGAAACTCTCTCAAAACACAATACAACAAACAGATTCAATTTACTTTCGGCGCATCGCCAACCCTCGCAAGAGGTCAACTCCGACGAGTTCTTGCTTCCCCGGAGCAGAGGTAAGAACTCGTGCCCGATGATCTGCATCGTCGGGGCTAACGTGTCGTTTTAGACACGTTAAGCCTCGATGATGTGATCGTCGTTTATCATGCTTTGTATGATCTTGTCAAGTGTTTCAATTATGCTTCGCCAGCAATTTACTCGTTTTAGGGTTTGTTGCCGACGGTGGTTTAATTATTGCACTTGGTTAGATCATTCAATGCATCTACCATCCCTAAAAGCAATCGGCGGCTTGATTTTCTTTGTGTTAAGTTTCAATCCACACTCTGAGTTGCTATCGACCTTAGTCCTGTTCTGAGATCTAACACAAAGCCTGCTTTCGGTTGTAATTAAGGATAGCACTGGGGTTTCAGCCAGTCTTGCCTGATATGCATGTTTATCATGATGTTTTCATGTGTATCTGCCATCTACATAAATAGATCGATTAATAGAGATGCATCTACTATAGGTTACCCATTAGGGTTAGTCTGTAATCGATATATTCATATTGATTGATTGATTTATATAGATTTGCACTAGAGTATTAGCTAGTGTAGTTATCCTTATTGTTCTTATCGGTCGATGCCATTAATCGACATCAACATGTTGATGAAGGCCGATAAGATCCATGCTTTAATCTCATTTTATTGCAAGTGAGCCGATACTGTTTTGCCCTTTCGGCTGGGCTATGACAATGCGACATCGGCCTATCGGCTGATCGGCCATTGTTTTCTAATATGGTTTACTTGTTTCTTGTTGATTGTAGATCAAATCAACTGGCACGCTCTACATACAACTAGGCAAGCCTTTTGGACCTGCACTGGAGTAAAGCAAATCTCCCAGGCCGCCGTGGAAACGCGGAACCCGTTTGCTTGCAGGGCAAGTCGAAATTCTGCGCCAACATGCTTTTGGCACGCCCGGTGGGACAGAAGAACATAAGCTTTGTAACAGCAGCAAGACCACTGCAAAATGTCAAAGCAGGTTGAGATCTCTGAGGAGAACGTCGTCTCCGTGACCGTCGACCAGCTCAACGAAGAGCAGAAAGCCGATATGGAAAAGCTGGTTGAGCAGTTCCAAAACATGTACATGCAGACATACTCCAGGACTCGGCAAGGCACCCTTATCCAAAAATCTAAGATGGAATGGCCGAGCCCTGGAGATGGAGCCAGCACGTCGGCAGCAGCGCATGACCACGTCGTCAAGACCGAAGAAAACGCTGCGCCGACATTGCAAGACAGAATCGACTTCGCAGTTCATTCTGCGCTAGTCAACCAATCGGGGATCCTGGTGAATACGTTGACCAATATGGTCAAGTCGATCCTAGATGGTTCGATTCACCAGTACAAGCCTCAAGGGCCGATCTTCTTGCCAGAAAATAAATTCCCTGCTTATCGGACCTTGAGGAACGACCTGAGCGCGGTTCCACAGCTGACGGCGCCGATGCCACCCCCATCGGCGCAACCAACAACAACCCTGCCGCTGGTCCTCACCAGGCAGGCGGGAGGAAGCCCTCGGCACATCACGGAGGAGCAATATGCGCAATGGACGAAGGGGAAGCAACCAGTGATCGAGCCAATGCAGCAAGTTCCTGTCAACTCACCACCGGCCGGACAGCCTCACATCCCCATGACCGGCAACCCTCCGCAACCAGCTGTGTACAACGTGCCGCAAGGCTACCAGCAGTACACCGCGGGGCAGTACGATGTGCAGAACCTAGATCTTCACTACCAGTCGTACTCCCCTAGGCGCTATCAAGCAGAGGGCCTCCAACAGTCCTACCAGCAGGACCTCCCGCATCGGCCCGCAGGATACTGGGCTGACATGATAGCCGAGGTGATGCGAGATCAGTTCGGTTTGAAGCCCAAGGAGAATTCTACAGTGTATCGGCACCCGTACCCCGAGGAGTTTGACAGAGTGCCATTGCCAAGCCGATACAAGATCCCGGACTTCTCCAAGTTTTTAGGGCAGGACAATGTCTCGACGTACGAGCACGTGAGCCGATTCCTAGCGCAGTGTGGGGAGGCATCGGTCATCGAGGCGTTGAGGGTGAGGTTTTTCCCTCTATCCTTGCCAGGGTCTGCGTTCACATGGTTTTCATCTTTACCCTGCAATTCCATCAGAGGATGGATAGATCTTGAAAAGCAGTTTCACAGATATTTCTATAACGGCATGTAAGAGATGAAACTGTCTGATCTTACTGCCATCAGGCAACGAGTGGATGAATCGGTCCCTGAGTACATTCAAAGATTTAGGGATATAAGGAACAGGTGTTACAGCCTCAGCTTGACCGATTCACAGCTCACCGATTTGGCGTTCCAAGGATTATTGGGGCCGATACGAGAGAGGTTCTCCTCTCAGGAATTCGACAGCCTAGCACAGCTAGCACAATGAGTATCGGCCCACGAGCAACGATTCTAGGAGGCAAAAAAAGTTCGCAAAGAAGATTAATACAGTCTATCAATATGCCTCCGACGACGATGATGAGGAAGACACCGATGTCGACCTTGCCGAGTGGGCCCGGATGAAGAAGCCGACAGCCTGCCAGTGGGCCAAGAAGGGCGACAAGGAAGATAAATACGACTTTGACATCAACAAGGCCGACAAGATATTTGACCTACTCCTGCAAGAGAAGCAGATCCAGCTGCCAGTGGGTCATGTACTGCCGTCGGCCGAAGAAATCAAGAAGCGAAGGTATTGCAAATGGCATAACACATATTCCCATCACACTAATGAATGCAAAATCTTCAGACAGCAGATCCAATCGGCCATTGAGCAAGGCAGAATTAAGATCGACGATGCCAAGAGGCCGATGAAGATAGAAGGACACCCGTTTCCAGTCAACATGGTGCGGCCGGACAGGGCCAACAGCGGTGGCCATCGGACCGGCAAGCGACCTCATCAGACCTCTGAGGGTCTGATTAAAAAATACCAGCGAAGGCGGGAAGAACAAGCACAGGACCAAGCCGATCAAGACAATTCCTACGACCCTCATTGGGAGTGCGAATTTTTCCGTTTCTGCTGGAACGAAGGGATGAGGTTGCCATCCATCCAAGAGTGCCTTGCGTGTAACGATGTGGAAGACTCCCATAAGGGCAGCTCGAGCAAGCAAATGCATCGGCCAAACAAGCAGAGAAAGTCTGTACACGAGAGGTTGGGGCTGATGCACCATGATCGCCAGACCGAAGACGAGGAGCAAGTCCAGAACCCCCAATGGTGCCCAAGCGACATATTCAGCAAGACACAGAAACGGCGGGTTCAGAGGCCGAGGAGAAAAGAGCAGATCCAAGAACAGATCCAAGAGCAGCAGGTGACAACAGCCCATCGGCCGCCCAAGACCAAGAAAGAGTGGAGAATCAAATCTACAGTGGCCAAGGCCGATGAGGGCACCTCCAACTCAGCTCAAGCTCCGGCGTCCGCGAAAGGTAAAGGCGTAGCATCGGCTTCTATTAACATGGTTTTCATATTGCCAGCAGAGTACAGCGTGCAGACGGCAGATTAAGCAGTAGCCGACGATGAGCAGTCCTCGGCTAGACTACAGTTGTCACCCGAACAAGCCATGTTCGACAAGCCAGTCGACGCCAGCTACAGGCACCTCCAGCCGTTATACATCAAAGGGTTCATTAATGGGCGGCCGATGACGAAGATGCTGGTCGATGGCGGCGCGGCAGTCAACTTGATGCCATACACGACCTTCAGGAAGCTTGGAAAAGTACCTGAAGACCTTATCAAGACCAACATGGTGCTCAAGGACTTTGGTGGCAACGCGTCCGAGGCGAAGGGGGTGCTAAACGTGGAGCTCACCGTGGGCAGCAAGACGATACCCGCCACCTTCTTCGTCTTCGACGGAAAGGGTTCCTACAGCTTGCTGTTGGGACGCGATTGGATCCACGCAAACTGTTGTGTCCTTTCAACAATGCACCAATGCCTTATACAATGGCAAGGGGACCAGGTTGAGATCGTGCAGGCTGATCGGTCAGTGCACGTGGCCAATGCCGATCTCACAGTTTGGGAGATGGAGGGAATCAACTGCTTGTCCGGGCGAGTCTGGGATGCCGATTTCCTCAAGGTAACTGATTGTGATATCGAGGCGATTGAAGATCAAGACAAGCAGTTACTTTAGCAAAGATGCGCCGTCCGCCGTTCAAGATGAGCAAGCTAGTCCCTACACAGACGATGCGGTGGATGAGCTAGATGGCAAATTGGGACAGGGCTTTACGTCGACTGATGAACTTGAAGAGGTTGATATAGGAAAAGGTGATAGGCCTAGGCCGACGTATGTAAGTGCTATCCTGCCAAAGGAATATAAGAATAATTTGATAAATCTTTTGAAAGAGTTTGTAGATTGTTTTGCATGGGAATACCATGAGATGTCGGGATTAAGCCGATCGATTGTAGAACATCGGCTACCTATCAAACCAGGTTATCGGCCATTTAAACAAGCGCCTAGGAGATTTAAGGCCAATATGCACGAAGCTATCAAGGCAGAGATCACAAGGCTTTACGATGCCAACTTTATAAGGCCCTGCCGATACGCGGAGTGGGTCTCCAACATAGTTCTAGTGATGAAGAAAAACGGCAAGCTCAGGGGGTGTATCGATTTCAGAGATCTAAACAAAGCAACACCAAAGGATGAGTACCCTATGCCGTTGGCCCATTTGCTAGTAGACGCTGCGTCTGGACACAAGGTTATCAGTTTCATGGATGGAAACGCAGGCTACAACCAGATTTTCATGGCCGAGGAAGATATTCACAAGACAGCCTTCCGGTGTCCGGGGACAATCGGCCTGTACGAGTGGGTTGTCATGACTTTCGGCTTGAAGAACGCTGGAGCTACTTATCAGAGGGCCATGAAATATATTTTTCATGATCTTATCGGTTCTCTGATTGAAGTTTACATTGATGACGTCGTCATGAAGTCAAGAGAATATGATATGCACTTGGCCGATTTACGCAAGGTACTCAAAAGAGCAAGGAAGTATGGTCTCAAAATGAACCCTACCAAGTGTGCTTTTGGCGTATCGGCCGGTCAGTTTTTGGGTTTCTTGGTCCATGAAAGACGAATTGAGATTACACAGAAGAATGTCGACGCTATAAAGAAGATCAGGCCTCCGACGAACAAGACCAAGTTACAGTCTTTGCTCGGAAAGATCAATTTTGTCCGGCGCTTTATATCGAACTTGTCAGGAAGAATAAAGCCGTTCACCCCGTTATTAAAGATAAAAGACGATCAAGAGTTTATATGGGGTGACAAGCAGCAAAAGGCGTTGGACGACATCAAAGAATATTTGAGCTCCCCACCAGTTCTAATTCCTCCACCGAAGGGAGTTCCGTTTAGGCTGTACCTATCGGCCGATGAGAAGTCTATCGGCTCAGTTTTGGTTCAGGATTTTGACGGCAAAGAGCGAGTTATTTTCTATCTCAGCAGGAGGTTGCTGGACGCCGAAACAAGGTACACGCCAGTGGAGAAACTCCGTTTGTGCTTATATTTTTCATGTACTAAGTTGAGGCATTATTTACTTTCCAATGAGTGCATTGTGGTAAGTAAGGCCGATGTGATGAAATACATGTTATCGGCCCCTGTATTAAAAGGGAGAATTGGGAAGTGGATTTTTGCCTTAACAAAGTTCGACTTGCGATATGAGTCGGCCAAAGCGATCAAAGGACAAGCCCTGGCCGATTTCATTGTTCAACATAGAGATGATTCGGTTGCATATGCAGACATTGTGCCATGGACGCTATATTTCGATGGATCCGTTTGCAGACATGGATGCGGTATCGGCCTGGTCATCATATCCCCTCGGGGGGCAAGCTTCGAGTTTGCCTTTACTATCAAGCCTTCTGTTCTCAAAGGTTTGCAGTTATTGCAAGAGGTTGAGGCCGATTCCGTAGAGATCATTGGTGACTCACAGTTAGTTATTAATCAACTTTCTGGGGATTATGAGTGCAAGAATGATATTCTCCGAGTTTACAATGAGGAGTGCAAGGAGTTGTTACAAACCTTTAAGATTGTGACGATAAGGCATATACCCAGGAAGCAGAATTTCGAGGCCATTGATTTAGCTCAGGGGGCATCGGGATACAGGCCGATGGCTAAAGATGTTCAGATTCAGGTTGCTACCATGGATGCTGATGACTGGAGGTTTGATATCATTGAGTATTTGAGAAATCCTTCTCAATCGGCGTCACGAAGAATGAAGTATAAAGTTTTACATTATGTCTTACTGGATGATGATTTGTATTATCGGATGATTGATGGTATCTTGCTCAAATGCTTAAGTCTTGAGGAAGCCAAAGTTGTCATGAGCGAGGTCCATGAAGGGATTTGTGGAACACATCAATCGGCCCATAAAATGAGATGGCTTTTAAAGCACGTCGGATATTTTTGGCCAACAATGCTAGAGGATTGTTTCAAGTATTATAAAGGATGTCAAGACTGTCAGAAATTTGGAGCAATTCAGAGAGCACCGGCATCGGCTATGCATCCAATTATAAAGCCGTGGCCATTTCGTGGATGGGGAATAAATATGATCGGCCAGATAAACCCGCCATCAAGCAAGGGACACAAATATATACTGGTGGCTACAGATTACTTCACAAAGTGGGTTGAGGCCGTTCCCCTCAAGAAGGTTGATTCTAAGGACGTAATTCAGTTTGTCAAAGAGCATACCATATATCGGTTTGGGCTTCCACAGACATTGACTACAGATCAGGGATCAATTTTCGTGTCCGATGAGTTTGTTCAGTTTGCTGAGAGCATGGGTATTAAGCTGTTGAATTCTTCTCCATATTATGCGCAAGCTAATGGGCAGGCAGAAGCTTCTAACAAGACTTTAATCAAGTTGGACAAGAGGAAAATCGACGAACAGCCGAGACGGTGGCATTCCACGCTGGCCGATTCTCTTTGGGCGTATCGGATGGCTTGTCATGGTGCAACTCAGGTGCCACCTTATCAGTTGGTTTATGGACATGAAGTTGTGCTGCCATGGGAGACCAACGTCAGCTCAAGGAGGATTGCCTTGCAAGACTACTTGACAGCCGATGAATATCATAATCTTATGGTTGATGAGCTCGATGACTTGGTACATGTCCGACTGCGGGCATTGGAGAAGATAAGGCGCGATAAAGATCGAGTTGCTCGTCATTATAATAAAAAAGTTGTTGCCAAGTCGTTTGAGAAAGGGGATCTTGTTTGGAAATTAATAATGCCGATTGGTTCTCGAGATAACAAATTTGGCAAGTGGTCACCTAATTGGGAAGGTCCTTTTCAGATTCATCGGTGTGTTCCCCATAATGCTTATATGCTCAAAGGATTAGATGGAGTAGTTTTTGGCAGAGCTCTCAACGGCAAGTACTTAAAGAGATATTATCCAAGCCTATGGATCGACTCATGATCGGCCCTCCAGCCGATTTATGATTACAGCCGATGTGCTATGCATCGTCTTTAGATGGCCGATATATACTATCGTCCTTAGTTCAAATTTTACAACATGAGCCCTCATTTTCTAAAATTTGGGGGGCATATATATATATGCAAGCGCGAAATTTTTTGGAATTTTTTAGCGTGGAATTTTTTTTCAAGGAATTTTTTCGGAATTTTTTGGAATTTTTCAGCGTGGAATTTTTTCAAGGAATTTTTTCAAGTTTCTAGATTGAGATTGAAGTTGGCTGATTGGCCGATGAGATTACTTATAGTAAGAAGATATCTGTTTACGCGATGGATTTCAAAAACAATTTTCAAGTTGGAGTTTCTTCAGATTCATTTAGATTAAATTCGGCTCCTTGGCCGATGAGATTTGTATTTACAAAATACAAAAACACAATATGTTATATCACTCTATGAAATTTGCAATAGCTGCGATGGCTCTACGGCGAATTTGCTCAATATCTTCTATAGCTTGGGCGTCATCGGCCGTCGACCCTGGGATTGGCTTCAATGATTTGTTCAGGGTCGCAAGGTACTTGGCCGATGCCTTCAGCTTTGCCGTCTGGTCTTCTATAGCCTTAGGTGATGCAGCTATCCCGACTTCCACTTCCTGGATTTCTTGGCGTGTGGCTTCCAGCTTTGACTTTAGATCTGCTTCAAGGCGACGGAGTTCTTCGAGTCTGTTCTTCAAGACAATCGGCTCCACGGCTAGCTCATCCAACCTGGTTTTGTCAGCATTGACTTGAGCCTTGCTAGCGGACAGGGCCGATTCCAGTTGTTCACGTTCTCGTCGCTCCGCAAGTCTTTCTTTCGCCTTGTTAAGCTTGAATTGATATTGCTCCAAGAAGATGGCCGGTGTTAAGATCTCCATCAGGTCTTCGGGCAGTTGATCTTGAATTTCTTGTACCCTGGCCCTGATGGGAGTGCAATCTTCCACCAAGAACTCCAGTGAGGACTCCAACCGATTGGCAATGTTGGTCAGCCGGTTCTTCAGATCGTTAGAGATCGATGCCTTGGCTGTGGTGGGTGGCTCCTTGTCTTCATCATCAAGAAACTGGCCGATATCAAAAGAGAACATATCGGCTAGGTTCTGCAAATATCAGTATAGGTCAAGGTTAGCCTAGTCAAGCAAGAATCGGCAAAGAGGATCAAAGTAATCTTGGTTACCTGTGTTGGAGCATCGGTGTTGCTTGCATAGGCTTCCTTTTGCTGTGTTGAAACAGTAGGCGAGGGGGTTGGCCGATGTGGTGTGGGTGATGGAGCTCTTGGCTGGAGAAAAGCAAGAAATTGGTGAACAGATCTATGTTACTAGAGACACAATGTAAAATTGACTCTTACCGAAGCAATCGGCAAGGGTGGTGGAGAAGGAGAAGGAGTCTTCAATTGGGCCTTGGCTCGTTCACGCCTTTGTAATGTTGCCTTTTTGGTTCTTGGTAAAGGGGCCGATTGAGTTCGTTCTTTCAATAAAGACAACGCAAGTACCTACAAGGGATTAAAGTGTAACATACCAATAGAAGAAGATTGCATTAATTCAAGACAGGAAACATGTTACCTTGCGGACTACGTGCCTGGTTTTCCTTGGCTGAGTGGTATCGGCTTGGTCATCGGCCGGTTGGTCTATGGTGGTCTTGGCCGATGGTTCCTTAGTGGTTTCGGCCGATGGATTTTCTTCTTCAGGCGCATCGGCAGCTGCTGCATCGACCTCTTCCTCCATAACTTGTTCATCGAGGAATTCTTCCATGGAGGGGTCTAGCTCTTCAAGATCGGCTTGATCATCAGTCTTAGCCTTCTTGCTGGATTTTTGAGATTTTCCTTTGGCTGGCGCCTTCCTCATGGGATTTTCTTTGATCATCGGCCCTTGGAGTAATGATGATGCCTTTGGGGCAGTAAGGCCGATGATGGATTCCAGGATAGTTGATCCTGATGGAGCCACAGCTTCAGCATAACAGATTTTCTGTCCACTGTTGCTCACAGATGGAATCGACCCGTCTGGGACTTGAGGGCTGATACCTTGGATAAGCTCTGTCAGATAAAATCTGGCCGATTGATGGAAAATATGAGCGGCCCATTCTTGCCACCATGCTTGGAAGCTGATATGGATAAAGGCGCTCAGGTGCAATCGGTCGCAGTCACCCAAGTTCGGGATTCCAATTTCCAGTACTTTGCTCATGATCAGCACCGATGGTACCGTGCCCCTGCTCTCTAGGAGTCTATGGAAGTACAAATTAATGAGGAGTTGTCCAAGCCCGCACTGTCTAGCAGCCACCATGGGATTGTAAAATTCATAAGACAGGCTGGTGCTTCTTCCTTGAAATATGCCTACTGGGAGCAGGCATGGGCTAATGCCGATCATAAATGACTCTCGGGATTCCATGTCATCATTTACCAGGTCCAAGTGCAGGTCGTCGGGGAGTTCAAAATCCTGATCTGAGCTGTAGACGAACATATCCATCCTAAAAGATGGGGCGCCGGTGTAGAATCGGACGAACCATGTGAACATGTCTTCGGCCAATTGATCTGCTCCAGGATAGATAGAGGTTGCTTCTCCATAAGACATACACCTTCTGGTTCTGGGATCTTCATGATCGACATATTTTGATGGGAAGCATGAGTCCGATAGTGGAGGCCGATCGACTATGGTGTTGGTGTGGATGGTTAGCCAAAGCTGAATGAACCACCATGGTCCTCCATGAGCAACAGTTTGCTTCAACATCAAATCCTGAGTGGAAATATGGAGCAGCCGATAGACAGCTCCCAAGAGATATCGGCCAAGGGGGATTTGTTTCTTGTCGACCAGAGCTTGAGCCAAATGTTGACAATTGGTGGTGGGGCCGCAGGTCGATCCACAGAAGACAAATCTTTCCAACCACAGCGTCAGGAAGGCCACATGTTCTCTTTCCGAGACTGATCCTTGTTCCATGTGCTCAGAAATGTATCCAGACCAGCCTCCAATCTTCTTGGTTTTCAATTTGTGGCTGCTGTTCGCCAGGAGGCTGAAGGGATTGATCTCGGACTAGATGTCTAGTCCTGTTAGCATCTTGATGTCAATCAAAGTTGGGGTCATCGGACCTTGTTTGAACAGGAAAGCATTTAGGGTGCTAGACCAGAAGTAGGTGGCCACTGACATAAGTGGTTCATTTTTCTTGGTATCGGCCAGTGACAGGGTGATGCATTGGCCGATTCCTACTTCGTCCCAGTGAACCTGTTTGGATGCAGCAATCCTCTTGTGCCAAGTTCTGTATCCATTGAGCTTCGACGGCCAAGATCTGAAAGTGTGCTTTCACGAAGAGACGTTGGGCTTGGCTTGCTTGAAGGGGACTCTGTTCGTCTCAGCATTGATCAGCCAGGTTGGGTCGCAGTCGCCCATGGGGCCTAGCAGGAAGCGATATGATTTGTCGTTGGTGGGGATCAAGATTTGGTTTTTGAAGACCTATGTCATAAGAACAACGATGAAAAAATAAGACCCGGGGGGCGGAAAGCAGAAACCCTAGTTTGAAGAAATCGGCGGAAAAGTGAAAATGTGGATTCATAAGGGATTGACTTACCACAGGGATCTCGGAGGCGTAAAATGGAGCGGAAGCCATTGTTGTCGTTGAAGAAGTCGCCGTTGAGGGGGTTGATACCGATAGGACGCCGAGGGGTCGCCGGAGTTGAAAAACACGAAGTAATTGTTGAATCGGCGGCGGAGGGATGCAAATCTGGGTCTGCGTGGTTTTCAGTCAAGCCCTAGCAAGGAAGTCGATGGGTTCCGCCACATTATATAATGAAGTGGAATTGGGGGGCATGTGTTAACAACAGATTTTGGTAATCGGCTTAGAGGGGAAAGAGGAAACTGAAGCAGAGGAGAAGGGTTGAGTTGGAGTCAGACCAGGTCTCGTATCGAACCGTATCGGACTGGGGGAGGCGCTACCAGGAAGAGCGTATCGGCCAACACGGATTCAATATGGTCGTTGGCCGATACAGGCTGCAAGTTGATAGAGTCAACGTGGGCTTGGTTTGGGCTCAAGATAAGCTTTAAGGAAGTTGCCAAATAGAGATAAAACTCAGTTTTAGGCAATTGTATCTTGTAAATTAAGTAGGTTTAGATCTAATCTGTGGCAAGAGTCTAATCCTAAAAGGACCCTGTTGTAATCTCGGGTATAAATATCCCGGTAGTTTGTACATAGAAACTCTCTCACAACACAATACAACAAATAGATTCAATTTACTTTCGGCGCATCGCCAACCCTCGCAAGAGGTCAACTCCGACGAGTTCTTGCTTCCCCGGAGCAGAGGTAAGAACTCATGTCCGACGATCTGCACCGTCGGGGCTAGCGTGTCGCTTTAGACACGTTAAGCCTCGATGATGTGATCGTCGTTTATCATGCTTTGTATGATCTTGTCAAATGTTTCAATTATGCTTCGCCAGCAATTTACTCGTTTTAGGGTTTGTTGCCGACGGTGGTTTAATTATTGCACTTGGTTAGATCATTCAATGCATCTACCATCCCTAAAAGCAATCGGCGGCTTGATTTTCTTTGTGTTAAGTTTCAATCCACACTCTGAGTTCCTATCGACCTTAGTCCTGTTCTGAGATCTAACACAAAGTCTGCTTTCGGTTGTAATTAAGGATAGCACTGGGGTTTCAGCTAGTCTTGCCTGATATGCATGCTTATCATGATGTTTTCATGTGTATCTGCCATCTACATAAATAGATCGATTAATAGAGATGCATCTACTATAGGTTACCCATTAGGGTTTGTCTGTAATCGATATATTCATATTGATTGATTGATTTATATAGATTTGCACTAGAGTATTACCTAGTGTAGTTATCCTTATTGTTCTTATCGGTCGATGCCATTAATCGACATCAACATGTTGATGAAGGCCGATAAGATCCATGCTTTAATCTCATTTTATTGCAAGTGAGCCGATACAGCTTTGCCCTATCGGCTGGGCTATGACAATGCGACATCGGCCTATCGGCCGATCGGCCATTGTTTTCTAATATGATTTACTTGTTTCTTGTTGATTGCAGATCAAACCAACTGGCACGCTCTACATACAACTAGGCAAGCCTTTTGGACCTGCACTGGAGTAAAGCAAATCTCCCAGGCCGCCGTGGAAACGCGGAACCCGTTTGCTTGCAGGGCAGGTCGAAATTCTGCGCCAACAAGAGTCTAAAACTAATCGATTAGCCGTGCTCACGGTCATGAGCGACTTGGTGAAGAGTCATGAGTATAGACTTTGATTTTGTTTTATGTTTTCAAATAATGCTTTGTGAACTATGGATTTGGAAAGTGGTAACTTGAGTTAAGTTTTGATAATTATACTATCTGATGATGAATGTGAGACTTGATGCCGGGTGGGCAATCAAGTATATTATTATGATGAAATTATGACTTGTTGCCGGTATGGGTAACAAGAGTATGTTATGATGTTATCTGGTAAATATTATGATTTAACTATGTTACCGTTTTGTTAATTGAATCATCAACTCTTTCACAAATGATTGTGAACTAAAACTTGCTTTATGCTAAAATGAGCTACAGATAGCTTTTTCTTGATTATATGCCATGCATGTAGTATGTTAGTGTTGTCTTATGCTTGCCGGAACATTAACTCGCTTAATGTGCTGACTCTTGTTACTGGAATATCTATTTTGTAGGATGTATGCTAGCTTAATTTGAGTGATTCAGGAAAAACGTTGTTTCTTCTAGGACCGGATCCAAAAGGTTATCTCCTAGTCGGCTGCTTGTGGTTTCGGGTAGCCAAGCTTCCGCGGATCAGTAAATATCTGGCCGTTTGGTCTAAGTATTTAAATTAAGGAGTAGAGTAAAGTTTACTTGTGTTTACTCCCTATTATTTCAATTTCTGTCGCTTAGATGAAAGTGTGGAACTAGAGCTTTTCCTAGGATCTAGTTCTACACCGATATGAGTTTTGAGCATTTGGGATGTCGTAGAGCTTTAGCGAATTTCGTCAAGTCTCCTGAGATGTGTAACACATCTGGTCGCCATCGTCGTGTGGTTTGACGGGCATGTCTCAGGCTGAAGTTGACTGGCAGGCTAAAGTCCTAGCAATATCCCCTATGCTCTCTACTTGACACCTCAGGTTTTATACTATGTATGCTATTTGACTTGATAGGGAAGCAATGAGGTTGGATGGTTACTGTTTTACTCGATTATTACTAGACCCCATCCAACTAAATATTTCGCGCTATCATTTCAAATAACTTACATAACATTTAACCTGGGGTGCTCTGACAGCGGTGGTATCAGAGCAATTGTCTGATTATTAGATCCCTTTTAAAATGGTCATTTAGATGGGCTTCTTAAAAATTATTTTGAGAACCATGTTCTCAGCTACAAGTTATTTATGAAAACTTACTACAAACTTACATCTCATCTATCTCTAGAGAATTACTCTTCTCTAAGTCTATATTTTGATTTAAACTCCTCTTCTTACTCCATAGGACCGACACCTTTTGAAAAAGGATATTTCTGTAAAAATGTGTTTGAAAACACTTATTAATCATTGAAAATCAGTACCAAAGTTTTTTGAAAAGATTTGAACTCCTTTTGCAAATTTCCCCTATTAGCTAGTGCGAGATTTGCAAATTTATCGGGTTGGAAATGGCCTGTAACTTGTATGATTTGGAAATGGTTTGATAAAATTTAAAACATGATAGATATGTTAGGATTAACTCTCTCTCATGTTATTTCTGTACCTAAAATGAATTTGGTGGGTATTTGAACTCTTTTCTCCCGACATTTCAAATTTTATCGATATGACCTAGAACGGGTAGTTGGGATAGGTTGGAAACTTGCTGTGCTTTGACCACTAGATTGCTTGTTTAGAATGACTTCCCAAACATCATATAACCTTTGCATTATGTTAAGTTTCATTTCATAGTAGAACGGAGAATTTATCAAACCTAAACATGTCCAAAAATTCATTTCATCTCGGTTGCACATGTTTTGAAATGTGTAGACAGCAGCATTCATAATTTTGTGAAGCTCAAACTAAAAGAGAAAAACATGCTCTCCTTTTACAGCAGCCATTACACTAATCTATATAGCTCCATGAATTTTGGTGGAATTTTTGAATCCTTGTATCATGGTTTAAAAGTTCATTTGGCACTGCATGGTCATGTCCTGAAATCTATAGGTAGTCTGGTTGTCGAATTTGTACAGCCCAAACTAAAAGCGATAAAATCTTGGTTTCCTCAGAGTAGCTTCACAACTCAATCATGCATCCCTCTGATTTTTGTCCAAATTTTTGCACCTTTAGAGTTTGATATAAAAATTCGACAAATGCATTGAACAATCTGTTCCAGCACTGCATGACCTATCTTCTCTATTTTCCACAAGGCAAACCACTTGACCAAAAATTACAACTTCTTCCCAGGATTAAGAAGACTTTGTTATGAACTTGAATATAAAATTTTTCCCATTTTAGCACTTCTCTAGCCTAGTTGTTGCCTACTGTTTTCATCTCAGAAGTGTATAGGACAAAGCTAAGCATATGGAAAATTTTAACTTTTCACTAAGACTTTTGTTCAGCATTATCCCAAATTCTTTTTAAAATGTTTAAGGGGGATAGTGTATCCCTTCGATCCAAACCTATTAATAAGAATTATAAAATTGTCACATGTCTCCATAAATCCAAATATAATTATTTTAATTTGAAGTAAGCTATAAACAAAATTAAGGATTTGAGTTGAGATGGCTCTATGTACAAAATTTTGTACCCCTTGTTGGTTGGTTGCAAGATTTGCACATTGCAGCAACTCAACACTTAAAACATATAACAAAAACTAGTAATCTTTATTTTTGACACGAACAATAAGAAAAACTTATATAATTGTAATGGGTTAAAGAGAGAGTAGGATGTTATGCATTGCAAATTAACTCTCGACTTGCAATTGTTAAAATATAGATTTTCCTCTAACCATTAGCTCAACACATGCTTTGACTCATGCTACAGTATGCCCGATTTATCTATCCACCAGAATACCATATCCTTACAAAAGTCATTGGGAGTTTCCAAACAGCAGTGATGGCCTAGGTGTCACGCCCGGAAATTCACTACCAGAATTTCCGAAACTAAATGTGTATTAATTTCCCTATCCAGGACCAGCCAGGGTACACAGACAACAATGTTGACATACAGATCCATGTCTTACAAACACAGTAAAAGTCTTACAAAAATGCAGCGGAAAGACGAAAACAAACTAAACTAGACAAGACTCCTGCAGCGAGCTGGCACCATTCCACAAGCATCCTCGACGGTGGACGAAACCTACTCCTGTGAGAAACCTCCATCGGATGCATGATCCTCTTCTGGTGTGGGGAAAAATTAAGCAAGGCTGAGTACTACCCACTATACTCAACAAGTCATACCGGGAAGGAAGGTATGATGTAGGGTATTCCAAAGGCAGGCAAGGGTTTATTTGCATAAAGTAAGCATTTTAAAACAGTGGTTGAAAGCAGTAGAAAAACATTGAATTAATTGATCAATATTAACCATCACTGTCCAACGCTACACCACGTTGCGACAGGCCCAAACCATCCACCTGAACTAAACCAGTTCCAGTAATTCCAGTTATTATGAAGGTGGGACTAATCACGGTGAATCGGGTTGATCGCCCGTAACCGCAGGCACAGCTATTCGAATAGTTCTACTCTGATCAGAGGTGTACATCTGTACCCACAAGACACAGCCCCATGACACGTTTCCGCGTGCCGGTATACCACCACGGTACCCCAGAAAGGGACTGTGACAGGACCCTTCGCATAACCCCATCTAACCAATTGTACCACCTCAGGTTTCGCCCCCACCCCTCAAAAGGCAATGGGCAGCCCCCTCGTGCCTTGGTGAATCCGGCAGCCGCATAGACCCCCACGGGGTCCATCCACACTCCATCACGCTCACCCTAGCCAGTGTACGTCAGCTAGAGGAAAGCTACACTACAAGTCCAGCCGTTGCCCACGCTGGCTTGTGGTACGCACGGTATTTCTTCCAGGGTTTCCCGCGAACCGGTCCTTAATTGCCATGGGTGCTTCCATCAAAACCATGCACCCACAGCCCACCATTAGCATATTTTAATTAATTATTATTACCATGGTGGCTCCTAAACCAAAGTGTCACCATAGGGACTACATTAATTAATTACTTAAGGTGATCCCCTTTAGTGAGCTAAGTTAGCTAAGCATGGCTAAGCATTCCTAAAATCAGCAATTAAGTAGCTAATTACCCAGGCTACTCAAGGTACAAGATAATCAATATACATGGCTGAGTACAATGGGTAAAAACCCACATGAAATGATATTACTAAATAATGCGGTGTTTACAGAAAAATAAGATATTTGTAAATATGGGTACAATATGATCAATGCGAAGCAAGACTTGTCTTGCTCTTGAGGTGAAGCAACTTTTGCGATGATCTCGAAATAAACGGGAGAGTCGGAATTGCCGGAATCTACGCGACAAACAAAGCAAACAACAATACATGCTATAAGTCTATTGAAACAAAGCACAAAACCATTTTTAATGGATTCTCTGCATTTTTATGAATTTAATGGAATTTGAATGGACTTAAATGGAGCTCGGATGAATTAGTTCTGAATTTTTGAAGTTATCTGTGTTTTTACTATAACAGAAAAACCGTTAATCGAAATATTGCGCAATTAATGCTCAGGGCTGGCCTCACTGACACCTGGGCTGACGTCAGTGGGGCTAGGGCTGACGTCAGGCTGACGCCAGCGGCGGCGGCAGCGGCGCACCACGTGGCGCACACGTGGCACCGACGTGCAGCCGACGCGGCGCACGCGTGGCGCCCACACGGCAGCCACGCGGCGAGCGGCGGGCCGACGCGGCGGCCCCGCGACGCACGCACGGGGCCGACACGACGGCCACACGGCGGCCACGTGGCGCCAACCGCGACCACGGCGCAGCCATGGCGCGGCGGCGCGCACGGCGGCCGGCGCGGGCGACGCGGGCAGCGGCGTGGGCGGCAGCAGTGCGGGAGCGGCCGGAGGCAACGAGCGAGCGCACGCGGGCGATGGCCGAGAGAAGAAAGAGAGAGAGGGGGAGGCGCGGCTCACCGGAGGGGAAGACGACGACGGCGGCGCTAGGGTTTCGCGAGGGGCGGCAGCGTTAGGGTTTGCAAAAGGCGGCGGCGTTTGGGGAAAAGAGGAGAGGGGAGCGTGGCGAAGATGATTTAAAAGGGATCCGGGGCTAGGACGCGCACGTGGGCTCTGGATTTCTCGCCGAAGTTCAGCGTGGGCGGAGAGAGAGAGATTCGGCCGCGAATCTCGCCTCCGCGACGTGGGGAAAAGCGGTGCGGAGTGGAGGAGTGGGCGTGCGTGGCGCGCGGGTGACGCGAGAGGGGGTGTGGGCGGTGGTTGTGGGCGCGGGACGCGCGGGGAAGGCGGGCGGCATGGGCGTGCGTGGGTGGCGGCGGCCGTCCACGGGAAAGACGGCCCAGGCGCTGGCCCCACCTGTCGGTAGCCCGGGCGGAGGAGGGAGGTGGTGCGGGCCTTGGGCGGCCTTGGGCCGGCCCGAGAGGGAGAGGAGGGGGCGGCGGGAGCGGCGCGGTGGCTTGGGCCGGCCCGGGAAGGGAAAGGGGCGCGGCAGGAGCGGCGCGCCGGCGTGGGTTGGGCCGCCGGCCCGAGAGGGAAATCAAAAAGGAAAAGAAAAGAAAAAGGAAAAAGAAAGCCCTGAGATTAATTTAAATTCTGAATTGATTTTAATTGGTTTAAAATTATTTCTAGGGCTCTGAAAATTCCACTCAAAATCCTGTTAATGTATTTTGACATGGGGAACTCAAGAAAAATTCCACCTTCCATTTCCACTTCTTTAATGCATTAATTAATTGGATTTTTCTCCAGATTAATTAAATGATTTCTCAGATAAATTATTAAACTTGATTTTTACGATTTGGGGAAACTTTAGGGTGTGACAAACCTACCCCCCTTAAACGGAATCTCGACCCCGAGATTTGGAGGTGCTGGCGAAAAGGTGCGGATGGGCGGCCTTCAGTTCATCTTCTCTTTCCCATGTAGCTTCTTCCTCGGAGTGGTGGCTCCACTAAACTCTGCAGAACCTAGTAACCTTGTTTCTGGTTCTCCTCTCGCTGGTTTCGAGAACACGAATCGGCTTCTCCACGTAAGTCAAGTCCTCTTGAATCCCAATTTGATCGGGACTGGCCTACTCGTACTCTCAAACATTTCTTCAATTGCGAGACGTGAAACACATCGTGAATACCAGCCATGTTGGGTGGAAGCTCAAGTTGGTAAGCAACATCTCCTCGACGTTCACGGATCCTGTACGGTCCCACAAAGTGTGGTGCCAATTTGCCTTTAGTTTGGAAATGGTGTACTCCCTGAAGCGGTGTGACGCGAAGGTACACATAGTCCCCTGTTTCGAAAGCTAACTCTCTTCGACGATTGTCGGCATAGCTTTTCTGTCGAGACTGCGCGATTCTCAACCTTTCCCTGACGGATCTAACCTTTTCTTCTGCGTCACTCAAGACTTCAGTCCCAAACAGTTGTCGTTCTCCGGTCTGATCCCAAAAGAGTGGGGTGCGGCACTTCCTGCCATACAACGCCTCAAATGGTGCCATCTGCAAGCTGGCTTGGTAGCTGTTGTTGTAGGAGAACTCGGCATATGGCAAACTCTTGTCCCATGCTCCTCCAAAATCGAGCACACAGGCTCTAAGCATATCCTCAAGTATTTGGTTCACTCGCTCAGTCTGGCCATCGGTTTGCGGATGGTAAGCTGTGCTAAAGTTCAAACGTGTACCCAATTCCTCTTGTAACTTCTGCCAGAACTTTGAGGTGAACTGGCTTCCTCGATCCGATACAATCTTCTCAGGCACTCCGTGCAAACACATGATTCTTGCGAGGTAGAGTTCTGCTAGCTTCTTTCCGGAGTAGGTAGTGTGCACAGGAATGAAATGAGCCACCTTCGTGAGTCGATCTACAATGACCCAAATAGAGTCATGTCCAGACGACATTCTTGGCAAACCTGTGATGAAATCCATTCCAATTTCTTCCCATTTCCATTCCGGAATTTGGAGAGGCTGTAATAGTCCTGCGGGCCTCTGATGTTCTGCCTTGACTCGCTGGCATACGTCACAGAGTGCGACGAATTCAGCTATTTCTCTTTTCATGCTAACCCACCAAAATTTTTCCTTAAGATCCTAGTACATCTTGGTACTCTCGGGGTGGATTGAATACTGAGTTTGATGGGCTTCCGTGAGTATTAACTCCTTTAACTCTTTGTCTTTCGGGACGCGCAGTCTTTCTCCCATCCATACCGTGCCATGCTCGTGTTCGGAAAAATCTCGGGCCTTTCCGACCCTCATGTTTTTCTTGAGCTCCACTATCTCCGGATCTTTAGCTTGAGCTGCTCGGACTTGCTCCACGAGCGTTGGTCGTGCTTCTAGAGCGGTCGCGAACCCATGTTCAACAATACTGAGGTTCAGCCGTTCGAAGTCTTGCTGTAACTGGTTACTCATCTCTTCCATACTGGTGGAGTTGCAGTAGCTTTTCCGGCTTAAAGCATCTGCCACTACATTAGCTTTACCGGGATGGTAGTGGATTCCTAGATCATAGTCTTTAATCAATTCCAGCCATCTTCGCTGACGGAGATTTAAGTCCGGTTGGACGCAACTGTCGTGAAGCATACGCGACCACTTTGCCTTCCTGCATCAGCACGCATCCTAGCCCTTGGCGAGACGCGTCGCAATAAACCTGAAAATCTTTCGTCTGATCTGGCAGAATTAAGACCGGTGCCGTTACCAACTTCCTCTTAAGTTCCTCAAAACTTCTGTTGCATTCTGCTGACCACTTGAATTTCTCATCCTTTTTCAACAACTGTGCCATTGGCTTGGCAATTTTGGAGAAGTTCTCAATGAACCGACGGTAATAACCCGCGAGTCCTAGAAAACTCCTGATTTGTGAAACCGTGCGCGGAGGCTTCCACTTGGTAACTGACTCCACATTTGACGGGTCCACCACCACTCCTTGAGCAGTTATAATGTGACCCAAGAATTGCACTTCCTTTAGCCAAAAGTCACATTTGCTGAACTTGGCGTACAACTGATGCTCCTTCAACTTCTCGAGCGCTAGACGAAGATGCTGTTTATGTTCCTCCTCAGACTTAGAGTAGATGAGTATGTCATCGATAAAGACCACAACAAACTTGTCCAAGAATTCCATAAACACCTTGTTCATCAGGTTCATGAAGAACGCTGGTGCATTAGTGAGTCCAAAGGACATAACTGTGCACTCGAACAATCCATACCGAGTGACAAAGGCAGTCTTCAGAATGTCCTCTTCTCGGATCCTCAACTGATGGTAGCCTGATTGCAGGTTTATCTTGGAGAACAGTGTTGCTCCTTTCAGTTGATCAAACAAATCATCAATCCTGGGCAACGGGTATTTGTTCTTGATAGTGACATCATTAAGTGCGCGGTAATCGACGTACATCCTCTTGGTCTTGTCCTTCTTCTCCACAAAAATTACCGGAGCACCCCAAGGTGACGTGCTCGGGTGAATGTATCCCTTCTATAGCTGCTCGTCAACTTGCTTCTTGACTTCTGCCAACTCGTTGGCTCCCATCCTGTAAGGTCTCTTGTGTATCGGGGCGGTTCCTGGTACTAGGTCGATCCGAAACTCAATTTCTCTTTTAGGCAGCATCGTCGTCAGATCGTCCGGAAAGACTTCAGGATACTCTCTTACAATTGGGATATCCTCCAACTTCTTAGGGGTTTTCACCACTTCTCTGGTCTGCTCCTCGGTAGCAACCTGGCTCAAACTTGTTACGGACTTCGGTGGTGCCAGAGATCGGAAAGTAACCCTCTCTTCCTTGTCATTGGTTAGAGTGATGGTGCATCTTGCGCAATCGATTACTCCCTTGTGCCTCGTCAACCAATCCATCCCAAGAATGACATCTAGGTCTTTAGATTCGAGAAGGATAAGGTTGGCTAGAAATTGTGATGTTTTGATTTCTATCACCACAGAGGGGCTATAACTGACGGAGGTGGAACTATTTCTCGGGGTGTAGACCCGCATTGGTATTTTAAGTTCCTCTTTTCTTAGACCATGCTTCCTCACAAAATTCTTGGAAATAAACGAATGCGTTGCACCAGAATCAAATAAAACTGTAGCTGGGACTGAGTTGATAGAAAACATACCCAGTACAACTCCGGTGCTGCCAGCGCCTCTTCTGCCGATGCATGGTGGACGCGAGCACGTCTCGGCTTCGGGCACTTGTCGGCGAAGTGCCCCGGTTCACCACAGTTGAAGCAAGCTCCTGGCTTCACTCCAGTATCCCTCTTGGGCGGAGCTGGCTGGGCTGATGGGGTTGGTGCAGTTGGCGGGCGTGGAGCTGGACAGTTGTGCTGCCCACCTTGGTTGTAGTTGCCTCCATTGTAACCAGCACGGAAGTTACCAGGGTGGTAAGCGCGATGCTGGCGAACAATCAAGGTGGAAGGTCCACCTTGCTGTCCCGGAGTGAAGCGGGGCTTCTGGTGACTCCCCTGGTGTGCCCTGAACTGAACTGCCTTCCTTTTACGCTCCATCTTGTTGCGCTGGTCTTCTTGGCGAATCGCCTTATCCACCAGTCTCTCGAAGTCGACATAATCTCCTGAAATCAGCTGGTTGGTCAGCTCGTCATCCAGGCCTGACAGAAACTTTTCCTGTCGCTCGGCATCGATGCGCACGTCTTCTGGAGCATAGCGTGCGAGCCGGTTGAATTCATGAAGATACTCCGTCACGGTCCTGTTGCCTTGGTGGAACTCCCAGATTTCCCTCTTTTTCTGTGCAACTATTCCATCGGGAACCTGCGCCTTCCTGAAGCTTTGGCAGAATTCCATCCATGTAACCTTCGTTTCGGCTGGGCGGGTGACCAAGTAATTGTCCCACTAGGCAGAAGCAGGACCATGCAGTTGGTGCGTGGCGAATGCTACTTTCTCCTGGTCGTTGCACTGCAGGAGGTCTAGTTTCTTCTCGATGCCATGGAGCCAGTCGTTGGCCTCCATGGGGTTGGTGGTGCTTGAGAAGCTGGGTGGTCGCACACGAAGAAACTCTGGTAGTTTTGACTGGGGTGGTGGAGGGGGAGCATACTGCTGATGGTGCTGGTGCTGTTGTTGCTGCTGCTGCATGTGTTGCATCATTTGCTGCTACATCTGTTGGTGCTGCTGCTACATCTGGTGCATCATGGCAGTCATCATTTGTGTCTGGGCTGCCAGCACTTGTGCGATGGTCGGGTTCTCCGGTGGCGGTGGTGGAGGGGGAGCGTTGTTATTTGCCCCATTGGCTTGTGATCCCGCCGATGGATCCTCCTGACCACTAGTGTTACCGCTCGTTCTTGTGTTCACCATCTGGAGTAGGCCGAGCCAGAGTAGAAGAGAAGAAAAACAGATTGCTTAGGAACTAAACTTTATTACATTAACATTAACTGCAATTGTTCTGATCTGAATTAAAAACACTGAAAATCAAGCAACATCCTTAATGGGGCAGCCATACCAACACATGATATAGACCACCGAGTAACCCACAAGCAACAAGCCTAACACACGGAAACTAGCAGGAAAACAAACTAAGCAAAACGGTAAAAGCTAAGGGTGACGGCTCTAAAACTCCGAGAGGCTCCTACGGTCGGTGGAGTCGAAGTCGCCCTCCTAGTCGTCACCCTCATCCTCTGAGCGGCTCCTGGAGTCCATCATGAAAGTGTCGCCGCTGGTAGGCTCGGAGCTGCTGCCACTGCCGTTGCTGCCGCTGGGAGTAGCAGACAACCAACCTCCGCTGCCACTGCCACCCTGGTAGGCCGAGGCTAGAGCGAAAGTAAGGAAGGGTGACGAGGACGGAGTTGGAGCTGCTACAGGCGTCGGGTCTGGTGATGGAGGTGGAGCTGGAGCTGCAGTTGGCGGTGGGTGCCTGTCACACCCTAAAAATTGTTAAATTATAAACCGTTGTGAAAAAGGAATTTTTAGAAATTATTTAATAATTAAAGTAAGTGTTTGAATAAAATCTATGAAAAATTTGAACATTAAACCGAGCTAGATAAAAATTTCCTCGATAAATCGTTGGTGGGTTTAATTTTTATTAAATTCTTTATGGTTAATTGTACTCTCTGGAATTTTCTCGGATTTTTCGGAGCTCAAATACTAATCTTAATAATACAAAGAACATTTCAGTAAATATTAAAATAATAAATTAATCATTAAATGATCTGGTTATAATTTTATTAAATACTTTGAGTGTCCAAGTATTTTCAAGATTTTTCTTGGAATTATTTGAGCAAGGGAATTATTTTTAACAATTCAAAGATCATTTCATTGATTAATTTATTTGAAAAAGTAATTAAAATCCTTTCCAAAGCTCTCGGCTTAATCTGGCCCATCTATCTCCCTCAGCCCAGCTGATCCAGCAGCATTTCCCTTTTCCCTGCGCAAGTCTATTTGTTCTCCCTCTTTCTTAGCCGGCCCAAGCAAGGAAATGGAAGTCCAGAGAAAAGTCTGCTTTATGTCCCTCTCGCTACAGTACCTTTTCTTCAACCTCCATTCCGTGACACTGTAGCAACTGAAGCAAGTTTTAATTCTAGCCTCAAAATCCTCTCGAATCCGTGAAGCTTTCCCCAAAATTAGTTGGGGGGATTTGTTTCCCTTATCCTCCTCTTCCGTTTCCCCCAAGAATCGGAGTTTATCCCTTTGAATCCGACGCGGAATCGAGCTCGAACTTGAGTTTATCTCTCCAAACCGAACCTAGTTTTTCCCGGCGCCGCCTTAGTCGTCTTGGGCCCAGACTCGACCTCTTGCGCCTATAAATAGAACCCCCTAGCTGCCCTCTACTGATCCCTACCCATAGCTCGAGCTCCCGTGCCCTAGCCGCCTCTCTCCGCGCGCTCTACCAGGAGCAAGGGGAAGATCGGCTACCCATCTGTTGCTGCCGACCGTCGCCGGAACGCTGCTGTTGCCGTGGACCCGACCTCGCCGCCCTTCGGAGCTCACCGCCGGCCGTCGTTCTTCGTCGTTCGTTGTCGTTTCTCGTCGTGCCGCCATCGGTGAGTTCGCTGACCCGTGCTCTACCTGCTGGTGCCATCTGTTAGTGTCGCTTTGCCCTAGTTCGCCGGTAACCGTTGGGTCCCGAGTCGCCGCCGGCGATGATGTCATCGCTGATGTCAGCGTTTAACTCGGTAAACTTCATTAATTCATAATTAATTCATCGTAACTCGGATTAATGTGGTTCCAGTTGCTAAATTTGTCTAACATCAAGGTCTATTTAATATTAATAATAAATATAAATTTTGTCATAAATCTATTTAATCTTTTTAATTAATCTTTAATTGGAGTAAATCTTGGAAAAAAGTCATAACTAATTCATATAAAGTTGGAATGAGGCCGTTCAAGTCTCATAATTCATCAAAAATTATGATCTATATGTTTATTTATTTTAATTGTACTGTTTATTTGGAGTTTTTTAGTCTCTTTCCTTGTTTTGCGTGTTTGTCGTTCGTTCGTTTCGGAGGATCATGAGTTCGTTGGGGAAATTCCTGAAGACGAGTTGAAGACGCTTGCTTGCAAGGCAAGTCACACAGATCCCAAACACAATCCTTTGAGCATGTTGATCCTATATTTAAATTCTCTATTTATTTCAAATACGCATTTATTTTCGAATGTCATTGGGTGATGTGAACCTATTCTTTGTATGGCAAATTTGCATTGATTACCCTATTCCTTGATACCTTGGGTTATAATTTGACTAGTTGAACTTTATATATATTGGTTCAACTAAAAATTAGTTATAATTGCTTAGCCATGCATAGAAACTCTAGTATCAATTTATGCGGGAATAACTAATGCTTCACTATTACTTAATGATGGATATTTAATGGTAGCTCACGATGGTCAATCGTGATTAGTTAATTAATTTGTCTAACTAAAACATGATTAATGGTGGGTTGTGAGCACATGGTTTGAGGTTTGGATAGTTGTGCTCATGACAATTAAGGACCGGTTCGCGAGCTACTGTTGTGAAGCATTAACCATACTAACCACAAGCCAGCGTGGGCAATGGCTTTATCCTTGGTATAACATGGTTCTTAGCGGTGCACCAGACTGTGAAATGGCGATAAGTCCATGGGGGTCGTTGGGGAGTCCATACCTTGGCTAAAGGGGGTGACTATGATCCGGGAATGGTGCACTGCTCTACGTTGTGTTATGTTGGGGGTACTGTCACAGTCTCTATTCGGGTACTTTTGTAGTATCGCGACGCATGGTTGACATGATGTTGAGGCTGTGTCTTGTGGGTAAATTTGTATACCTCTGGCCAGAGTAAAACTATTCGAATAGCCGTGCCCGCGGTTATGGGCGAGCCTAACAATGTTTTCGTGATTAGTCTCACACTTCGTTAATGAAGGGAATGTGATAAATGATGATAATTTCTTAACTCCTGGTATGGAATGGTTAATTCCGGTTTGGAGGTTTGATTTGTATGACCGGGATTGGTTGTTCAAGTTTGGTTGGGCCTGTGCAGCATTGGTGTGTTGTGCAGTGATTGGTTAATATTGATATTTAAAACTCAACTGTTTTACAATTCTCAAATATTTGCTAAATGCTGCCTTTGCAAATGAACCCTATTATTGCCATCCTTTGGTATCCCTTGCACTTGCATACTTGCTGTGTGTCTTGTTGAGTATTCCATGTACTCACTTTGCAATAATCATCAAACCTCAGTTGAAGAAAAAGGATTCAGAAGGAGAAGACGTTTGGCTTATACCCCAGTTGAGTTGCCTATGGGAGTGGAGTTGAAGCCATCGTTAGATCGTTTGTCCGCTGCTGTTTTCTTTATTTTTGTAAGTATGTATTGTTATTATTTTAATGATTCTGTATATTAAATTGTTGATTTGTGTACCTCGGCTGATTCCTGGACGAGGATTGTATGCATAAATTAGTTCGGAAATTACTTGTGAATTTCCGGGCGTGACAGTGCTTGGGCGCCAGCTGGATGCGGACGGGAGCGGTGGTGGTCTTCCTGGCTGTCGTGCGGATCCGCGATCCACCGGGTGCCGGCAGTCCCCTCAAGGTGGCGTTCTCTCTCTTGAGGCGTGCCACCTCGTCCTGTAGGTCCACGATCTGCCCTAGCTTCTGGTCGTTCAGGGCCTTCACAGCCTTGTGGAGGTTGGCGTGCATCTTGTCCAGACCCTTCATCACTGTGCTCATGTGACCGAAGGTGGTATCGTTCTCTTCCGCTGCGGACCGGTAAGTACTGCTGTTAGAAGAGCTGCCACGGCGAGAGTGGTAGCAGTACGCTGAGCCGTGGAGAGCGTGGTCGTGCAGCTCTCGCATCCTGGCCATCATCAGGTAAGCCGCCTCCTGACAGGCGTGCTCGTCAGATCCTCCTGAAGCGGTGATCACCATGTTGGGAAGACTGGTGCCCACGAAGCCATGTACCTCCAAACGGACTCGGTGTGGCAACTCTCAGTGTGGTGTACTCTAGGGCCTCTGCGTATCCCACTGCCAAGGCCATGCGGGCCAATTCTGCCACGAAGTCTTCCATACCCTGACCATGATGCGTCGGGGGATGGCCTGCCATCTATAGAAGACAAGGGGTGGGAATCAATGCATGCTCAAATCCAAATTAAAATAAACAACAAAAGACTTGACTAAATGACACAATAAAGCCAGAATTTTTATGCATAAACTATTTTTTTGCATGAATACAAATAAAGACAATATTAACCCTAAGCAATAAAATAGCATGAGAAAATGGTTATAATAATAACAATATTTGGAACAACAATAATAATAACTACATAAATAAATTTTGCAACCCATAAATCCTATTTTAGACCTAATGCAGGTTTCCCCAATATTTTCCCAACCAACCGTCGAATAAAATTCCAATAAACCGAAGTTGATCTACCCAAAAATTTTCAATACTCTACACCAACGGGAGAATTTTTTTAACACGCGACCAAAATTTTTTTTTTCTTTTTGAAAACCGGGAAACCAGTTTTTGAAACAACTCCAATTGCGGAAAGGCATATGCATATGAAAGAGTTCCAGAGGGCTCTTAGGGTTTGCAGTTGGCTTGTCCTACGGTCAAGCTCGGCTCTGATATCAACTTGTCACGCCCGGAAATTCACTACCAGAATTTCCGAAACTGAATGTGTATTAATTTCCCTGTACAGGACCAGCCAGGGTACACAGACGACAATGTTGACATACAGATCCACGTATTACAAACACAGTAAAAGTCTTACAGAAATGCAACGGAAAGACGAAAACAAACTAAACTAGAACAGGACTCTTGCAGCGGGCTGGCACCATTCCACAAGCATCCTCGACGGTGGACGAAGCCTACTCCTCTGAGAAACCTCCATCGGACGCATAATCCTCTTCTGGTGTGGGGAAAAATTAAGCAAGGCTGAGTACTACCCACTGTACTCAACAAGTCATACCGGGAAGGAAGGTATGATGCAGGGTATTCCAAAGGCAGGCAAGGGTTTATTTGCATAAAGTAAGCATTTTAAAACAGTGGTTGAAAGCAGTAGAAAAACATTGAATTAATTGATCAATATTAAACATCAGTGTCAAACGCTACACAACGTTGCGACAGGCCCAAACCATCCACCTGAACTAAACCGGTTCCAGTAATTCCAGTTATTATGAAGGTGGGACTAATCACGGTGAATCTGGTTGATCGTCCATAACCGCGGGCATGGCTATTCGAATAGTTCTACTCTGATCAGAGGTGTACATCTGTACCCACAAGACACAGCCCCACGACACGTTTCCGCGTGCCGGTATACCACCACGGTACCCCGGAAAGGGACTGTGACAGGACCCTTCGCATAACCCCATCTAACCAATCGTACCACCTAAGGTTTCGCCCCCACCCCTCAAAAGGCAATGGGCAGCCCCCCCTCGTGCCTTGGTGAATCCGGCAGCCGCATAGACCCCCACGGGGTCCATCCGCACTCCATCACGCTCACCCTAGCTAGTGTATGTCAGCTAGAGGAAAGCTGCACTACAAGTCCAGCCGTTGCCCACGCTGGCTTGTGGTACGCACGGTATTTTTTCCAGGGTTTCCCGCGAACCGGTCCTTAATTGCCATGGGTGCTTACATCAAAACCATGCACCCACAGCCCACCATTAGCATATTTTAATTAATTATTATTACCATGGTGGCTCCTAAACCAAAGTGTCACCATAGGGACTACATTAATTAATTACCTAAGGTGATCCCCTTTAGTGAGCTAAGTTAGCTAAGCATGGCTAAGCATTCCTAAAATCAGCAATTAACTAGTTAATTACCCAGGCTACTCAAGGTACAAGATAATCAATATACATGGCTGAGTACAATAGGTAAAAACCCACATGAAATGATATTACTAAATAATGCGGTGTTTACAGAAAAATAAGGTATTTGTAAATATGGTTACAATATGATCAATGCGAAGCATGACTTGCCTTGCTCTTGAGCTGAAGCAACTTTTGCGACAATCTCGAAATAAACGGGAGCGTCGGAATTGTCGGAATCTATGCGACAAACAAAGCAAACAACAATACATGCTATAAGTCTACTGAAACAAAGCATAAAACCATTTTTAATGGATTCTCTGCATCATTATGAATTTAATGGAATTTGAATGGACTAAAACGGAGCTCGGATGAATTAGTTATCAATTTTTGAAGTTATCTGTGTTTTTACTATAACAGAAAAACCCTTAATCGAATTATTGCGCAATTAATGCCCAGGGCTGGCCTCACTGACGCCAGGGCTGACGTCAGCGGGGCTAGGGCTGACGTCAAGCTGACGCCAGCGGCGGCGCACCACATGGCGCACACGTGGCACCGACTTGGTGCCGACGCGGCGCACGCGTGGCGCCCCCGCGGCAGCCACGTTGCGAGCTGCGGGCCGACGCGGCGGCCCCGTGGCGCACGCGCGGGGCCGATGCAGCGGCCACACGGCGGCCACGCGGCACCAACCGCGACCATGGCGCAGCCATGGCGCGGCGGCGCGCACGGTGGCCGGCGCGGGCGGCGCACAAGGGGGCCGGCCCGAGCGGCGCGGGTAGCGGCGCGGGCGGCAGCAGTGCGGAAGCGGCCGAAGGCGGCGAGCGAGCGCGCGCGGGCGACGGCCGAGCGGTGACGGACGAGAGAAGAAAGAGAGAGAGGGGGAGGCGCGGCTCACCGGAGGGGAAGACGATGACGGGGGTGCTAGGGTTTTGCAAGCGGCGACAGCGTTAGGGTTTGCGAAAGGCGGCGGCGTTTGGGGAAAAGAGGAGAGGGGAGTACGGCGAAGTGGATTTAAGAGGGATCCGAGGCTAGGACGCGCGCGTGGGCTCCGGATTTCTCACCGGAGTTCGGCGCGGGCGGAGAAAGAGAGAGAGAGATTCGGCCTCCACGACGTGGGGAAAAGCGGTGCGGAGTGGGGGAGCGGGCTGCGTGGCGCGCGGGCGACGCGAGAGGGCTGGGCGGCGGTTGCGGGCGCAGGGCGCGCGGGGAAGACGGGCGGCGTGGGCGCGCGTGGGCGGCGGCGGCCGTCCGCGGGGAAGACGGCCCGGGTGGAGGAGGGAGGCGGTGCGGGCCTCGGGCGGCCTTGGGGACGAGATTTCTGTCCACAACTCAACCCAAATCTCGGGGACGAGATTTATTTTAAGGGGATAGATCTGTAACATACCAAAAATTCGAATTTTGAATTTTGACCTCAGCTAAATAATAAAAATATGTTTTCGAGTTAACAACCAGAATATTTCGAATATACAACCTAGGTAAGGTCAAACTAGCTAGTGGTTATGTGTAAATTTGCGAATGATATAAAACATCTCCCTTCTCAAATTGATTTGACATGTAAAACATTTTCATAAACACAAGATGTGGTAAGTGATTTGAGTATTTAAATGTTGATGGATCTTCGATGCATTTCATAATAGGTCTCATGAGCCCAATTGAGCATACATAATAATCATCTATAATAAAAGCATTTTCCTAATTACCACCTTAAGTGTCATTAGTTCAACCCAATTATATTCACAATAGTGCAGAAGGATCCAACTTCATTGCTTCCCTATCAAGTCAAATGACATATATAGTATAAAACCTGAAGCGCCGAGTAGAGAGCATAGGGAATATTGCTGGGACTTTAGCATGCCAGTCAACTTCAGCCTGAGACATACCCGTCAAACCACACGAAGATGGTGACCAGATGTGTTACACATCTCAGGAAACTTGACAAAATTCGCTAAAGCTCTAAAACATCCCCAATGCTCAATACTCATACCGGTGTAGAACTAGATCCCAAGAAAAGCTCTAGTTCCACACTTTCATCTAAGCGATGAAGATCAGATTAATAAGGAGTAAACACATATAAACTTTACTCTACCTTTTAATATAAATACTTAGGCCAAACGGCTAGATAATTACTGATCCGCGGAAGCTTGGCTACCCGAAACCACAAGCAGCCGACTAGGAGATAACCCTTTTGGATCCGGTCCTAGAAGAAACAACGATCTCCCGAATCACTCAGATCAGGCTAAGCATACAACCTGCAAAATGGATATTCCAGTATGACAAGAGTCAGTACATTACATGAGTTAATGTACCGACAAACATAAGGCGATCCTTATATACTACATGCATGGCTTATAATCATGACAGGATATATATGTAGCTCGTTTTAGCGTAAAGCCAGTTTTAGTGCACAATCATTTGTAAAAGAGTTGATGATTCAATTAACAAAACATTAACGTAGTTGAATGGTAATATTCACCATAATAATATCGTAAATATACTCTTGTTACCCATACCGGCAACAAGTCATAATCTCATCATAATAATATACTTGAATGCCCACCCGGAATCAAGCCTCACCTTCATTATCAACATATCACGGTTATCATAATCTTAACCCAAGTTACCATATCCAATTCCACAGTTCACAAATCATCATTTAAAAGCATAAATCAAAGTCTATACTAATGAGACTTTACCAAGTCGCTCATGACCGTGAGCACGGCTAATCGATTAGTTTTAGACTCTGCAGAATTCGTACAGCATACCCACATGATATGAGCACTCTAGTTTGCTTTGTGTTTGCAAGACACTACCACACTCTTCATGGTGAATGTGGTCTAGAGGTCATAACGTAGCCTTTATGTCACTTAACGCCTAACCTTGCATCAGTGACGATAAGTGTGAATCCGTCCAGGGAATGATTCAGTCCTTAATTAACTCAGGTGAACACTTGTAACACCCTAGCCTAAGGCATAATAGGATTGATAGGATACTCATGCTAACAAGTTGCAACTTCTTTTCCGGAAGCCCATCCCCAAAGAACTCTAAAGTTAAGCATGCTTAGCCTGGAGAAATCTCGGGATGGGTGACCGACCGGGAAGTCCTTCCCGGTTGCGCACGTCTGAAGACAAAGTGCACAAAAAAGACTGGTGTTGGTTTGTGAGTGCAGTCTATGTCCTATTTAAGCTGCTAGATGTAAGTGGGCCCGGTCTCGCGGAGGCGGGACGTTACAACTACCACCATATGCACACCACTTGTCGCCCAAGTCCAAAATCATTTTACTCACACTTTAGTTCACAAATACTTAACATTTTCATTTACAATCCAGCATTAACCAAATACTCAAATTCCCATTTATAAATCCATAAGAGTGAGTATTTTGCTTAAATCTAAGCATGGCTAAGCAAATGGCATATATAAATGCATTTAGAGAATTCATTGAGCTCTAAAATGCATGATTTGTTCACAATAGATAGGTTCTGACCTAAGATGAATTTAGGTGAAAGAATTCCTATTTTATCTCTTGTCATTTGTGAGTTACGAATTTTCCAAGTTTGCATTGATATATAGTATTATTTACTAATGTATTGCTGTGAAACATTTTTAATATATGATTTTGATCAAATTAACCTTACTGGAATGTAGAGGATTGTTTTCTAAGATTGATATTATTGGTTTCATATTTTTTAGAGCTAGTATGATTTTCTTATAAATTTTAGAAACTAAATCGTACATGTGGTGGTCATTTTACTATATATATTATTAGTACTGTTTCTGTTACAGAAAGTATGAAATTTTATATTATTAAATTAAAGTTCATACTTTTGTGATTCTACAAAAAATTGGTTTACTCCATTTAGAGTATAAATATATTTTCTACAAATTTTACAAGTTCTATGTTAGCTATTTTCTTATTTGAAATTTTAGAAATAATTATCATACTGTAAGCATAGGATTTTATTTTACAACATTAAAGTTCACAATTCTATGAACCTACTGAAGTTGGTTTCACCTCAAAATGAGCTATATTTGATTTTATATGGATTTTGGAAGTCTGAGATGTTTTTTTTCAGTTGAAAAGGTAAGGATTTATTCATTTTCATTTATATTTCGAAAATATAAATTCTTGGGTCCACAGGTCAGTCTCTTCATCATGCAAAAAGGTCCCTAGGTTTCTCAGGGTTCAACCCGCAGTCCCTAACACGTGCTAAGACAAATACTGTTAAGAGTTCCTAAGGTTCTCTCTATTTATAATTAGGTGCTGGGTCCACATGTCATATTAAAGAATCTTACACTTAGAACCCTGCAGGTTTTAAACCTTTGCTAAGTCAGATCTTTAGCGCCTAATCCCATGGGGTTCGCTCGTCAATGTCTTGACGGCTAGGGAGAGCAGGGCAGTAGCGCTCGGCGAGATTCTCACCGGCGGCAACAGCGAACGGCGACCGATCTCGGCGGGCGACTAAAAGAGAAAATGTAGAGGGTCTCTTGGCAAAGCTATCGGTGGTCTTCTCGCAAGCTGGGGTGGTCGGAATCAATGGCGACGACGGCATAGGCGGCGGTGGCTCTCGGCATGCAAGTGCATGTCGAGCCACGACTCAATCTAGCACGAACTAGTGCATGCATGTGGTTCTGTGGGGCTCTTGGAGGCTCACCGAAGCGTTTGAAGTAGTCGGCGAAGCTTGGAAGAGGACGGCGATGAAGAAGATAGCTTGGCGGCGGCGCAGACCTTCAGCTTCACGGCGACAGTGACCTTCGGCCTATGTCTTACTAGGAAGAGGAGGGGGACAGCTCAAGGATCACTTGGGAATGCTCCACGAGTGATGGATCGAGGTAGGGCTCACCGGAGAAGAAGGACTTGAAGATGGAGCTCGGTAGCTGGAGTTGAGGAGGAAAAGGCCGATCTCCGAGTTCACAGCGTCCTAGCTCGATTCCTTCGGTCGGCTGGCTCCTGGGGTCGAGGTGAGGACGATGGCACGGCGGTTTGGCTCGGCTTGGTCGAGGTTGGCCGGACGACGAGGTTGCCAAGGCGGCGGCGCTCTGGACCTTCAGTGGCCGCGGCAGCGTTCTGGCGAGATGACTGTGTCGCGCCCTGAAAATCACCTTAAAATTTCACCGTCTAAATTATTTCTAGAAATTGTAAAAATCAAATTTAGCCTTCAACAATTAAAAATCCCCAAGATTCAACTCGAACCGGCGTGTGGGAATTTTTGTTGAATTCCTCATGCTTCGAAATATTTAAACAATTTTTACTTGAATTTTCAGAGCACTATAAATATTTTAAATGCAACAAAAACCTTTCTCAGACTTTCTAAAAAAGGAAATTAAATTTAAACCTCCCTCCCTCCCTTGGGCCACTCCCTCCTCAGCCAGCCCAGCTGCTTCCCTCCCGCGAACCGAAGTCCATTTTGCCTCCTCCGCATGGCCCAGCTAGCCCAGCCACTGTTCATCTTCAACCTCCAGCAGCTCTCTCTCTCCAGTGAACTTAGAGGTGCAGCAAGCCACCGTTTGATCTCCCTCCCCGATTGATTCCCCTCCGAAATAACTGCGAAAATGGATTCCTCACCTCCTCCTCATCATTTCCCCCAACAAATCCCGCTCGATTCGGCATTAATTCGTGGTGGATTTTGAAAGTTTGCTTCAATCGAGAGCTCCACCAAGGCCAGCGTCGATCTCCCTCCCCGGCGCCCTTCTCTCTTCCCACCGGCCTATAAAAGGCAGCCCTCCGCCTCCTCCTTCCTCCCCACACGCCGCCACCCTCCTCTCCCGCTCTCCCGAGCCGCCGCGCCGCTGTTCTCTTGCGCAGTCGCCGTCGCAACTCCGGCCGCCACTGTTCCTCGCCGCCAAACTCGTCGTCGACGTCCCCTTGCCGTTCTCGCAGCTCCGGTGAGCCTTGCCGCCGCCCTCACTGCCATCTCTCTCCCTCCCTACTCCTTCTCTTTCTTTGTCTCCTTCTCCCTCCTCACTGTCTCCCTCTCTCTGTCTCTTCTGTTCTGTCTGTAAAAAAAAAAGAGAGGAAAAAAATATTAAATAGCAAATTCGTAATATGCCATTCAAACAACACTTAAAATTCAAATTGTCATATCTTGACTATTTAAACTCGGAATTGACCTGTTCAAATTGCTAATTTTTCCCTAAACAGTAAAGAACCTATTTTTATGCTTTGTTCATGCATCTTATATGGTTTTTATTTATCTTTGGCCTTTTTTCCTTTGTGTATGTCGTGTCGACGCTGCAGATCCGGAAGAGTCGCTCTTTCTCGAGGTTGACGCAGAAGACTTTGGTTGCGAGCAAGGCAAGTCGGGTCATTTTGATCATATTGCTATCCCAGTTTACAAAATTATGTTTATTCAAATTATTGCATTTCGCTTTATTAAATTCCCGCGATTATTACCGTTTTATTTAGCCTTACCGATTATCCCTTGTTACGACCTTACTATTTGTAATATTATGATCCTTGATAACCCTAGGAAAAATAAAACTAGTAAGGACTTTATATGTGTGGTGCTTACTAGAAACTTTAGGAATATGCTTAGCCTTGCTTACATAGAAACAGTTAGAGTTAATTTTTAATAATTAGAATTGTGAATAATTTATAAATAATGGTAATTTTGGTTTAATGGCTGTTTAGCCATGAAATGATGTTTCCCCTTCAAAATTTCCCCAAACCTGTTTTCGGCTAGGCTCGGGGTGCTTGGTTTTGTTAGTCGCACCTCGGCCGTCATAAGGACCGGTCTTCGGGCCTCTGTTGCAAGGCATATTCCGTACTACCACTTGTCTAATGGGTAAGGCTTAACTTGTCGTCTAGGACGGCCATGAGCAAAAAGACACGGATAGGGATGAATGAAGCTCTTGGTGGGGTTGACGTCTCTGGCAGTACGCCCGGGGGCATTGACTGTCTGCTCGACCCAGGGCGCCTGGCAGGGGAAGTCTATGTCGGTCTTTTTCGCTTAGGGCAATACTAGGCGGTAGGTTATGTCATGGCTTTCGTCCGTATGCCGTGGTGGCATTTGGCACGTCGCAACACGTGAGGAAGACATGTCTGGTGGGTAAAGATGTACACCTCTGATCAGAGTATAAACTATTCGAATAGCCGCGCCCTCGGTTATGGGCAAGCTGAGCAATGTACCCAAGTTAGAATTTGATTCTATTTAAAACTAAAATAACTGGAGTTAGTACTTGTTGGCCTAGGATAAGGCAAGATCGCGTCGGTGCGCGGCTTGATGATAATTTGACTAGAGATAGGTTCGTGTTGATTTAAAATGCTTTTAAATATTTAAATGTTTCAAAATGCTGGTTTTATGCAAAATATCCCTATATATGAATCCTTTGTACTCCCTAGCATTATATTTGCATTTTTCCCGGCATGGCTTGCTGAGTACGGTGGTTGTACTCCGCCTTGCTCCCTTTTTCCCCTTCCAGCAGAGGAGTACTTTGAAGTCAAAGACTTTGGTGTCTAGCTCGTGCCTGACGTCGAAGTGCCTGTGGTGGTCCGTCGTAACTGCCATCTTTTATTCGTTTATCTTTCAGTGTTGGGCCTTTGGTCGCCCATGTAATAAAGTACTCTATCTACGCTTCCGCTTGTTTATTCTGATATTTATCAACTTTGTAATGTGTACCTTGCCTCCTGGGACAAGGAATTATGCACTCACAATCGGATTATAGAGTTCTATTTTCCGGGCGTGACAGACTGCAAGACAAGAGATGGGGTTAGAGGGGATGGGATCGGCGCCTTGTGTAGATGACCAAACACCGGAAGAGAAGGGGTGACCGTGGCTCAAAGGCGGTGGCAACAGTCGTTGTCTCCATGGCCGGTAATGGGAATGGAGGGGAAAGGAGGTAAGGAGAGCTCTCTCCCTCGGCTGAATCGGCGCAGGAATGAAAATGGAGATTGGGCGGCGCACTGGAGTGGATATGGGCGAGCTCAGCGGCTGCCACGTCCCGGCCACGCGTCGAGCATGCCGGCGTCGCGCTCTCTCCCGCCCTCTGTCTCTCTCTCTGTCTCTTGAGCGGTGGAGACGTTGGAGCACAGAGGTGAAGCTAGCCCGTGCGACTGCCATGTGGGTCCAGGGCGATGCAACCCTAGGCAAGGTGAGAGAGATGGGTAGGTAGCTGGGTGAACTACTGTTAGGACAGATTTACAAAAAGATTTTCTTATTATTTCTTTCTCTCAATTTTATACTTCCACCATTTAATTTGTGTGCATGATAAATTAATGTGGATTTTTCTGGAGGTAGATAGAAATACCTAGATTCTATTTTCTTTGGTTTCACACAAAAATACTCTATATTTTAATCTCAGGAAAATAAAGAAATCCAGTCCAGCTGAAATTGTATTCGATTTTTAGAATGTCAAAACCTATAAAATAAATTCTGGAAAAATTATATTAATTCATGATAAATATATTAGTATTTGAGTAAATTATATTCTCTATACATTTTCATAAGATAAAATACACATATGAGATGTGTGTTGATTTTGCCGATTAGGGTTTAGAATTAAATTATAGTTTGACTGTTTTGACCTAATTATTTGAGGTAACAAATGTACATATTAAATTATACCAAAATTCTAGTGAGATGTATATATTGAAGAGTACCTACATGAATTTCCCCATGATTTTATATTGCACCAATTATTTTTAAATATTCAATGAGTTCACCTTCCTTTAAATGTTACTATTATAAATATATATTTAAATGATTGTAAAATTATATTTTGTTTTGTAGTAAACCAAAAATGTTGTGTTTAGACTTTACTTTCAGTTCACCATGCTCAACCTCACCAGATCCTTATGCACTAGTGTGTATATATATTTGAGTTAGACTAATGGTACTTACGGTGGCTTTTAGGAAAATGCTTTTATTATAAATGATTAATAGGTATGCTCAATTGGGCTCATGAGACTTATTATGAAATGCATCCAAGATCCAACAACATTTAAATACTCAAATCACGCATTCTATTCAATGAAAATGTTTTACATGTCCAATAAATTTAAGAAGGAAGAAGTTTTAAATCATTTGCAACTTTGCACATAAACGCTAGCTAGTTTAACCTTACCTAGTTTGTATATTCAAAAAATTTCTATCCTCAACTCGAAATCACATTTTATTTATTTAACTGAAGTGAAAATTCAAAATTCGAATTTTCGGTATGTTACAGAGCTTGAGCAAGGTAAAATGAAAATAAATTCTAAACACAACATCTCTGGTTCATTACAATTTAAGAATATAATTTCTCAATCAAATAATATACATTTAAAATAGAAACACTTAAAGGTAGGTGAGCCCAATAAATATTTAAAAATAATCGGTGCAATATAAAATCATGGGGAAATTCATGTAGGTACTCTTCAATATATACCTCTCACTGGAATTTTGGTATAATTTAATATGCACATTTGACACCCTAAATAATTAGGTCAAAACAGTCAAACAGTAGATTAATTCTAAACCCTAATCGGCAAAATCGATACACATCTCATATGTGTATTTTATTACATGAAAATTTATAGGGGATATAATTTATTCAAATACTACTCTAATTATCATGAATTAATATAATTTTTCCAGAATTTATTTTATAGGCTTTGACCCCCTAAAAATCCAAATCAATTTCGGCTGGACTGAATTTCTCTGTTTTCCTGAGATTAAAATATAGATTATTTTTGTGTGAAACAAAATAAAATGGAATCTAGATATTTTTATCTATCTCCAGAAAAATCAACATTAATTTATCATACCCAGAAATTATGTTATGGAAGTATAAAGATGGGAGGAAGAAATAAATAAGAAAATGATTTGTAAACGCTTGTACAGTAGTTCGCCAGTAAACCTACCCCCTTCCTCTTAATTTATCTCTGTTTACATCGGCCCTAGGCCCACTCGACAGTCACTCGAGCTAGGTCTCACTCGGTGTGTCTTGCTCCACCGCTTAACCCCAGCACAGAGAGAGACAGAGGGCAGGGGAAGGTCGACGCCGGCGTGCTCGACGCGTGGCCGGGACGTGTCCGCCACCGAGCTCACTCATATCTTCCCCTGGATGTGTCACTCTTCCATCTACTCCACACTCGTGCCGATCTAGCTGAGGGAGAGAGCTCTCCTTGTCTCCCCTCTCCTCCATCTCCCTCGCCGGCCGTGAAGACGACGACCGTCGCCACCGCCTTTGAGCCACGGTCACCCCTTCTCTTCCTGTGTTCTGTCATCTACACAATGAGCTGATTCCATCCCCTCTAACCCCATCTCATGTCATGTAGTGGTGACACCGGAACGCCGCCGTGCCCCCGAGAGCTCCAGAGCGCCGCCGCCTTGGCTTCATCGTCGTCCGGCCGCCCTCGACCAAGCCAAGCCAAACTGTCACGCCGTCGACTTCATCTCGATTACAGGAGCACGTTGACTGCAGGAATCGAACCGTGAAGCCGTGGATAAGGAGATCGGCCGTTTCCTCCTCAACTCCGGCCGCCAGCTCCATCTTCG
The DNA here is from genome assembly GCA_008326285.1 of Oryza officinalis. Taxonomy (NCBI): domain Eukaryota; kingdom Viridiplantae; phylum Streptophyta; class Magnoliopsida; order Poales; family Poaceae; genus Oryza; species Oryza officinalis. The sequence goes on from BDMV01000006.1 coordinate 21,383,804, forward strand.
AAGTCCTTCTCCGGTGGGCCCCGCTGCGATTTCTTGCGCATGAGTCATCCCAGGAACCCTAGAAAACTCACGGACATTCTCATTTAGGTATTCACCGACCGAAGCGAGCTGACGCCGTGAAGCTGCCATTTACTGCCGCCGCCGGAGCTCTTTCTCCATCGCCGTCGTTGTCCGAGCTTCGCCGACTTCTTCCAACATTTCGGTAATTCTCCAGGAGCCCCTTAGATGCGCTTGCATGCATCCACTCACACGGATTTGAGCCAGAGCTCAACATGCACACGCATGCCGAGAGCAACCATCGCCTGCGCCGTCGTCGCCATTGTTTCTGACCACCGCAGCTTACGAGAAAACCACCGATAGCTTCGCCGTGGAAACCTTTACATTTTCTCTGTTAGCCGCCCGCCGAGATCGGCCGCCGTTCGCCGTTGCCGCCGGCGAGAAGCTCGCCGAGCGCTGCTGCCCTGCTCTCCCTAGCCACCGAGCCACTGACGAGCGGACCCCATGGGATTAGGCGCTAAAGATCCGACTTAGCAAAGGTTTGAAACCTGCGGGGTTCTAAGTGTAAGATTGTTTAATATGACATATGGACACAGGACCTAATTATAAATAGAGAGAACCTCAGGGACTCTTAACAGTATTTGCTTTAGCATGTGTTAGGGGCTGCGGGTTGAATCCTGAGAACCCTAGGGGCTTTTGTGCATGTTGACAAAAGCTGACCTGTGGATCCCAGGGATTTATATTTTGGAAATATAAAAGGAAATGAATAAACCTTTATCTTTTCAATTGAAAATGATCTCAAAGTTGTAAAATTCATATAAAATCAACTATAGGTTTATAAAATTTTGAATAGGTTTATAAAATTTTGAATAGGCTCATTTTGAGGTGAAACCAACTTCAATAGGTTTATAAAATTTTGAACTTTAATATTGTAGAATAAAATCCTCTGCTTACAGTATGATATTTATTTCTAAAATTTCACATATGAAATAGTTAGCATAGGATTTATAAATTTTGTAGAAAATTCATCTATACTCCAAATGGAGTGAACCAAATTTTTGTAGAATCACAAAAGTATGAACTTTAATTTAATGATATAAAATTTCATACTTTCTGTAATAAAAACAGTACTAATAATATATATAGTAAAATGACCACCACATGTACGATTTAGTTTCTAAAAATTATAAGAAATTCATACTAGCTCTAAAAATTATGAAACCAATTATATCAATCTTAGAAAACAATCCTCTTCATCCCAGTAAGGTTAATTTGATCAAAATCATATATTAAAAATGTTTCACAGCAATACATTAGTAAATAATACTATATATCAATGCAAACTTGGAAAATTCATAACTCACAAATGACAAGAGATAAAATAGGAATTCTTTCACCTAAATTCATCTTAGGTCAGAACCTATCTATTGTGCACAAATCATGCATTTTAGAGCATTTTTGTATTTTTCGCATGATTTGGTATTTATGTGCATATCGTGTCATTTGTATAGATAACTTGCATCAACGGTGAAAGAGTGACCTAGGTGGTATTCACATTGTTCCAGATCAAGGCAAGTTATACCTCCCCTCTCCTTTGATCACATTGAAACCCATGATTTGGGAGATGAAAAGCTTTTATTTGCGAAACTACATATGTATTCGACTAAAGACGATATTGAAACTTATTGAATGGTAGCTATGACCTTATTGCTGCATAATCTACTTTGATATGTTGTTACTTTTCATTTGTAACCATAGGATGGATTTCGTTATTTTATAAATGCTCAAAGAAGTCTCTATATGCATTTATATATGCCATTTGCTTAGCCATGCTTAGATTTAAGCAAAATTCTCACTCTTATGGAGTTATAAATGGGAATTTGAGAATTTGGTTAATGCTGGATTGAAGATGAAAAGGTTAAGTATTTGTGAACTAAAGTGTGAGTAAAATGATTTTGGACTTGGGCGACAAGTGGTGTGCATATGGTGGTAGTTGTACACCGATAGGGGGAGTGTTCGCCTGAGTTAATTAAGGACCGAACTTTGTGTCACCAACTTAAATATATCATACATCCACATGTGCTATTATGGGGTGGCCTTAGCTAATTAAGTTGCTTAAAGTCTACCCTTGCATATTGGTAGGCCCGAGTAGAATGAATTAGTCTAAGCGATGATTCATAGGAACTACCCATGTGTGTGTGTTGATTTTGTAGCTAGCGAATATTACTAGCTGTGTGTGTTCTGTGAGGGGATAGATGGTGCGCCTCACAGTATGGGCGTCTAAGTTTGTCCAATTCAATGGTTAAGTGCCCCGTGGGGGAACGGATGTGTTCGCTGCCATGGTGTTAGGTTAAGGCGTGGGCCCGCCTCCTAACGGTTCTAGGGGAATGGTTCTGGGTCATTCCCTGGACGGTTTCACACTTGCCATCGCTGATGCAAGGTTAGGCGTTAAGTAACATAAAGGCTACGTTATGACCTCTAGACCACATTCACCGTGAAGAGTGTGGTAGTGCTTTGCAAACATAAAACAAACTAGAGTGCTCATATCATGTGTGTAAAGCTGTACAAACTCTGCAGAGTCTAAAACTAATCGATTAGCCGTGCTCACGGTTATGAGCGACTTGGTGAGTGTCATGAGTATAGACTTTGATTTTGTTTTATGTTTTCAAATAATGCTTTGTGAACTATGGATTTGGAAGGTGGTAACTTGAGTTAAGTTATGATAATTATACTATGTTGATGATGAATGTGAGACTTGATGCCGGGTGGGCAATTAAGTATATTATTATGATGAGATTATGACTTGTTGCCGGTATGGGTAACAAGAGTATGTTATGATGTTATCTGGTAAATATTATGAGTTAACTATGTTACCGTTTTGTTAATTGAATCATCAACTCTTTCACAAATGATTGTGAACTAAAACTTGTTTTATGCTAAAATGAGCTACAAATTGTTTTTTCTTGATTATATGCCATGCATGTAGTATGTTAGGGTTGTCTTATGCTTGCCGGTACATTAACTCGCTTAATGTGCTGACTCTTGTTACTGGAATATCCATTTTGCAGGATGTATGCTAGCTTAATCTGAGTGATTCGGGAAAAACGTTGTTTCTTCTAGGACCGGATCCAAAAGGGTTATCTCCTAGTCGGCTGCTTGTGGTTTCGGGTAGCCAAACTTCCGCGGATCAGTAAATGTCTGGCCGTTTGGACTAAGTATTTAAAGTAAGGAGTAAAGTAAAGTTTACTTGTGTTTACTCCCTATGATTTTGATTTCTATCGCTTAGATGAAAGTGTGGAACTAGGGCTTTTCCTGGGATATAGTTCTACACCAATATGAGTTTTGAGCATTTGGGATGTCGTAGAGTTTTAGCGAATTTTGTCAAGTCTCCTGAGATGTGTAACACATCTGGTCGCCATCTTCGTGTGGTTTGACGGGCATGTCTCAGGCTGAAGTTGACTGGCAGGCTAAAGTCCCAGCAATATCCCATATGCTCTCTACTCGACGCCTCAGGTTTTATACTATGTATGCTATTTGACTTGATAGGGAAGCAATGAGATTGGATGGTTACTATTTTACTCGATTATTACTAGACCCCATCCAACTAAATATTTCGCGCTATCATTTCAAATAACTTACATAACATTTAACCGGGGGTGCTCTGACAGCGGTGGTATCAGAGCAGTTGTCCGATTATTAGATTCCTTTTAAAATGGTCATTTAGATGGGCTTCTTAAAAATTATTTTGAGAACCATGTTCTCAGGTACAAGTTATTTTTGAAAACTTACTACAAACTTACATCTCATCTATCTCTAGAGAATTACTCTTCTCTAAGTCTATATTTTGAATTTAAACTCCTCTTCTTACTCCGTAGTACCGACACCTTTTGAAAAAGGATATTTCTGTAAAAATGTATTTGAAAACACTTATTAATCATTGAAAATCAGTACCAAAGTGTTTTGAAAAGATTTGAACTCCTTTTGCAAATTTCCCCTATTAGCTAGTTCGAGATTTGCAAATTTATCGGGTTGGAAATGGCCTGTAACTTGTATGATTTGGAAATGGTTTGATAAAATTTAAAACATGATAGATATGTTAGGATTAACTCTCTCTCATGTTATTTCTGTACCTAAAATGAATTTGGTGGGTATTTGAACTCTTTTCTCCCGACATTTCAAATTTTATCGATATGACCTAGAACGGGTAGTTGGGATAGGTTGGAAACTTGCTGTGCTTTGACCACTAGATTGCTTGTTTAGAATGACTTCCCAAACATCATATAACCTTTGCATTATGTTAAGTTTCATTTCATAGTAGAACGGAGAATTTATCAAACCTAAACATGTCCAAAAATTCATTTCATCTCGGTTGCACATGTTTTGAAATGTGTAGACAGCAGCATTCATAATTTTGTGAAGCTCAAACTAAAAGAGAAAAACATGCCCTCTTTTTACAATAGCTATTACACTAATCTATATAGCTCCATGAATTTTGGTGGAATTTTTGAATCCTTGTATCATGGTTTAAAAGTTCATTTGGCACTGCATGGTCATGTCCTGAAATCTATAGGTAGTCTGGTTGTCGAATTTGTATAGCCCAAACTAAAAGTGATAAAATCTTGGTTTCTTCAGGGTAGCTTCACAACTCAATCATGCATCCCTCTGATTTTTGTCCAAATTTTTGCACCTTTAGAGTTTGATATAAAAATTCAACAAATGCATTGAACAATCTGTTCCAGCACTGCATGACCTATCTTCTCTATTTTCCACAAGGCAAATCACTTGACCAAAAATTACAACTTCTTCCCAGGATTAAGAAGACTTTGTTATGAACTGGAATAGAAAATTTTTTCCCATTTTAGCACTTCTCTAGCCTAGTTGTTGCCTACTGTTTTCATCTCAGAAGTGTATAGGACAAAGCTAAGCATATGGAAAATTTTAACTTTTCACTAAGACTTTTTTTCAGCACTATCCCAAATTCTTTTTAAAATTTTTAAGGGGATAGTGTATCCCTTCGATCCAAACCTATTAATAAGAATTATAAAATTGTCACATGTCTCCATAAATCCTAATATAATTATTTTAATTTGAAGTAAGCTATAAACAAAATTAAGGATTTGAGTTGAGATGGCTCTATGTACAAAATTTTGTACCCCTTGTTGGTTGGTTGCAAGATTTGCACATTGCAGCAACTCAACACATAAAACATATAACAAAAACTAGTATTCTTTATTTTTGACATGAACAATAATAAAAACTTATATAATTGTAATGGGTTAAAGAGAGAGTAGGATGTTATGCATTGCAAATTAACTCTCGACTTACAATTGTTACAATATAGATTTTCCTCTAACCATTATCTTTCATATATTCCTGTAGATGCCTACCAGGTTCTCACCATTTTTACTACAGTCGTGGTTACACTGTAGACTCTACTCAACACATGCTTTGGCTCATGCTATAGTATGCCCGATTTACCTATCCACCAGAATACCATATCCTTACAAAAGTCATTGGGAGTTTCCAAATAGCAGTGGTGGCCCGGGTAAGCATTTGGGGTAGAACCATATCAAAGGAAGACTGTCAGTATACTGGATATGGTTGGGACAGCAATTCTGCTATGCAAAACTGTGCCTATGTCGCCATTACTCGAGTTCGATGTGAGTTACCCGAGTGGGAAGAATTTTACTGTTATGTCCTATCTTTAGCCCAAGGGGAAGATCATACCACATACCCAGGTTTGAATGAAATAGGTCCAGGATTAAACACCTCATATCTCCAACTTGCAGGCTTTGTGCGTTCTCTTGATATGCTTTACCGCAAAACTTATACCAAATTGCAACGCGTCCGCACCAGAGTAGCCACCTTAGAAAGAAGCCTTATGCCTATGTTTCGCCAAGGTCTTTATACACCTGAGTTCATGTACGGTGAGGATGTTATGTATGCACCAGTTGAAGAATTACCACAACCCTCAGGAAATTACCAAGAGAGAATTCCACCTTCACCTTCTACTGTCGTGACTACTTTTCCACCACTTGGAACTACCGGACAATATGGACCACCAAGTCATGTTCATTGGTATGGACGAGTTTTTGAACTAAAACTGGATGACTAAACATAGTCTATGTCCAACCTTGTAACTATGGTAAGACTACCTTAATAAGACTTGAAGTTATGACCCACTTGTAGGATGGCTAGTGTGGGACCTTTTATATGTTCTTGGTAGCCCAATTTTGGAGAGAACCATTTATGTAATATATGTATCACGGCTGCCATGTAACCCCATTTATGTAAGCACTCTATGGATGAATGTAATAGTAATTAGGAACCCGTTTATCCTTATTTTCCTAATGACTGTACTTGCTGTCCAGAAATTTTCCATTTGCCAAAAATGAACTCAGCAACGCGAGATCATGACCGTAATGTTTAAAATTTTGTACCTAGTCATGGCCTTAACATACTAGCAGTATCCAACAATTAAAGGATAGCGCGTAGGCTACGATAGTAGAAAACAAAACTTTTCTACCGCGCACACCAGGACATCATGCGAAGATAGGATCATGGATCGTTTCCACTAGACGCGCAGCGCAGCGGAAGTAGAGTTGGAGAAGCCGGTCCAACCACGCACGTCGAGGTAGTAGTGGAAGTAGTCGATCGCCACGAACATATCGTCTCCTCCATGTGATTAGCCGCACCAGGAGCAGACCCAATCTGCCTGTTGTTAGCGCCAATCTACACCGCAACAAACAGCGCCTCCACCGGTATCCACACTTACGGGGCTGGAGCACCGATCGCAAGTGTGCTAGCACACGGGAGCGGCTAGGGTTTGGCTCTAGAGGTGGCGGCTAGGGTTATGCTCGAGATGAACAGATCAGTTACCTTCCTCAGCCCCAAACCTCCATATATATAGACCTCTCTGCTTGGGCCTCATGGGCCAAAGCCCAATAGGAGTCTACTCGGATCCCTATCCGAACTGAGCCCACATCCGAATCACATTCGAATGAGTGTTCTAACCTGTTAAGCGTGCGACCCTGTAGGTTCACATATACTTGGTCGCGACCCGGAAACGCCTTTCCGGTCAACCTGTTAATAGCGGCCCCTAGCAAGACATATTAACCTCCAAAGTATATGTAAAGAATATATCGGCTGAACCTGTAATGTTCTCATGTACGAATCCCTTTGCCTCACGATATAGATTGAGCTCAAGGCGAGACCTGTGCCATCCTCTTAATAGCTCAATCGCTCTCTCGATTCCATGATGGATTATAAACTTGTGATTGACTCCTCAATCACCTAGCATGGTCATGCATTTCCATAATCCCTTACATCGAGGGGCCCAGAGATGTCTCTCCCATAAGGAGGGGCAAATTCTATCTTGACCATCCACATCCCACTACATATTTCATAGCAAACCCGAAGACTACTTTTATAACTACCCAGTTACGGAGTAGTGTTTAGTAATCCCAAAATAAGCTACTACGTATGTTGGGAACCGTGATGATCTCAAGTCTAAGGATTCTACATAAACAGTACTTGAGACCAACTGATGACACATAGAATCTCTGCAGTGTCTCATGGCGGGTCTATCCAAGATATGTTCACCAACATATGTCCATATAATTGATTAGTATCTCCATACCATGATCCATGAGACATGATCATCAATCAATACATATGCTGATCTTTAAATCATATTTGTTCCTCATATGATATACGGTCACGGATCATTTGAAATAGCATCATTGTAACATTAAGAGTCTCATGAATAAGTCACATACTCATTGATCAAGAATAATAATGTCTATTTAAAGGAACAAAGCACTGAATCATAAACATAGTCTGTGATATATACAACATCCCAATGTTGCCTCTAGGGCATATCACTAACAGTCTCCCACTTGCACTAGAGTCAACAATGTAAGTATCGAATACCCATTGCCCTAGTGTGAGCCTCATGCTTTGGCTGGGGAAACGGCTTTGTCAATGGATCTGCAATATTCAAATCCGTTTGTACTTTGCGTATCTTCACATCGCCTCTCTCCACTACGTCGTGGATGAGATGAAATCACTGTAGAATGTGCTTGGACTTCTGGTGCGATCTAGGCTCCTTGGCTTGCGCAATGGCCCCACTATTGCCACAGTAAAGGTCCATTGGACTGGAGGCACTAGTCATCACACCAAATTCAGAAACAAATTTCTTGATCCAAACAGCCTCTTTAGCAGCTTCAGAAGCTGCTATGTATTCGGCTTCCGTTGTAGAATCAGCAACCGTCTCCTGCTTGGAACTCTTCCAACTCACCGCACCGCCATTCAGGCAAAACACAAATCTAGACTGCGATCTAAAATCGTCTTTGTCAGTTTGGAAGCTAGCATCGGTGTAACCATTTACAACAAGCTCTTCCTCACCTCATAGACAAGGAACACATCTTTAGTTCTTCTTATGTACTTCAAGATGTTCTTTACAACAATCCAGTGACCTTCACCTGGGCGTCGTACTCGTAGCACTTAAAGCATACGAGACATCTGGGCGTGTACAAAGCATGGCATACATGATGGACCCAATAGCCGAGGCATATGGAATCGCATTCATCTTCTCCCGCTCATCAGGTGTACTAGGACACTGACTCTTGCTAAGATTTATACCATGTGACATAGGTAGGAAACCTTTCTTGGAGTCCTGCATGTTGAACCTTTTCAACACCTTGTCAATGTACGTATCTTGGCTTAATCCAATTAGCCTTCTTGATCTATCTCTATAGATCTTGATGCCCAGGATATATGCCGCTTCTCCAAAGTCTTTCATTGAGAAAATGTTTTTCAAATAAGATTTAACAGACTCGAGCATAGGAATGTCATTTCCGATCAGTAATATGTCATCTACATATAAGATCAGAAATACAAGTGTGCTCCCACTAGCCTTTTTCTAAACACAAGGCTCTTCTTCATTTTTGATGAAACCAAACCCTTTGATTACTTCATCAAAACGAAGGTTCCAACTCCGAGATGCCTGCTTTAATCCATAAATGGATCTTTGCAGCTTGCATATCTTTCCAGCAGATTGCGGATCGACAAAACCGGTGGGCTGTGTCATGTACACATCCTCACTTAGATTTCTATTAAGGAAAGCTGTTTTGACATCCATTTGCCATATTTCATAGTCGAAATATGAAGCAATTGCTAGAATGATCCGAATAGACTTTAGCATTGTGACGGGCGAAAAAGTTTCATCATAATCAACACCTTGAATTTGTTTGAAACCTTTAGCCACCAATCGCGCTTTATAGATGTGAACATTTCCATCCATGTCTATCTTCTTCTTGATAACCCATTTGCACTCAATGGTTTTTACACCATCAGGGGGATCAACCAAGTTCCAAACTTGGTTGGTGTGCATGGATTCAATTTCGGATCTCATGGCCTCTAGCCATTTCTCAGAGTCTGATCCCACCATCGCTTCTTCATAGGTCTTGGGTTCATCGTTGTCCAACAACAATATGTCCCGATGTTGAGTAGTCAAGAACATGTACCACTCAGGTGCATGACGTGACATCTCTGACCTACGTGGTGCAGGTGTATCCACAACAGGTTCTTCAACAGTTTGTTCATCCTGTTGTGAATCTATGGGAGCTGAAACATTTTCAGGTGTTTCTCGAATTTCTTTGAGTTGCACCATGCTCCCACTGTCCCTTCTTGAGAGAAACTCCTTCTCTAAGAAAACACCATGTTGGGCGACAAACACTTTGCCTTCTTCTTGATTATAGAAGTAATATCCTTTTGTTTCCTTAGGATACCCGATAAAGAAGCATTTGTCAGATTTTGGAGTGAGCTTATCAGATTGTAAATGTTTTACATAAGCTTCACACCCCCAAATCTTTAGAAAAGACAAGCTAGGACGGTGTCCTGTCCACATCTCATATGGTGTCTTTTCTACAGACTTTGATTTAACCCTGTTTAGTGTGAGCGCTGCTGTTTCAAGAGCGTACCCCCAAAAAGACAACGGAAGATCACTTTGGCTCATCATGGATCGCACCATATCTAATAAGGTGCGATTCCTCCGTTCGGAAACCCCATTCCATTGAGGTGTCCCTGGTGGAGTCAATTGTGGAACAATTCCACAATCTTTCAGATGATTGCCAAACTCATGGCTCAAATACTCGCCTCCACGATCAGATCGTAGAAACTTGATTGTCTTGCCTAAATGATTTTGTACTTCATTTTGGAATTCTTTGAACTTTTCAAAGGAATCCGACTTATGCTTCATTAAGTAGATGTACCCATATCTACTAAAGTCATCAGTAAAAGTTATGAAGTACTGAAAACCACCTCTGGCTGTTGAACTCATTGGTCGACATACATCAGTATGTATGAGTGCCAACAATTCACTTGCCCATTTACCTTGACCAGTGAAAGGAGCCTTTGTCATTTTGCCAAGTAAACAAGATTCGCATGTCTCAAATGATTTAGAATCAAATGAGTGTAGAAGACCATCTCTATGGAGCTTCTCCATGCGTTTCTCATTTATGTGGCCCAAGCGACAATGCCAAATAAACATGGGATTCAAATCATTAGAACGTTGTCTCTTTGTATTAATGTTATAGATCGGTGCGACTTCAAGAGTAAGAACGTATAACCCATTCAACAATGGAGTATGACAATAGAACATATCTTTAAAATAAATAGAACAACCATTGTCCACAGATCTAAAGTCATAACCTTCTGCTTGCAAACATGAAGCAGAAATAACATTCTTGGAAAGAGATGGAACACAATAACAATTATTCAATTCCAAAACTAATCCTGAAGGTAAAGACAATGACATGGTGCCAACAGCCACCGCAGCAACTCTTGCTCCATTGCCAACGCGAAGATCCACTTCGCTCCTCCTCAAACTTCTACTTCTTCTTAGCCCCTGCAACGATTTGCATATGTGAGCAACCGATACGGTATCAAATACCCAAGAATCAGTAGATGAAGTAGCAAGATTGATCTCTATAACATTTATACCTGGAGTGGAAGTCACACTTCCCTTCTTCTTCTCAAGATCCTCCAAGTACTTTGGGCAGTTCCTTTTCCAGTGCACTGATTGCTTGCAATAGAAGCAATCAGCCTCAGGATGAGCATTGCCCTTCTTGTCTTGTTTGGCCTTTGAACTGCTCGCGATCTCATCGGGAGACAACTTTCTCTTGACCGCGCATTTCTTGACATTGGGCTTGCCCTTGCCTTTCTGCATCATCATCACATGATTGCTGTTTTTCTTAATGCTTTCTTCGGCAGATTTTAGCATCCCATGCAACTCAGCCAAGGTCTTATCCATGTGTTGGCGCAGAATTTAGTCCCGCCTCGCAACAAAACTGGTTCCACGTTTCCATGGCGGCCTGGGAGATCTGCTTAACTCCAGTGCAGGTCCAAATGGCTTGCCTAGTCGTGTGCAGAGCGTGCCAGTTGATTTGATCTACAATCAACAAGAAACAAGTAAACCGTGTCAGAAAACAATGGTCGATCGGCCGATAGGCCGATGTCACATTGTTATAGCCCAGCCGATAGGGCAAAGCTGTATCGGCTTACTCAAGATAATAAGTAAATTGAACAGATCTAATCTCATCGGCCCATGTTAACATGTCTATGATAAATCGTTGGAATCGGCCAATGAAGATTTCACAAAGATAATTACACTAGCTAATACCCTAGTGCAAACTTATACAAGCCAATCAGCCAATATAAATACACCAACCACAAGGAAATCTTAAGAACACCCTACAACCGATACATTTATATTACTCGGTCCGCATATATAAGTGGCAAACACATGTAAAAACATAAATAATCACATGCATTAGGTAAGACCGACTGAAACCCCGATGCTATCCTTAATTACAATCAAAAGCAAGCTTTGTGTTAGATCTCAAAACAGGACTAAGGTCGATAGCAACTCAAAGTGTGAATCGAAACTTAACACAAAGAAAATCAAGCCGTCGATTGCTTTTGGAGATGGTAAATGCCTTAGACAATCTAAACGAGTAAACTAATTCAATCGTCGTCAGCAATAAACCCTAAAACGAGTTAACCGCTGGCAAGACGGAATTAGAAAACCACATCGAAATTAGCTAACACACGATAAACGACGATCACATCATCAGGGCTTAACGTGCCTAAAGCGACACGCTAGCCCCGACGATGTAGATCGTCGGGTACGAGTTCTTACCTCTGCTCTGGGGAAGCAAGAACTCGTCAGGAGTCAACCTCTTGCGAGGGTTGGCGATGCGCCGAAAATAGATTGATTTGATTGTGTGATTGATTGAGAGAGAGCCTCTATGTACAAACTATCGGGATATTTATACCCGAGATTACAACAGAACCCTTGTAGGGCACGATCTTATCTACAACTAACAAACAAGTCTTTGCGGCAGACTTTTGCCACAGATTAGATCTAAACCTCCTTAATTTACAAGATACAATTGCCTAAAACCGAGCTTTATCTCTATTTGGCAACTTCCTTGAAGCTTATCTCGAGCCCGGACCAAGCCCACACTGACTCTGTCAGCGTACAACCCGTATCGGCCGATGGCCACATCAAATCCGTATCGGCCGATACGCTCTTTCTGGCAACGCCTTACCCAGTCCGATACAGTTACCGGGTCCGATACGAAACCTGGTCCGACTCCAACTCAATCCTTCCTCTCTGCTTCGGTTTCCTCTTTCCTTTCCAAGTCGATTACCAAAATTTGCTGTTAACACCATGTTGTTCATGTGATAGTTTAGTATGAATGGCTCGAAGCTCGAGGGGAGCGATTGGAGAATCACATCAGTAGCCAACTCTTGGCTAAGGGGAAAATCAAGTTTGTCCAGACTCTCAATATAGCCAATCATCTTAATCACATGAGGGCTGACGGGATTCCCCTCTGCAAGCCTGCACGCAAACAAGGACTTTGAAGTGTTGAACCTCTCAGCCCTTGCTTGGTTCTCAAACATGCCACGCAACCCCGCAATGATATTGTAGGCGTCAGTGTTCTCATATTGCTTCTGAATCTCAGAGGACATTGTGGCAAGCATGAGACAGCTCACATCAAGGTAATCATTAGTCTGCTTCTTATAACTTATAAGCCCTCCGTGCAGTCGCAGTAGCATTATCAGGCAAGTCATCTGGATAAGGAGACTCAAGGACATACTCCTTGCGCTCTTGCTTGAGAACAATTCTCAAGTTGCGATACCAATCCATAAAGTTTGTTCCATTGAGCTTTTCTTTCTCAAGAATAGACCGCAAATTAAAAGTACTGGATGAGGCGTTAGTTGACATGATCTACAACATAAGAATATGCAAAGTTTAGCACTATGTTTATGTTCATCTTTTATTAAACTATTTAACAAAAGACTCCCACTATGTGTTTTGCAACAAAACTCCCTCTAAGTTACATAGTGGGTCAAGATCCTCATTTCACTAATTCCTAGTGAGCTTTGGTATCACGGCTAGGAGATGAGTGACATGGGTAAGCAACACTTTGCTAATCACATCAGTATGTGACTCTTGTTTGTTGGGTGACATCAATATGCCCCGGCCCCAACCTATGCCCCAAGGTCCAAAACTGTTTTGATAACCTTGTTAAGTAAACCAAATGTTTCCGCATGTAGATGTCCGACATCTACTCCAAATAATGACGATAACCGATAGCAGTCTACTTTGGTAGACCTACCATACGGTGATCATCATCTTTTGGTGCAACATATGGAAGGGATAACACTTAATTTTATGAGGGACTCAATCCTACCATACCAAAAGGTAGTAAACATCACAGATAAACACATTTAACTGTGAATCAGTATGGCCCAAAGAGAATATCCATCTCCATGTAGGTGTAGATGATCTCCATCGTCCACATTACTTCTTTAGGCCACCATGCTTGAAGACTTGTAACATCAAATCTAAGCTACTACCTATAATAGCTATAAATTGAAGATTACAAAGATGTATTCAAGCACTATTGTCGACACGCAGGTCGTCAAATACAATATAGACAGCTAACAATAGCTGAAATATCATGACACGCAAGCCATGAACAAATGTTACATGCATCACATACATCTCATACATTCATATGTCATAGGGCCATACTATTCACATCATTCTCTGTAAAAACAAGTTAGACGTAGAATCGTATTCTACCTAACGATGTGAACACGTGACGCTATACAAAGGGGGGTTCCGCACAGCGGTCCCGCGGGGGGGCCGCCCCCCGCGGGTTTCAGGGCAACGCCATGAACACCCTATGAAATTCACAGATCCAATCTATGAAATCGCTATGGAAAAACTATTCGGCACAACCACCTTATGCCAATCCGAGACATTCTCAAGGAAGCTAGTTTTTCCAATGGCCCAATGCTATCAGATCTGTATCCTGCTAGCATTCGGCATAACACCTTATGCCTATCCAAGACAATCTCAAGGACGCTAGTAGTGATACGACCCTAAAGCATTCAGATCTATTACCTACTAGCATTCGGCATAACACCTTATGCCGATCCGAGACAATCTCAAGGACGCTAGTAGTGATACGACCCTAAGGCATTCAGATCCATAACCTGCTAGTATTCGACACAACCACCTTATGCCGATCTGAGACAATCTCAAGGGCACTAGTAGCGATACAATCTGCGCCTCATCTAACCCCTATTCACCGATTGATCTTATCAACCTGTGCTACCATCGATCCATCACATGAAACGACTGATCTAGACTGTAATAGATCCAATCTACTACTACCGCATATCACATATGCGCTGATCCAGATCGCAAACTAAGCAAGATTGCTCTGATACCACTAAAGGATAGCGCGTAGGCTACGATAGCAGAAAACAAAACTTTTCTACCACGCACACCAGGACATCATGCGAAGATAGGATTATAGATCGTTACCACTAGACGCGGAGTGCAGCAGAAGTAGAGTTGGAGAAGCCGGTCCAACCACGCGCGTCGAAGTAGTAGTGAAAGTAGTCGATCGCCACGAACAGATCGTCTCCTCCACGTGATTAGCCACACCAGGAGCAGATCTAATCTGCCTGTTGTTGACGCCAATCTACGCTGCAACGAGCAGCGCCTCCACCGGTATCCACACGTACGGGGCTGGAGCACCGATCGCAAGTGTGCTAGCACTTGGGAGTGGCTAGGGTTTGGCTCTGGAGGTGGCGGCTAGGGTTATGCTCGAGATGAACAGATCAGTTACCTCCCTCAGCCCCTAACCTCCATATATATAGACCTTTCTACTTGGGCCTCGTGGGCCAAAGCCCAATAGGAGTCTACTCGGATCCCTGTCCGAACTGAGCCCACATCCGAATCACATTCGAATGAGTGTTCCAACCCGTTAAGCGTGCGACCCTGTAGGTTCACATATACTTGGTCACGACCCGGAAATGCCTTTCCGGTCAACCTGTTAATAGCGGCCCCTAGCAAGGCATATTAACCTCCAAAGTATATGTAAAGATTATATCGGCCGAACCCGTAATGTTCTCATGTAGGAATCCCTTTGCCTCACGATATAGATTGAGCTCAAGGCGGGACCTGTGCCATCCTCTTAATCGCTCAATCGCTCTCTCGATTCCGTGATGGATTATAAACTTGTGATTGACTCCTCGATCACCTAGCATGGTCATGCATTTCCATAATCCATTACATCGAGGGGCCCAGAGATATCTCTCCCATAAGGAGGGGCAAATTCTATCTTGACCATCCACTTCCCACTACATATTTCATAGCAAACCCGGAGACTACTTTTATAACTACCTAGTTATGTAGTAGTGTTTAGTAATCCCAAAATAAGTTACTACGTATGTTGGGAACCCTGATGATCTCAAGTCTAAGGATTCTACATAAACAGTACTTGAGACCAACTGATGACACATAGAATCTCTACAGTGTCTCATGACGGGTCTATCCAACATATGTTTACCAACATATGTCCATATTATTGATTAGTATCTCCACACCATGATCTATGAGACATGATCATCAATCAATACATATGCTGATCTTTAAATCATATTTGTTTCTTATATGATATACGATCAGGGATCATTTAGAAATAGCATCATTGTAACATTAAGAGTCTCATGAATAAGTCACATACTCATTGATCAAGAATAATAATGTCTATTTAAAGGAACAAAGCACTAAATCATAAACATAGTCTGTGATATATACAACATCCCAATGTTGCCTCTAGGGCATATCACTAACAGTCTCCCACTTGCACTAGAGTCAACAATGTAAGTATCGAATACCCAATGCCCTTGTGTGAGCCTCATGCTTTGGCTGGGGAAATGGCTTTGTCAACGAATCTGCAATATTCAAATCCATTTGTACTTTGCATATCTTCACATCTCTTCTCTCCACTATGTCGCGGATGAGATGAAATCGCCGTAGAATGTGCTTGGACTTCTGGTGCGATCTAGGCTCCTTGGCTTGCGCAATGGCCCCACTATTGTCACAGTAAAGGTCCATTGGACTGGAGGCACTAGTCATCACACCAAGTTCAGAAACAAATTTCTTGATCCAAACAGCCTCTTTAGCAGCTTCAGAAGCTGCTATGTATTCGGCTTCCGTTGTAGAATCAGCAACCATCTCCTGCTTGGAACTCTTCCAGCTCACCACATCGCCATTCAGGCAGAACACAAATCCAGACTGCGATCTAAAATCGTCTTTGTCAGTTTGGATGCTAGCATCGGTGTAACCATTTACAGCGAGCTCTTCCGTACCTCCATATACAACATCCCAATGTTGCCTCTAGGGCATATCACTAACAACAATATCCTTTTAATTTGTGTAGTTTTCCCACAACTTAATTTTACCTTCATTTACCAAATTAACGAAAACTTTTGACCAAATGTGAGTTCGATAAGTTTGGATTGCGACCATAGGTCTTAAAAAAATTGTACTTTGTTACAACCCCGATATATTAACTACATCTCAAGACTCTTATTACCTTAACTGCAGCAAGTCGATAATACAACTTCAAAAGTTTTTATAGACTCATTCCTTTGGTTAAAGGAGTATTCATAGTAAGGACCAACTAATATTTCTTTTAAAATGGTAAATCTGATATGTTTGAGAAGATTTTCTAAATAACCAAAAACTGATAATGTTGTGTCATTATCAGGAAAATTCACCCTATACCTAACCATCGTTTCTGTCCACAACTCAACCCAAATCTCGGGGACGAGATTTATTTTAAGGGGGATAGATCTGTAACATACCAAAAATTTGAATTTTGAATTTTGACCTCAGCTAAATAATAAAAATATGTTTTCGAGTTAATAACCAGAATATTTCGAATATACAACCTAGGTAAGGTCAAACTAGCTAGTGGTTATGTGTAAATTTGCGAATGATATAAAACATCTCCCTTCTCAAATTGATTTGACAAGTAAAACATTTTCATAAACACGAGATGTGGTAAGTGATTTGAGTATTTAAATGTTGATGGATCTTGGATGCATTTCATAATAGGTCACATGAGCCCAATTGAGCATACATAATAATCATCTATAATAAAAGCATTTTCCTAATTGCCACCTTAAGTGTCATTAGTTCAACCCAATTATATTCACAATAGTGCAGAAGGATCTGGTGAGCTTGTGAGGATACCCCGGGTTAAATATTATGTAAGTTATTTGAAATGATAGCGAGAAATATTTAGTTGGATGGGGTCTAATAATAATCGAGTAAAACAGTAACCATCCAACTTTATTGCTTCCCTATCAAGTCAAATGACATACATAGTATAAAACCTGAAGCGCCGAGTAGAGAGCATAGGGAATATTGCTGGGACTTTAGCATGCCAGTCAACTTCAGCCTGAGACATGCCCATCAAACCACACGAAGATGGCGACCAGATGTGTTACACATCTCAGCAGACTTGACAAAATTCGCTAATGCTCTACGACATCCCCAATGCTCAATACTCATACCGGTGTAGAACTAGATCCTAGGAAAAGCTCTAGTTCCACACTTTCATCTAAGCGATGAAGATCAGATTAATAAGGAGTAAACACATATAAACTTTACTCTACCTTTTAATATAAATACTTAGGCCAAACGACCAGATAATTACTGATCCGCGGAAGCTTGGCTACCTGAAACTACAAGCAGCCGACTAGGAGATAACCCTTTTGGATTCGGTCCTAGAAGAAACAACGATCTCCCGAATCACTTAGATTAGGCTAAGCATACAACCTGCAAACTGGATATTCCAGTATGACATGAGTCAGTACATTACACGAGTTAATGTACCGGCAAGCATAAGGCGATCCTTATATACTACATGCATGGCTTATAATCATGACAGGATATATATGTAGCTCGTTTTAGCGTAAAGCCAGTTTTAGTACACAATCCTTTGTAAAAGAGTTGATGATTCAATTAACAAAACATTAACGTAGTTGAATGGTAATATTCACCATAATAATATCGTAAATATACTCTTGTTACCCATATCGGCAACAAGTCATAATCTCATCAAAACAATATACTTGAATGCCCACCCGAAATCAAGCCTCACCTTCATTATCAACATATCACGATTATCATAATCTTAACCCAAGTTACCATATCCAATTCCACAGTTCACAAATCATCATTTAAAAGCATAAATCAAAGTCTATACTCATGACACTTTACCAAGTCGCTCATGACCGTGAGCACGGCTAATCGATTAGTTTTAGACTCTGCAGAGTTTGTACAGCTTTACCCACATGATATGAGCACTCTAGTTTGCTTTGTGTTTGTAAGACACTACCACACTCTTCATGGTGAATATGGTCTAGAGGTCATAATGTAGCATTTATGTCACTTAACGCCTAACCCTGCATCAGCGACGGCAAGTGTGAATCCGTCCAGGGAATGATTCAGTCCTTAATTAACTCAGGTGAACACTTGTAACACCTCGGCCTAAGGCATAATAGGATTGATAGGATACTCATGCTAACAAGTTGCAACTTCTTTTCCGGAAGCCCATCTCCAAAGAACTCTAAAGTTAAGTGTGCTTAGCCTGGAGAATTCCTTCCCGGGTGCGCACGTCTGAAGACAAAGTACACAGAAAAGACTGGTGTTGGTTTGTGAGGGCAGTCTATGTCCTATTTAAGCTGCTAGATGTAAGCGGACCCGGCCTCGTGGAGGTGGGACGTTACAACTACCACCATATGCACACCACTTGTCGCCCAAGTCCAAAATCATTTTACTCACACTTTAGTTCACAAATACTTAACATTTTCATTTGCAATCCAGCATTAACCAAGTACTCAAATTCCCATTTATAAATCCATAAGAGTGAGTATTTTGCTTAAATCTAAGCATGGCTAAGCAAATGGCATATATAAATGCATTTAGAGACTTCATTGAGCTCTAAAATGCATGATTTGTGCATAATAGATAGGTTCTGACCTAAGATGAATTTAGGTGAAAGAATTCCTATTTTATCTCTTGTCATTTGTGAGTTATGAATTTTCCAAATTTGCGTTGATATATAGTATTATTTACTAATGTATTGCTCTGAAACATTTTTAATATATGATTTTGATCAAATTAACCTTACTGGAATGTAGAGTATTGTTTTCTAAGATTGATATAACTGGTTTCATAATTTTTAGAGCTAGTATGATTTTCTTATAAATTTTAGAAACTAAATTGTACATGTGGTGGTCATTTTATTATATATATTATTAATACTATTTCTGTTACAGAAAGTATGAAATTTTATATTATTAAATTAAAGTTCATGCTTTTGTGATTCTACAAAAATTTGGTTCACTCCATTTAGAGTACAAATACATTTTCTACAAATTTTACAAGTTCTATGTTAGCTATTTTCTTATTTGAAATTTTAGAAATAATTATCATACTGTAAGCATAGGATTTTATTTTACAACATTAAAGTTCACAATTCTATGAACCTACTGAAGTTGGTTTCACCTCAAAATGAGCTATATTTGATTTTATATGAATTTTGCAAGTGTGAGATGTTTTTCAGTTGAAAAGGTAAGGATTTATTCAATTCCATTTATATTTCCAAAATAAAAATTCTTGGGTCCACAGGTCAGTCTCTGTCATCATGCAAAAAGTGTAAGGTTACGAGGTTGCTACGCTAGCCGACAAATCAAAAATTTTCTACCTCATAAAACAAGATCGACTGCTAGTTATAGGTTACGGGATTACCACTAGACGCGCAGATGCAGCGGAGACGACTGTGCAGTTGCGTGGTCGTCCGTCACACGTCCATCCTTCGCTCGCGAATCGTCCCTTGTGCGGCTCGTCCTTGTGCTCCAGATGCAGCACCTCCGAGGAATCTCACACGTACGGGGAGGAAGCGATGCGCCTCCGGACTGCTAGGTCCGCGAAGAGCGCTAGGGGTGAGCGTGAGGGGGTGCGACGGCTGCTGGCAGGGGAAGTTAATTGCCCTAGCTTTGCGCCCACCCCTTGCTTATATAGGTGTCCTGGTGTGCCTCGAGTTGGAGGCCCATCAGCGACCCTAAACCTAGTCTAATTCGGGTCCAACCCGAATTAGGCTTCCAGGCCCTTAAGCGTGCGACCCTATGGGTTCACGTACATATAGACATGGCCCGAATACTCCTACTCGACCAATAGTTGACAGCGGCCTCTAGCAAGACATGTCAACTCCTATGCGTACGCAAAGATCAAATCAGACGAACCACCACAATACCATATACATGTTATTCCCTTGCCTCTCGATATATGGTTCACTCATAGGTTAACACTTAACCTAAGCACGGCCATGCATTTGTTGATCCAATCATTAGAGTGATCCAGTGATATCTCTCTCACGTGGAGAGGGACAATTTCCATCTTGATTGTTTATGTCTCACAGCATGTTTCCTGACAAACCCGAAGACCACCTTTATAACTACCCAGTTACGGAGTAGCGTTTGATAGTCCCTAAGTAAGTCGTTTCACATCTTGAGCACATACAACAATCTCAGGTCTAAGGACATAACGTATATGTTGTGTATAGAGACAATTCTCACGTCGGGTCAGTCCAGCTCACACGTCATACATGCGCCCACATTATTAGTTTGACATCTCTATGTCCATGACTTGTGAAACGTAGTCATCAACTAATAATGTGCTGATCTAATATTCATGTGTGTTACTACACAAACTCCGATCAGGGACAAGTTTAGAATAGCCATACATGTAAAAGAGTTTCACAAACAATTCACATAACTGTTGATCAATACAAGTTGTCTTTAATGGATATTCAATAAACACATAAATATATCACGGATACAATCATAGCATCATCATCTCTATGATTACCTCTAGGGCATACTACCAACAGTCTCCCACTTGCACTAGAGTTAATCTCAAAGATATCTAATACCCATAGCTCTCATGTGCGCCTCATGCTTAGGCTGTGGAAGAGCCTTTGTCAAAGGATCTGCAACATTCAAATCCGTATGTATTTTGCACATCTTGATTTCATCTCTTCTAATGAACTCTCGAATGAGGTGAAATTTCCGAAGTACATGTTTGTTCTTCTGGTGATTCCTTGGCTCCTTAGCCTGCGCTATCGCCCCATTGTTATCACAATGCATGTTCAATGGGCTAGACGCATTAGGAAACACACCAAGCTCAATGAGGAACCTCCTCATCCAAACACCTTCCTTTGCAGCTTCTGAAGCTGCAATGTACTCGGCTTCTGCTGTAGAATCAGTGACTGTCTCCTGCTTGAAACTTTTCCAACTGACGGCACCACCATTTATTGTGAACACAAAACCTGATTGAGATTGTGAATCATCCGTGTCGGTTTGGAAGCTAGCATCGGTGTAACCATTTACAACGAGCTCCTCCTCACCTCCATAGATTAGGAACACATCTTTAGTCCTTCTTAAGTACTTAAGGATGTTTTTAACAGGCGTCCAGTGACTCTCACCTGGATTAGCTTGATATCTGCTCGCAACACTTAGAGCATATGAGACATCTGGGCGAGTACATATCATGGAGTACATTATGGAACCAACGGCCGAAGCATATGGAACCTTACTCATGCGCTCTCGTTCCTCATCATTCTGAGGACACTGTTTATCACTAAAGCGCATCCCATGTGACATAGGTAGGAATCCTTTCTTGGATTGCTCCATGCTGAACCATTTCAGTACCTTGTCAATGTACGTATCTTGGCTTAATCCTATAAGCCTCTTCGATCTATCTCTATAGATCTTTATGCCCAGAATGTATGTTGCTTCTCCTAAATCCTTCATTGAAAAACTATTATTCAATGAAGTCTTTACAGATTACAACATCGGAATGTCATTCCCAATCAATAATATGTCATCCACATATAAGATTAGAAATATTACAGCGCTCCCACTTTCCTTCTTGTAAACACAAGGTTCTTCTTCGTTCTGACGAAAACCAAACCCTTTGACTACTTGGTCAAAACGAATGTTCCAACTCCGAGATGCTTGCTTTAATCCATAAATGGATTTGTTAAGCTTGCATATTTTTCCAGCATTATTAGGATCAACAAAACCTTCGGACTGTATCATATACACGTCCTCTTCTAAATTCCCATTTAGAAAGGCTATTTTAACATCCATCTGCCAAATCTCATAATCAGCTATTGCTAGAATGATCCGGATAGATTTAAGCATCGCTACCGGCGAGAAAGTCTCGTCGTAGTCAATCCCTTGAACTTGTCGAAAACCTTTTGCGACAAGTCGAGCTTTATAGACGTGAACATTTCCGTCCATATCTTTTTTCTTTTTAAAGATCCATTTGCACTCTATGGGTCTAACCCCTTCAGGCAGATCAACCAAGTTCCAAACTTGATTGTCACTCATGGAATCTATTTCGGATCTCATGGCACTTTGCCACTTCTCGGAATCTGGGTCCATCATAGCTTCCGCGTATGTCGCAGGTTCGTCATCGTCTAACAATAACAAGTCCCCACGTAATGCACGGAGTCTAGCTGATCTTCGCGGCTGTGGCGGTGTCTCAATTGCCACGGGTACCTCAACTTGTTCAGCTACATTAGCGTCACTCGTAGAGTCATTCCCTATTGGCTCATCCTGAACTTCTTCAAGATACACCTTTTGTCCACTCTTCTCTCTTTAGAGAAACTCTTTCTCTAAGAAAACACCGTTTCGAGCAACAAACACTTTGCCCTCTGAGCGGTTGTAGAAATAATATCCTAAAGTCTCCTTTGGATATCCCACGAAAAAACATTTGTCCGATTTGGGTGTTAGCTTATCTGATATAAGCCGTTTGACATAAACTTCACAACCCCAAATCTTTAGAAAAGACAAACTAGGACTCTTCCCAGTCCACATCTCATATGGTGTCTTAACTACGGACTTAGACGGTACCCTATTTAAAGTGAAAGCGGCTGTCTCTAGAGCGTATCCCCAAAACGATAAAGGTAGGTCACATTGACTCATCATAGATCGAACCGTGTCCAACAAAGTCCGATTACATCGCTCGGACACGCCGTTTCTCTGAGGCGTTCCTGGCGGCGTAAGCTGTGGAACTATTCCGCAACTCTTTAGATGATTGCTAAACTCGTGGCTCAAATATTCGCCTCCACGATCAGATCGCAAGGCCTTAATTTTCTTGCCTCGTTGATTCTCTACTTCATTCTGAAATTCTTTGAACTTTTCAAATGTTTCAGACTTATGTTTCATTAAGTAGACATAGCCATATCTACTAAAATCATCAGTGAAAGTTACGAAGTATTGAAATCCGCCTCTAGCTGTCGTGCTCATTGGTCCACATACATCCGTATGTACAAGTTCCAACAAGTCAGCCGCCCTTTCAGGAAAACTTGTGAAAGGCGTCTTGGTCATTTTGCCTAGAAGGCATGCCTCGCATGTCTCGTATGATTCAAAATCAAACGAACTTAGAAGCCCATCAGAATGGAGCCTCTTCATGCGATTCTCGCTTATATGACCCAAACGACAATGCCACATATATGTGGGACTTAACTCATTAAGCCGAGGCCGTTTAGCACTAACATTACAGACAGGCGCATCATCAAGATCTAAAATAAATAATCCATTCACAATGGATGCAAAAGCCACAAACATATCATTCTTAGAGATCACACAACCATTGTCTTTACTCGCAAATGAATAACCATCCTTCATCAAGCATGAAGGTGACACAATGTTTCGACTTAAACTAGGAACAAAATAACAATTATTCAATTCCAAAATAAATCCTGATGGTAGGTGAAGTTGCATCGTCCCGACGTTGAACGCAGCAACTCTTGCATTATTGCCCACGCGGAAATCAACATCGCCTTTTCCAACGCTTCTACTTCTTATCATTCCCTGCATCGTATTGCAGATATGAGCAACCGATCCGGTATCAAATACCCAAGAATTGATATAGGAGTCAGCGAGGAAAATGTCTGTAATATGAATAACAAGTGTATGATAAACGGGAGTACCTTTACTACCGCCATCCTTCTTAAAGGATTCAAGATACAACTTGCAGCTCCTCTTGTAGTGACCTTTCCCACCACAATGAAAGCACACTGTATCAGCAGGTACACCAGTCTTGGGCGCAGGTGGTTTTGGCTTAGAGATCTCATCTTTAGCCTTGCCCTTATTCTTCTTCCAAGAATTGCCCTTTCTCTTAAACTTAGACCGGTTTTGTACTGCCATCACATGGCTGCTGCCAGCGCCTTTCTTGATGTCAGCCTCTGCTGTTTTCAACATGCCACACAATTCATTCAAGCCCCTCTCCGCCCCATGCAAATGGTAGTTCGAGATGAAGTTTCCATAGCTGGGTGGAAGCGATGCAAGGATGAAATCAGTTGCCAACGCTTGGTCAAGTGGGAAGCCAAGCTTCTCCAACCTCTGAGTGTGACCAACCATTTTGATCACGTGTGGTCCAACAGGTGCACCCTCTGCTAGCTTGGATTCAACAAAAGCCTTGGACACATTGAACCTTTCAGTCCTGGCTTGAGTTTCGAACATCTCATTAAGCGCCACGATCATATCACGCGCACGATGGTTGTTATCAAACTGCATTTGAAGCTCTGGTTCCATACAAGCAAGCATTAAGCAACTCACTTCAAGATCAGCATCTAATGCTCTCCTGTAAGCGGTTCTATCAGCAGCAGGTGCATTCTCATCAGGCTCTTCAGGTACTGGGGTGTCTAGAACATGTTCCTTTTTCTCAGTCCTGAGAACAATTCTCATATTGCGAATCCAATCCGCATAGTTTGTTCCATTCAACTTATCTTTCTCAAGAATTGAACGCAAAGTAAATGGTTGCTTAGTGGAAGCCATTAATCTACAATAAAAGTAATGCAAAATACTAAGACAAAGTATCCATGATAGAGTAAATCATATTCTGAATAAAATCTACTCCCACTAAAATCAATATCCCTCAATTGAAATTTAGTGATTCAAGACCCACAACTAACAAGTCGACTAGTGAGCTTTAGCATCACCGCTAGAAGACATGGTAGATCGGTAAGCAACTCCTTGCTAATCATATCAAATATGACTCTTGTTGTTGGATAGCATCTCTATGCTTGTGTTACCAACGACTCATGCTCCAAGGTCCCTAACCGTTAGGATGACCTCATCTAAGCAACCAAACCTTATGCAGTAAGTATCCAATACGAACTTGTCTAGTCAAGGAAAATCAGTGGCACCCTAATTTCATAGACCCACCACCGAATGTACAAGACTTATGACAATGCAAGGCTTGGGGGAGCATAAACACTTAAACATTGCCGAGGGATCGTTCTACTTCATTACCACATATGTAGACAAAGACATGATCACGTGAAAGTAGAACATAATAGTAAGAACGACATCATCACAGATTTATGACTTGGTATAGCCCATTGTCACTTAGGGGATCTCCATCTCCATCAATCTGTTCATCATGGTGATCGCCATCTCCATGATCCATGTACGCCGTCCTCCAATGATGAGTCCACCATAACTATCCATCACTAACGCAAGGTAGTGAATAAAATTACATAGTCGCGGATTCATCACAAATTGGCACGCAGGCCATTACATCAGGTGGACAATATCTATGTGGCTCCAGCCATATTGTCACAATCACGACATGCAAGCCATGAATTAATTACATACATGCATCACATACACATATACACATACGGGCTATACCAGTCATGAATTCCTGCAAAACAGAGTTACCCGAATCCGTCGTCTAAAATTGCAGGGGCAAAAACTCTATTTTCCAAGAGGTTTTTCGCGATTCTGAAATCAGCGAAACCGCCGTTGGCGTTTTCTCTCTCTTCAAAATTTTGTTTTCTACGCCCCTACGCGGAAATTTTCTCAATCCGAGTTACGGTTCAAAAGTTACGGTTGTTTTACCGAACAACACATGCGCCCGGTGCCCGGTAGTAGATCCCATCTATCACCGTCGCGCATCACATGCGCCTGGCACCTAACCTAGGGTTTGATTTGATCAATCCAATTGATCTCAAACTCGCCATGAATGGATTTACATGTATCACTTAACTCGGATGGCGGAATTCCGACCGGTACGAGTAGATCGTTACAATACCAACACGGCAAGATGACGAACCAAGGTTAGAGACTCATCTACAACCGTGCATATCACCATATGCATAAAACCGAACCTATAACGAGGCAGTAACCGCTCTGATACCACTGTTAGGTTATGAGGTTGCTACGCTAGCCGACAAATCAAAAATTTTCTACCTCATAAAACAAGATCGACTGCTAGTTACAGGTTACGGGATTACCACTAGACGCGCAGATGCAGCGGAGACGACTGTGCAGTTGCATGGTCGTCCGTCACACGTTCGTCCTTCGCTCGCGAATCGTCCCTTGTGCGGCTCGTCCTTGTGCTCCAGATGCAGCACCTCCGAGGAATCTCACACGTACGGGGAGGAAGCGATGCGCCTCCGGACTGCTAGGTCCGCGAAGAGCGCTAGGCGTGAGCGTGAGGGGGCGCGACGGCTGCTGGCAGGGGAAGTTAATTGCCCTAGCCTCGCGCCCACCCCTTGCTTATATAGGCGTCCTGGTGTGCCTCGAGTTGGAGGCCCATCAGCGACCCTAAACCTAGTCTAATTCGGGTCCAACCCGAATTAGGCTTCCAGGCCCTTAAGCGTGCGACCCTATGGGTTCACGTACATATAGACATGGCTCGAATACTCCTACTCGACCAATAGTTGACAGCGGCCTCTAGCAAGACATGTCAACTCCTATGCGTACGCAAAGATCAAATCAGACGAACCACCACAATACCATATACATGTTATTCCCTTGCCTCTCGATATATGGTTCACTCATAGGTTAACACTTAACCTAAGCACGGCCATGCATTTGTTGATCCAATCATTAGAGTGATCTAGTGATATCTCTCTCACGTGGAGAGGGACAATTTCCATCTTGATTGTTTATGTCTCACAGCATGTTTCCTGACAAACCCGAAGACCACCTTTATAACTACCCAGTTACGGAGTAGCGTTTGATAGTCCCTAAGTAAGTCATTTCACATCTTGAGCACATACAACAATCTCAGGTCTAAGGACATAACGTATATGTTGTGTATAGAGACAATTCTCACGTCGGGTCAGTCCAGCTCACACGTCATACATGCGCCCACATTATTAGTTTGACATCTCTATGTCCATGACTTGTGAAACGTAGTCATCAACTAATAATGTGCTGATCTAATATTCATGTGTGTTACTACACGAACTCCGATCAGGGACAAGTTTAGAATAGCCATACATGTAAAAGAGTTTCACAAACAATTCACATAACTGTTGATCAATACAAGTTGTCTTTAATGGATATTCAATAAACACATAAATATATCATGGATACAATCGTAGCATCATCATCTCTATGATTACCTCTAGGGCATACTACCAACAAAAAGGTCCCTAGTTTTCTCAGGATTCAACCCGTAGTCCCTAACACGTGCTAAAACAAATACAATTAAGAGTTCTTGAGGTTCTCTCTATTTATAATTAGGTGCTGGGTCCACATGTCATATTAAAGAATCTTACACTTAGAACCCCGCAGGTTTTAAACCTTTGCTAAGTCGGATCTTTAGCGCCTAATCCCGTGGAGTCCGCTCGTCAGTGTCTTGACGGGTAGGGAGAGCAGAGCAGTAGCGCTCGGCGAGATTCTCACCGACGGCAACGGCGAACGGCGGCCAATCTCGGCGGGTGACTAAAAGAGAAAATGTAGAGGGTCTCTTGGCGAAGCTATCGGTGGTCTTCTTGCAAGCTGGGGTGGTCGGAATCAATGGTGACGACGGCGTAGGCGGTGGTGGCTCTCGGCATGCAAGTGCATGTCGAGCCACGGCTCAGTCTAGCACGAACTAGTGCATGCATGTGGCTCTGTGGGGCTCTTGGAGGCTCACTGAAGCGTTCGAAGTAGTCGGCGAAGCTTGGAAGACCTCGGCGATGAAGAAGATAGCTTGGTGGTGGCGCAGACCTTCGGCTTCACGGCGACAGCGACCTTCGGCCTATGTCTCGCTAGGAAGAGGAGGGGGACAACTCAAGGATCACCTGGGAATGCTCCACGAGTGATGGATCGAAGTAGGGCTCACCGGAGAAGAAGGACTTGAAGATGGAGCTCGGCGGCTGGAGTTGAGGAGGAAAAGGCCGATCTCTGAGTTCACAGCGTCCTAGCTCGATTCCTTCGGTCGGCTGGCTCCTGGGGTCGAGGTGAAGACGATGGCGCAGCGGTTTGGCTCGGCTTGGTCGAGGTTGACCGCACGACGAGGTTGCCAAGGCGGCGGTGCTCTGGAGCTTCAGTGGCCGCGGCGGCGTTCTGGCGAGATGACTGCAAGACAAGAGATGAGATTAGAGGGGATGGGATCGGCGCCTTGTGTAGATGACCGAACACCGGAAGAGAAGAGATGACCGTGGCTCAAAGGCGGTGGCAACGGTCGTCGTCTATAATAAAAGAATTTTCCTAATTATATTCACACTAGTGTAGAAGGATCTTGTGAGCTTGAGCATGGTAAAATGAAAATAAAGTCTAAACACAACATCTCTGGTTCATTACAATTTAAGAATATAATTTCTCAATCATTTAATATACATTTAAAATAGAAACATTTAAAGGTAGGTGAGCCCATTGAATATTTAAAAATAATTGGTGCAATATAAAATCATGAGGAAATTCATGTAGGGACTCTTCAATATATAACTCTCACTGGAATTTTGGTGTAATTTAATATGTACATTTGGCACCCTAAATAATTAGGTCAAAACAGTCAAACTGTAGATTAATTCTAAACCCTAATCGGCAAAATCGATACACATCTCATATGTGTATTTTATTACATGAAAATGTATAGGGGATATAATTTATTCAAATACTACTCTAATTATCATGAATTAAAATAATTTTTCCAGAATTTATTTTATAGGCTTTGACCCCCGAAACATCCAAATCAGTTTTGGCTGGACTGAATTTCTCTGTTTTCTTGAGATTAAAATATAGATTATTTTTGTGTGAAACCAAAGAAAATGGAATCTAGATATTTTTATCTATCTCCAGAAAAATCCACATTAATTTATCATACCCAGAAATTAAATTATGGAAGTATAAAGATGGGAGGAAGAAATAAATAAGAAAATGATTTGTAAACGCTTATACAGTAGTTCACCAGTAAACCTACCCCTTCCTCTTACTTTATCTCTGATTACATCGGCCCTAGGCCAACTCGACAGTCACTCGAGCTAGCTCTCAGTCGGTGTGTCTTGCTCCACCACTTAACCCAGCACAGAGAGAGACAGAGGACGGGGGAAGGTCGACGTCGGCGTGCTCGACGCGTGGCGGGACGTGTCCGCCACCGAGCTCGCTCATATCTTCCCCTGGACGTGTCGCTCTTCCATCTACTCCACACCCGCGCCGATCTAGCCGAGGGAGAGAGCTCTCCTTGCCTCCCCTCTCCTCCATCTCCCTCGCCGGCCGTGAAGACGACGACCGTCACCACCGCATTTGAGCCACGGTCACCCCTTCTCTTCCTGTGTTCTGTCATCTACACAATGAGCCGATTCCATCCCCTCTAACACCATCTCATGTCGTGCAGTGGTGACACCGAAACGCCGCCGTGCCCCCGAGAGCTCTAGAGCGCCGCTGCCTTGGCATCTTCATCGTCCGGCCGCCCTCGACCAAGCCAAGCCAAAGTGTCACGCCGACGACTTCATCTCGATCCCAGGAGCACGTTGACTGCAAAAATCGAACCGTGAAGCCATGGATAAGGAGATCGGTCGTTTCCTCCTCAACTCCGGCCGCCGAGCTCCATCTTCAAAGTCCTTCTTCTCCGGTGGGCCCCGCTGCGATTCCTTGCGCATGAGTCATCCCAGGAACCCTAGAAAACTCACGGACATTCTCATTTAGGTATTCACCGTCCGAAGCGTGCTGACATCGTGAAGCTGCCATTTACTGCCGCCACCGGAGCTCTTTCTCCATCGCCGTCGTTGTCCGAGCTTCGCCAACTTCTTCCAACATTTCGGTAAGTCTCCAGGAGCCCCTTAGATGCGCATGCATGCATCCACTCACACGGATTTGAGCCGGAGCTCGACATGCACATGCATGCCGACAGCAACCACCGCCTGTGCCGTCGTCGCCATTGTTTCCGACCACCGCAGCTTACGAAAAAATCACCGATAGCTTCGCTGTGGAACCCTTTACATTTTCTCTGTTAGCCGCCCGCCGAGATCGACCGCCGTTCGCCGTTGCCGCCGGCGAGAAGCTCGCCGAGCGCTGCTGCCCTGCCCTCCCTAGCCACCGAGCCACTGACGAGCGGACCCCACGGGATTAGGCGCTAAAGATCTGACTTAGCAAAGGTTTAAAACCTGTGGGGTTCTAAGTGTAAGATTGTTTAATATGACAAGTGGACACAGGACCTAATTATAAATAGAGAGAACCTCATGGACTCTTAACAGTATTTGCTTTAGCATGTGTTAGGGACTGCGGGTTGAATCCTGAGAACCCTATGGGCTTTTCCGCATGTTGACAGAGGCTGACCTGGATTTATATTTTGGAAATATAAAAGGAAATGAATAAACCTTTATCTTTTCAACTGAAAATGATCTCATAGTTGTAAAATTCATATAAAATCAACTATAGTTCATTTTGAGGTGAAACCAACTTCAATAGGTTTACAAAATTTTGAACTTTAATACTGTAGAATAAAATCCTATGCTTACAGTATGATATTTATTTCTAAAATTTCACATATGAAATAGTTAGCATAGAAATTATAAAATT
The DNA here is from genome assembly GCA_008326285.1 of Oryza officinalis. Classification (NCBI taxonomy): domain Eukaryota; kingdom Viridiplantae; phylum Streptophyta; class Magnoliopsida; order Poales; family Poaceae; genus Oryza; species Oryza officinalis. The sequence continues at coordinate 21,415,061 of BDMV01000006.1, forward strand.
TGTTGAAAATTCATCTATACTCCAAATGGAGTGAACCAAATTTCTGTAGAATCACAAAAGTATGAACTTTAATTTAATAATATAAAATTTCATACTTTCTGTAACAGAAATAGTACTAATAATATATATATTAAAATGACCACCACATGTACGATTTAGTTTCTAAAATTTATAAGAAATTCATACTAGCTCTAAAAATTATGAAACCAATTATATCAATCTTAGAAAACAATCCTCTTCATCCCAGTAAGGTTAATTTGATCAAAATCATATATTAAAAATGTTTCACAGCAATACATTAGTAAATAATACTATATATCAATGCAAACTTGGAAAATTCATAACTCACAAATGACAAGAGATAAAATAGGAATTCTTTCACCTAAATTCATCTTAGGTCAGAACCTATCTATTGTGCACAAATCATGCATTTTAGAGCATTTTTGTATTTTTCTCATGATTTGGTATTTATGTGCATATCGTGTCATTTGTAAAGATAACTTGCATCAACGGTGAAAGAGTGACCTAGGTGATATTCAGATTGTTCCAGATCAAGGCAAGTTATACCTCCCCTCTCCTTTGATCACATTGAAACCCATGATTTGGGAGATGAAAAGCGTTTATTTGCGAAACTACATATGTATTCGACTAAAGACGATATTTGAAACTTATTGAATGGTAGCTGTGACCTTATTGCTGCATAATCTACTTTGATATGTTGTTACTTTTCATTTGTAACCATAGGATGGATTTGGTTATTTTATAAATGCTCAAAGAAGTCTTTATATGCATTTATATATGCCATTTACTTAGCCATGCTTAGATTTAAGCAAAATTCTCACTCTTATGGATTTATAAATGGGAATTTGAGAATTTGGTTAATGCTGGATTGAAAATGAAAAGGTTAAGTATTTGTGAACTAAAGTGTGAGTAAAATGATTTTGGACTTGGGCGACAAGTGGTGTGCATATGGTGGTAGTTATACACCGATAGGGGGAGTGTTCGCCTGAGTTAATTAAGGACCAAACTTTGTGTCACCAACTTAAGTATATCATACATCCACATGTGCTATTATGGGGTGGCCTTAGCTAATTAAGTTGCTTAAAGTCTAACCTTGCATATTGGTAGGCCGGAGTAGAATGAATTAGTCTGAGCGATGATTCATAGGAACTACCCATGTGTGTGTGTTGATTTTGATGCTAGCGAATATTACTAGCTGTGTGTGTTCTGTGAGGGGACGGATGGTCCGCCTCACAGCAAAGGCGTCTAAGTCTTTCCAATTCAACGGTTAAGTGCCTCGTGGGGGAATGGATGTGTTCACTGCCATGGCGTTAGGTTAAGGCGTGGGCCCGCCTCCTAACGGTTCTGGGTCATTCCCTGGACGGTTTCACACTTGCCTTCGCTGATGCAAGGTTAGCCGTTAAGTAACATAAAGGCTACGTTATGACCTCTATACCACATTCACCGTGAAGAGTGTGGTAGTGCTTTGCAAACACAAAACAAACTAGAGTGCTCATATCATGTGGGTAAAGCTGTACAAACTCTGCAGAGTCTAAAACTAATCGATTAGCCATGCTCACGGTCATGAGCGACTTGGTGAAGTGTCATGAGTATAGACTTTGATTTTGTTTTATGTTTTCAAATAATGCTTTGTGAACTATGGATTTGGAAAGTGGTAACTTGAGTTAAGTTATGATAATTATACTATGTTGATGATGAATGTGAGACTTGATGCCGGGTGGGCAATCAAGTATATTATTATGATGAGATTATGACTTGTTGCCGGTATGGGTAACAAGAGTATGTTATGATGTTATCTAGTAAATATTATGATTTAACTATGTTACCGTTTTGTTAATTGAATCATCAACTCTTTCACAAATGATTGTGAACTAAAACTTGCTTTATGCTAAAATGAGCTACAGATAGCGTTTTCTTGATTATATGCCACGCATGTAGTATGTTAGGGTTGTCTTATGCTTGCCAGTACATTAACTCACTTAATATGCTAACTCTTGTTACTGGAATATCCATTTTGCAGGATGTATGCTAGCTTAATCTGAGTGATTCAGGAAAAACATTGTTTCTTCTAGGACCGGATCCAAAAGGGTTATCTCCTAGTCGGCTGCTTGTGGTTTCGGGTAGCCAAGCTTTCGCGGATCAGTAAATATCTGGCCGTTTGGCCTAAGTATTTAAATTAAGGAGTAGAGTAAAGTTCACTTGTGTTTACTCCTTATTATTTTGATTTATATCGCTTAGATGAAAGTGTGGAACTAGAGCTTTTCCTGGGATCTAGTTCTACACCGATATGAGTTTTGAGCATTTGGGATGTGTAACACATCTGGTCGCCATCTTCGTGTGTTTTGACGGGCATGTCTCAGGCTGAAGTTGACTGGTAGGCTAAAGTCCCAGCAATATCCCCTATGCTCTCTACTCGACGCCTCAGGTTTTATACTATGTACGCTATTTGACTTGATAAGGAAGCAATGAGGTTGGATGGTTACTGTTTTGCTCGATTATTACTAGACCCCATCCAACTAAATATTTCGCGCTATCATTTCAAATAACTTACATAACATTTAACCTAGGGTGCTCTGACATGTACTGTCGATTGGGAATCTTTTTTGATTTTTAACACCTTTGTTGTTTAAAAACCCAACAAGAAGTCAGTTTGGTTTTAAGATGTAAAAATGCTTTTTAAAACTCAATGGTGCGGGAGTCAGTACCGAGGTGGTTTGGCTATGCATCATCCATAAGGACCGATTCCTTTGGGAAATTCATGAAAACATAAGACAGTGCGACCACACAGGTAGAATGGGATGCCCCTGGGCGAGTAAGTAGCTAAACATAGGTGTCTAGAATGTTGGCAGGTGAGGAGCACCGGTATGGTGGAGTTTACGGCAATTTCCTACAGTGGGGATGTGTCGGGGTCCATATGGTGGGGCCTGAGTAGATGAGGGCCTGAGTCTGACCTGATGCTTGGTGGAGAGATTCCACCCATCTATGTGACACGGGACATTTATGGGTTGGTTATGGAAAAGCCTTGCAGTGAGCTCTCTTTTGTCGGCCATGTCTGATCCACATGTGTTCGGTAATATGAGAAATTCATGACGTGTGGGTAAAGCGTGCAACCTCTGCAGAGTTCAGTAAATTGTTTAAACAGCCGTGCCCATGGTCATGGGCAGATGTGAGGTGTTTCTCATAGCGTAGTTTTGTTTCTAAACTTATTTGATGAAAAAGTTTGTGGAATGGGAACTGTTACCAAAATTTGTCTTTGTGACTAACGGTCAGCCTTTGTGGTTGGAAAAGAGCCTGTGTGAGTCGGGGTGTCTTTTGACACCAGGATGTGGGTTTGGGCTGAGATGGCCTTGTTGGTTTTGTGCTACGACGGCACGGTGTTGATTTTTGTGTTGAGATGGCATGGTGTTGGTTTGTGCTGAGATGGCACGGTGTTGAGTTGGACTTGGGACTTATGATTGTTGTGACAGGTTGTTGCAAAGCAATCTGGAAAGTGGGGCAAGGCATGGACCTCGTTCCAAACTAAAGTTTGAATCAGTAGTGTTTTGAAACCAACAAATTAAAAAACCTTGTTTTCCGAAAGTAACCTTACTCCTCCTTGTTTATAGCCTTGCTCATAGTAATAACCTTAAAATTCTTCATCAAATCCTTGCACTTTTCATTACAAACATTCAAGACTTCATTGTTGCACTCATACTCGCCAAACAACTGATTGATCACCAACAATGAATCACTAATAATCTCAATTGCATCGGCTTCAACTTCCTTCAAAAGCTACAATCCTTTAAGCTTTGCTTCATATTCTACCTGATTGTTTGTATAATAAGGTTTAATTGTAAAGGCAAACTCCAAACTTGCCCCTCGAGGCAATATAATCACCAGGCCAATGCCATAACCATGTGTACAAACAGATCCATCAAAAAATAATGTCCAAGGCATCATCTCAACATATCCGACTGAATTACCTTGGTGTTGAACGATGAAGTCGGCTATCACCTGCCCTTTTTACTGCTTTAGCTGATTCACATCGAAGATCAAATTCTGTCAAAGCAAAAACCCACTTCCCAACTCTACCTGTCAAGACTGGAGCTGATAGCATGTATTTTACTACATTGGCTTTGCAAATTATTATGCACTCATTTGAAAGCAGACAATGCCTCAACTTTGTACATGAAAAGTATAACTATAAACATAGCTTCTCTACAACGGTATACCTTGTTTCTGTATTCAAAAGTCTTCTGCTGAGATAAAATATTGCTCTTTCTTTTCCTTCAACTTCCTGAACCAGAAATGAGCCGATAGACTTCTGATCGGCTGACAAGTAAAGCTTGAATGGAATCCTCCTTTGAGGTGGTACCAGTACTGGAGGTGAACTCAGATATTCCTTGATATTATCCAATGCTTTTTGCTATTTCTCCTCCCATATAAACTCTTGATCGCCTTCAGTCTCAACAATAGAGTGAAAGGTTCAATTCTACATGACAAATTAGAAATAAATCTCCTTACAAAATTAATCTTGCCGATTAAGGATTGGAACTTGGTTTTATTTTGTTAAGGCTCAATATCTTTAATAGCATTTATACTCCTTTGTGTTATTTCGATCCCTCCTTCATGAACTAGTTAACCAAGGAATTGTCCAACTGATACACCAAAAGCGCATTTGTTAGGATTCATTTTTAAACCATGCTTCCTTTTTCTTTCCAACACTTCTCGTAAATTGGCTATATGTCCATTAACTTCTTTAGACTTCATAACCACTTTGTCAGTATAGATTTCAACCAACAAGCTGATGAGATCATGAAATATATAATTCATTACTCTTTGATATGTAGTGCCAGCACTTTTTAATCCAAAGTCATAACAACCCACTCATATAAGCCGATTGCACCAGGACACCTAAATGCAGTCTAATGAATCTCTTCCTCAGCCATAAAAAATTGATTATATCCTGCATTGTCATCCATAAAGCTTATAATCTTATGTGCAGATGCTGCATCAACTAACAAATCAGCAATCGGCATTGGGTACTCATCCTTGGGCGTAGCTTTATTCAAATCTCTGAAGTCAATACAAACCTAAGCTTTCCATTTTTCTTGACCACTGGTACTATACTTGAAACCCACTCAGCGCATCGACAAGGCCTTATGAAATTGGCATCATAAAGTCTTGTGATCTCAGCCTTAATAACATCATACATCTCTGACTTAAATCGTCTTGGAGGATGTTTATATGGCTGATACCCTGGTTCTATAATACATCGGCTAAGTCCTGGCATTTCATGATATTCCCAAGCAAAAGAAACTTTGTATTCCTTTAACAACTCAATTAATTCCATTTTGAATTCATTTGACTATTTAGCACTTGCAAATGTTGGCCTTGGCTCATCACCAGTTCCAATATCTACCTCTTCTAACTCATCGGCCGACATAAACACTTGCCCCAATTTACCTTCTAAATCATCAGTTTTAGCATAAAAATTATGGCCATCTCCTATGTCTTCACAACAAAAGTTAAGGTTCTCCATTACCGATTGGATATATATTAAAATCGGTGTAACATACCCAAAATTTAAATTTCAAATTTTGCATCTAAAAATGTCGAAAATGTTTTTCCTAAATAGAAATATTAAATTTTTTCAACTAAAGACCTCGGTGAGTCTATTATGACTAGTTTTAATATGCAAACTTGTGAAGAATTGAAAACCTTTTCCTTACCAACCTATAGATGAAGCTAAAACTTTGTAAGTACTTGTAATTGCATAGTGTATTGATATGAATTGAGTGCTTTTGCGTATTTTTGGATCTTACTACAATTTCATAATAGCATCCATGAGCATTTGTTAAAAACTTGAAGCAACTAATTAAATTAAAATGGACCTAAAGTCAAATATTATAAACCATTTCCTAAAATTAGTAAAACCCAATTATTACACCATGACCAATATCAAACTTCATAAATTAATCTAGTGGTAGGAGTTTTATACTAACCATTTTCACTAGTTTTGGTACATCTATGTATGCAGATTAATTAAGGAGAAAATACACCTGCCATTTGATGAAAATGAATCAACGACCAATCACGTGCGAGTGCAAGGATTGGAGGGCCCACATGGCAATCTAAACAGACTTAAAGTGGGGCCAAACCATCCTCAACCGCCTTAGGGGCCCACATGACATCCTTTGCAAGAAAGGTGGTGGAGAGAGGTGGGGCCACGGGTCGGCCGAACTGCCATTGGCTCCCCTCATCTCCACCTTTCACGTAGACAATCTTGATAGCTTCCCAATGATTGTTACAGGGGTGCCGACCTTCCAAACAGACCTACAACTGTCTAACTCAAGCTATAAAAGGAGGAGGCTTCTCACACGTCAACACACACAACTTGGATCAAGTGGAGTACAACTCACTCATGAGCTTCTTTTTTAGTATGTTGAGTTAGTAGAGAGTGAGGGGAAGCTCCGGAAGGAGTGCCCTGAAATATCGGAGTTCTTCCGAGAATTTTATGGAGTGCCGGACTGTTGGCATTCTTCCAATAGAGTTCCAGAGAAAGCCGAGATTGTCGGCCTTCTTCTCTCGCTTGTAACTCGGCGGATGCTTCCTATTATAAAGTAAGTATTCGAGTTTTCTTATGTTATTTATTTAATTTATTTAAGTGAGATATATCCTCATCGGTGCGGGTTCATCGTTTAGTGCGCAGCTAAGTGCACTATAACTAGGACTCTGGATAAAGAAGGAAGTTCCTGCGCAAGGCTACACTAGTAATTAATAACTTAGACGTGGTGTCTAGGTTAGAAATTACATTCGTTTGTTGTGTGCTCCACGAAAAGTGAGGTAGACAGCAGGTGGAGACAGCCCTGTCCGTCCTTTGTATATTCCTCCACGTTTGGGTACATCATAGATGTGAGCCCCCGGTTTTTTATACCGGAAACCCCATATGTATTACAATACCATTCTCTGGATCAGTAGATGGTACACACATGGCACAGTTGTATATCACTAGCTGACATCGTCATACAGGTCTTACAATCTATTAATAATACAAGGATAGCCCAAATGGGATCCGAATAGACCAAGCATGGTCGACAACAACACAAAATACCAACACAAATAAATGAGGTAGCGGAAGCGAAGCAGCGGCGGTCCATTTTATCCCACACGCATCGACTGGTGAACCTAGGTCCCTATTCCGTCGTCCTTGGTAACTCCTTGCCAGCATAGCACATGCACAGATCGACACCAACACCTTTTTCTAAAAAAATTTAAATTAGCAAGAGTGAGTACCAACCGTACTCAGCAAGCCACCACTACAGAATGCATATAATGTTCATAGTGGTTCAAGGATGGCTTGGTTTATTTGCATAAAGCTAGTTTTCACAAATTATTTCACAAACCTATGCCATAACAGTTTTAACTGAAAACCACGTTAAGTTGAAGTTGTCATTAACCTGCGAGGGTTCATCCACCTTCCCCAGTTTACCCTCGCATCCAATTTCCACAGTTTTAACCACTACGACCTTTTTGCACATCAGGCAAGGTCACACCTTCCATACCCATCATATTTTAAGCAATATTACACATTGACGAGGCTAGTCAAGAGTAGTGCAAGTCCCGACGCTCATTAACCGCGAGCACGGCTATTCGAATAGTTTAATTTACTCACACTGTAGTGGATGTACGCTTTTAATCCCACACTCCGTGACGTACCCAACACATGAAACTTGTCACGGCCCGGTTTTTTAGTTACCCTGGCATGGCGGCACCCGCTCCAAGGACTATGAATCCCCCTTGCACCCGCGGCGCCACATTCCTACCTCGAGCCAGTTGTGAGGGGAGTCCTGGCGCTCCTGAGATTGAAGGTTACATTATACATATATAAAGCTTGACGTCATTAAACCACACACTTCGACATTTCCATACCGATATCCAGAACCGACCATGTCTGGGGTGCCACCCCACGAGAATAACCTAGTCCACCGGGTCTAACCCCACTCAAGAAGTGTGGTCGTACTCAGTTCGTTTCCTACTTAGCTTCTTGACTCGGTCCTTAACTGACCAGGGTCGGCGGCTTACCGTTCCCAGAACCACCTATATTCTATCCGTGCCGTCCCAGTCGAAATCACTTTTGTTTAATTAAGTTTTTGGGTTTTTACAAAGGTTTTCATGCTGTGGGTGGCGCTTATGTCTCCACCCGATCTCTATCAATCACTCCCATCGAGTGATCAGTATAACCACATCCACATATCACACATATGGAGTGTATAACGTCTACGTAAGCAGGGCTACGCAGTGAATAAATAATCACGCGTAAAGTAATATACTCAGGTAACAAAGGTGTGTAAATACATAAGGATAAACAATATCAAAGGTAAGGATTAAGCAAATGTAGGTACGCATTTTATAATTAGCATGCAATTTTATTTGTAATCAAAACATTTATAAAAATAGGATCAACATGTTCGAGGAAGGGGGCATAGTGACGCCTTATTGTTGGTCTACAAATCTTTGAGAAAATCCGCGTTCGTTGCATCTCTGAAACGGCCACTACGCGCTCGAAAAGCGAAAAACATCCAAAACCCTATAAAGTAGATAATAACTATTATAAACTAATTGTGCCATTGTATAGGTCTCATGTTTAGAAAAATTATGGAAGTTGAACGGAGTCAATCGGACTATGGTTGAGGAGATACAAATTTTGGGAGATTAATGGATTTTCTGAAATATGGGAAAAACGATTTATTAAATTGGAAAGGAATATTCCCAAGAATATTCTTTGGCTGAGAGGCTCAGAGGGAGGCATATTGGACTTTAATTTTGGGAGTGCTTGGGCTTTAGCCCAGAGGTGAGGGAGGTCGGTAGGGGGTAATTGTAGACTTTAGGAGAGGGGCTTGGGTGAGTAGAGGGATATACATTAGACTTTGGTGAGGAGGGAGGTTGTTGGTAGGCTTTGGCCCGGAGGATGCAATGTAGACTTTTCAGGTCCATTCTTGGGCTCGGCCCAAGGAAAACAAGGGGATGTTTTGTGGACTTATGTGGAGGACTTTATGGGGCTCGGCCGAACGACGGATGCATATGCATACACACGGCTAGCTAGCTGCATGCATGCATATGCATACACACGGCTAGCTAGTTGCATGCATGTGGGTTGCTTGCATGCATGCATATGCATACACATGGCTAGCTAGTTGCATGCATGTGGGCTGCTTGCATGCATGCATGCACACGTACAGCTAGCTAGCTGCATGGCGCATGCATGGCCGGCAGCGAAGCGGCGACCGCTACGAAGGGCGGCCGCACCAGGAACGGGTACGGTGTTGCGCCTCACGACGTCACCGTGCTGCGACAACAACGGTAGATGAGAAATGCAGTAAGGAAACAAAAGCAAGAGGAAGAGTAGGAGAGGAGCTCACCTTGCGGCAGCCGGGTAGCGGCGTACCGGGCGACGGTCCTCGCACGGACTACGGTCGTCGAGGTACAGCCTGGGGACGGTCGTCCTGCGGATCGTCCTCGCACACCACGTGTTCGATCGGTGGTAACAAACGAACACACAGCGTTAAGGAATAAATGTTAGCGGGTTAGTGCAAGTTATGGGTCAGGGGTTAGCGAGTTAGAGGTCAGCTGGTTAGTGAGTTAGAGGTCAGCGGGTTAGTGAGTCAATGGGTCGAATGTTAGATGTTAGAGGTTAGCCGTTCGATAAGTTAGTCATTCTCAGGGTTCAGATGACGGCGCGGCGGCCTATCCGTCCTCTTGCTCAACTGAGGCCCAGCTGGAGCCGGCCGCGGTGGAGCAAGCGGAGAGACGGCAGCGTGTGCGCGGGAGGGAGTGACTGAAGGAAAGCAAAACGAGGAGAAGAAAGAATGAAGAGGGACATGTTGCGTGCTGACCCACGACGATGCTTAAATAGAGTCTGGGGAAGGGATGTTTGCTGCTGCCCGCATTCATTCCATCCCAGAAAACGCGCGTGTGTAGGTGGGAGCGGTGAAGGTTGCGTATTGGCGGTGGAAACATCGCATGCAAGCACGAGCTAGACTAGCTTCATGCAAGCACGAGCTAGCTGGCTACATGCATGCTTTTGCTTGGCTTGCTGCATGCATGCATATGCATTGCACTCGCGTAAAGCTAGTTAGCGACATGCATGCTTGCTATGCCGGTGAGGTCAGGCAAGGGCGCAGAAGCGAACGGCGAGGTCGTCGGCAGGATGGGAAGTAAGGGCAGCAGCTGGTGATGTCGGAGCGGCCTTGTCGTAGCGGCGCGGCGTGCGGCGACGTCGTCACCGAAAACAGTATTGGTGGGATTTTAGACTTTATCGTTTTATTGCCAGCCCAATAGGAATGAAAGGGCTTGGGGAGGCAACATGGACTTTTTCAGAAAAAGCCTAGCAGGAAGGCCACGGTAGAGGGAGTGGAAATGAACTTGTGTTCTGGAATGGGTTGGGCTAACAAAGGAAAATGTGGTCCACAGAAATAGGATGCTCGAATATTTTGTTTGGAATATGAAATTTGGAAATTTGAAGGGGATTTGAGATAGAATTTGTACTGGACTGTATTTATAATTTGGACTATTTAATTCAACATTTGAATTGGATTTGGCTAGAAGGCCGTGCGAGGATTATGGTTAGGATTTCTTTGCGCGCACTCTGACGGCACTGCAATTGGGATTTTTAGGGCAACATATGGCATTCAAATTCAACCGTCGCGATAGAAATAAAATCAGTGATACTCGAATCGACACGTGATAGATGGATACGTCGATCGATTATAAATATTTGGGGAAATTACCGGGTTTGAATCGATAGAGTGGTTTTTTTTTAAAAAAAACCGTAGAATAAGAGTTGAGAGAGGTAATATCGCGGTGAGAGCTTTGGGTCTGTGATTAACTTTGCACCGAGGCGTTTAATCAATAGACAGAGATGATAGTGGCAGGAAGGATGTCGGACAGAGGACAACCTTTTCGGGAAAATGATTTAATCGAGATCTTTTGGCACAGATTCTAGACACACACAAATAAACAATTAACAAGCAAACCAAAATTATGCCTAGGACTAGACTTTGTCTGAGGAGGTCATATCTTTGAAAATAGCCTATTAGGAATTTATATTTCGCAATTAAGGTTTCTAGTAAATACTTTACCAATAGACATTATTTTGCAAATAATTTACAAAAGCTTATCACTCTATATAAAGTTTCATACAAAATAATCAAAGTTATTTCTTTAGTGGAACGGTATTTGTTTTAATAAATTACCCCTTAATGGGTTTTATCCAAAATGGTGATACATATAGATATATAGCTTTATTTATAAAGTAAATATGCCCGAGGGTTTTTGTTTTTCGAAAATAATTGGCATATGCAAATCATAGTTCCTTGAATAAATAATTATTTGAAATAAAATACCGACATATCCTCAGACGTTCGTCTATTAGCCCACATATAAACAAAAAACGACAGATCGAATTAAATTAATTCAGGCATGAATGTATTTTGAAAAAGATTTTTGGATATTCCGAATTTTTAATTCCGTATTCCAAAGTCGAAATTTTCAGGGTGTTACAATAGAGCTCAAGGCCAGACTCAGCCTGGTAGACCCTGGGGGAGGGCCGGTGCCCGAAGCATGCGACAGAGTTTTACCTTTAACTTAACTTAATTAATTAAAAGACATAGGAATCCTCTGTAGCAAATTATTGGTTGCTGTGTCCTTGGGTTGAATTCTAGTTAGTAGATATACACACATGTTCCTCGCGTTCGATACTCTTTGGCCACCCTATAGGGAAATGCTCCAAGGTATCCATGTGCTTGTGGATTTATCTGTGAACGTAAGAAATACCAACAGTCTTCCTGAGGGAAGAGAGTAAAGGCCAACCACTTGTGAACCCAGTTAGCTCAGCTGGCTGCACTTGTTCCTGCTGCCGAATCTGTGAAGATTCTGGGGCAACTTGAACCTTCTTTAGAAAATGTTAAAGCGGTGACAACTTGGGGAGGAAAATCCACTCGCGACCCGCCATATCCTAACACTGCAGGAAAGAACAAGGAGGGCAAGGATGCTACGCCGTCTAGCATTGATGAAGAACAAGAAATTGTGCACAAAGAGAAGATAGTGCCACACGAATTTTGCGACACAAACATGCTGCCATTCCCCCAGTGCAATAGGAAGCCATCTGTGGATGAGCAGTTTGCTCGCTTTGTTGAAGTTATATAGAAAATCCACATCAATGTCCCCCTACTTGATGCGATGCAAGTTCCAACCTATGCGCGCTATCTCAAGGACATCCTGTACAAGAATGACCGATGCCCACCACGGAAGTGGTAAAACCGATAGAAGAGTGTAGTGCTGCTATATTCAACCGTCTTCTTGAAAAGAATAAAGATCCGGGTTGTCCCACGATTGCTTGTTCGATCAGGACACAACACTTCGACCACGCCTTGTGCGACCTTGGGGCAAGCGTAAGCGTCATGCCCAAGGAGGTCTTCGACAGGCTGAACTTCACGGTGCTATCACCAACGCCGTTGCGGATCCAATTGGCAGACTCCTCAGTCCGCTATCCGACGGGTATCACTAAGGACATTCCGGTGAAAATCCGACATGGACACCGACAAGGAGACGCCGCTCATCCTTGGGCGTCCGTTCCTGAGTACTGCAGAGGCAAACATTGACGTGGGAGCTGGAGAAATACAAATCCACATCAATGGGAAGGAGGAAAAGTTCGAGTTCAGACCAAGGATGGAGCGATGCTCTATGGTCAAGATCAAGTACGAGCCGAACCCACAAAATATCAAAGAAGTCGAAGTGAAGCCCCCAAAGATGGACAACCTCATCACCTTCATGATGAACTTCCTGGAAAGAGAAGGGATGACAAGGCCCTATCAGGATCTAAAGCTGACATCAGCAGAGCCGGTATTATGGGCTAGAAAGCCTGTAACCCCAGCACTCAAGAAGCCGCCAACCACAGCAAAGGTAAAGAAGGAGTGGCGTGTAAAAGAAAAGTCAGCCGTACCCACACCTACGGGGCAGGGTGCCTCATCATCAATGTGAACGCAAGGGAGGTAAGGTCTTGCTCATCGGACATAAAATGAAGCTGCCCTTGCCAACAGGTAAATTGGAATGTATACCATATTTGATTTCTCTCAATTTGAAATTCTTGCATTCAAGCATGTTTATCTTTTAATAATATTGCATGTTGGAATTTGTTTGCAGCGCATAAAAAATGAAAAAAATAAAATAAAGCAGGAGTAATTTATTTTTTGACAAAAAATTGATAAAATGAAGATAAAATTCCACTTGGTCCCACTCCACCTAGCCGTTGGAGAATAACATTAAATTTTGGGGCCTGTGGGGCCCACCATAGGGTCGACCGACCCCATGGGTCGGCTGACCCAAGGAGGAGGCCGCCGGCCTTGCCCTTTTGTTGGGAAATGACTAGTGGGCTCCCCTTATCAAATATGGCTGTTGGGGATCCTCTTTAAATAGAGGGTGGCCGTGAGAGGAGAGATCAGCCCATTCACAACATTTTTCACTCCCAAACTTCATTCCAAGCTTTGTGGTGTTTGTCTCAAGTTTGTTCCTAGCAATATTGTTTTGATTTTGAGCATTTGCAAGTTGCTTTAGGTTGATGCAAGACAAACCGCGAGTAGAATCGATTTTGTTCCATTAACGTAATGCCTGCTCGAGTTCGTCTTGTATTCTTGCTCATTTGTTGCAGCCATGAAGAAATGGATTTCAAACATGTTCAAGAGAGGATCAAGCTCAAAATCAAGCTGTCACCATGAAGAATCAAGAAAGTACTCCTCCGCCGAGCCCACACCAAGATATGAAGGGCTGCAAGATGTCCCATGGAGGACATGGACGCTACACCGAGGCTGCTCGTCGGCTTCGACCTCGACCTCGTGGGTGATCGAGAAATGCAAGCCTACAACATGCTCAAGGACCGGACATTTGCTCACACCCGAGCATACGACCCGAACCTTCTACAAAAGATAGGTATGGATGTTGATTTCTATAATGTTTGGCAAGCTATAGGATGGGATAATTTTGCATGTGTAAATGAGCCAGGTTGTCGCGTGCTTACCATTCAATTTTTATGAACCCTACTAGAAGTAGATGATGGTACTACTTTTTGGTTTTTCCATAAAGAGTACCACCTTGCTTGGAATGAATTAAGTCTACTCCTAGGCATTGACAAACTTGCAAAGTCAATTTTAGGAAGGCAACTCCTATCTTTGGCAAGCATAAATTTTTGCAAAGTATTACAGGTGAACCATTCTGTAGAACTAATGTGATGTGCACAAGGGTTCCTGATCTTCCGAAAGGTTCTCATAATCAACGATTTGGTGGAGTCGTGACACAAATTGATCCGGCTTCTTGAACTAGCACGTTCCCGAGCCCCGCAATCGTAGCACCACGTCTCCTCTGGTTATCAACCGTACCGCAACACGGTTGACCTTGCCAAGAAGGCTAATCCCTGATTGCGAATCAAAGAACACAAACAAGAACAAAAAAGATTGTAACCAAAATTGCAGATGAATGATTAAGCTCACAAGTTGGGGTCTTACAAACCGATCTAGCGGCGAAACTGTCCTTGACAGATCAATCTAAGCAAAACCCAGAAACTAAAGATGGCGATGGCTTCTAATATATGGAGTTTAGGGTCGTGCAAGCATCCCTTGATGCAACCCTAATGGGCTCCAACACGATACATGGCCCAAAGGCCCAAATACATCATCGCAGCGCCAGAACAGATTCTGAACATCAACTTGTTTGGTCAATTCCCGATGACTTGTAATGAATTGAGACATGGGACCAGAACCATTGGAAAGTTTATCTTCTTATCTTTCCATCCATATAAAGAACGCCCCAATCTAAGCACGTATGCAACCTGGGTGCCCGTTTTAGTGAAAGCTGGTCCTGGACTCCAACACGGACTCGAAGTCGACTTGGTTTGGACCTCCACCTTGACTTGAACGTCCTCGCTGATCCTCCATGACACTAAGTCCCTCTCTAAGTGTTTTCTTGTCCTCTCCATTGTTCCTAATCATAATATAATCATTAGGTCGCAATCTAAACTTAGGAACGAGCTCACCTCTAAATTTAATTGTCATGTGCGAGCTCTTGTGATTGGACCTTGAATGACCAATGGAGGATTGTTGTGTATATCCGAAGGAATGATGTCCGCATCATCCTCCCCCTCTTGAATGGAAGTCGTCCTCGACTCAAGCTCATTTTCTTCTCCCAAGTATGGCTTTAAATCTGAAATGTTTAACGTGGGACTAACCCCAAACTCGGGAGGCAACTCAAGTTTATATGCATTATCATTAATCTTCTCAACAATTTTGAAAGGACCATCAGCTCTAGGCATCAACTTAGACTTTTGCAATTCTTGAAATCTATCCTTTCTCAAGTGCTACCAAACTAAATCTCCCGGTTCAAGCTTCACTTCTTGCCTATCTTTGCTACCAGCAATTCTATATTTTTCATTCATCGTTTCAATGTTGTGCTTAGTTGTCTTGTGCATTTTCAAAATAAAATTAGCACATGCGTTAGAATCATTGTGAACCCTCTCACTAGTAGGTAAAGGCAAAATATCAATAGAAGCACAGGGGTTGAAACCATACACTACCTGAAAAAGACTTACCTTGGTAGTAGAATGTGTTGCCCGACTGTATGCAAATTCCACATGTGGCAAACATTCCTCCCACATCTTCAAATTTTTCTTCAAAATAGCCCTCAACATTGTGCCCAAAGTGCGGTTGACTACCTCCGTTTGTCCATCTGTTTGTGGGTGACATGTAGTAGAAAACAATAGCTTTGTACCCAACTTCCATAGCGTGCGCCAAAAATGACTAAGGAATTTTGCATCACGATCTGAAACAATAGTAGAAGGCATACCATGCAAATGAACAATCTCATGGAAAAAGAGGTCAGCAATATGAATAGCATCATCACTTTTATGACATGGTATGAAGTGTGCCATCTTAGAAAATCAATCGACCACAACAAAAATACTATCCCTCCCCCTCTTAGTCCTAGGCAATCCCAAAACAAAGTCCATAGAAATATCTGCCCAAGGAATAGAAGGAACAGGAAGAGGCATATACAAACCATGTGGATTCAAACGAGGCTTAGCTTTTTGATAAGTGGTGCAGCGTGCCACAAACCTCTCAACATCTCTCCTCATCTTTGGCCAAAAGAAATGTGAAGCCAAAACATCCTCCGTCTTCTTAACTCCAAAATTTCCCATCAATCCTCCTCCATGCGCTTCCTGTATCAGCAAAAGACGAACGGACCCAATTGGAACGCATAGACGGTTAGCTCTAAACACAAATCCATCATTGATCACAAATTTATTCCAAGTACGTCCATCTTTACAATTCAATATCACTTCTTGAAATTCAGGATCAAGCGCATATTGTTCTTTAATTGATTCAAGTCCAAAAATCCGACAATCATGTTGGGACAACAAAGTATAACGTCTAGACAAAGCATCAGCAATCACATTATCCTTCCCTTTCTTGTGTTTGATGACATAAGGAAAAGATTCAATAAATTCAACCCATTTAGCATGTCTATGATTCAAATTATTTTGAGATCGAAGATACTTAAGCGATTCATGATCAGAATGAATAACAAATTCTTTAGGCCACAAATAATGACGCCACGTCTCTAAAGAGCGTACAAGAGCATACAATTCCTTATCATACGTGGAATAATTCAAAATATGGCCATGCAACTTCTCACTAAAGTATGCAACAGGTTTACCATCTTGCATCAAAACACATCCTAGGCCAACTCCACTAGCATCACATTCTAACTGAAAAGTCTTACCAAAGTTTGGAAGTTGGAGCAAAGGTGCGTGTGTAAGCTTGTCCTTCAAAGTGACAAAAGATTCCTCCTGTGTTTTTCCCCAATGTAAGACCACCCCTTTCTTCGTCAACTCATTCAAGGGTGCAGCAAAGGTGTTGAAATCTTTGACGAAGCGGCGATAGAATCCTGCAAGACCAAGAAAACTTCTCACCTGTGTGATGGTTTGGGGAACCGGCCAACTCTTAATGGCTTCAATTTTTGTCTCCTCCACCTCAATTCCCTGTGGAGTAACAACATAGCCAAGAAAAGAGACTCGTTCCATGCAAAAGATGCACTTATCAAGGTTAGCAAACAAACGTGCATCACGTAAGGCATTAAAAACAGCATGTAAATGATCCAAGTGTTCATCCAAAGACTTGCTGTAAATCAAGATGTCATCAAAGTAGACTACCACAAATCGTCCAATAAAAGGCCTTAAAACCTCATTCATTAAGCGCATGAAAGTACTAGGGGCATTAGTCAAACCAAAAGGCATTACTAACCACTCATACAATCCAAATTTGGTTTTGAAAGTTGTTTTCCATTCATCTCCAAGTTTCATTCTAATTTGGTGGTATCCACTACGCAAGTCAATCTTTGTGAAAATTATAGAACCACACAACTCATCAAGCATGTCGTCTAACCGAGGAATAGGATGACGATACCGAATAGTAATATTATTAATGGCTCTACAATCAACAGACATTAGCCAAGACCCATCTTTCTTAGGAACCAAAATCACAGGCACTGCACAAGGACTAAGGCTTTCACGTACATACCCGCGGTCCAAAAGATCTTGGATTTGC
This sequence comes from Oryza officinalis, assembly GCA_008326285.1. Classification (NCBI taxonomy): domain Eukaryota; kingdom Viridiplantae; phylum Streptophyta; class Magnoliopsida; order Poales; family Poaceae; genus Oryza; species Oryza officinalis. The sequence continues at coordinate 21,432,712 of BDMV01000006.1, forward strand.
TGCTGAATTTCCTTAGTATCCTCGGGATTGGTTCGATAAGCAGCACGGTTTGGCAATGTTGCTCCCGGGATCAAATCAATTTGGTGCTCTATCCCTCTCATAGGTGGTAATCCCGGGGGTATCTCAGCTGGAAAAACGTCCTCGTATTCCTGCAAAAGGTTAGTGACAGCAGGAGGTATCGAGCTAGCAATATCATCAAGAAAAAACAAAGCTTGTTTGCATATCAAGGAATAGCAAATATCATCAGCAGAAATTTCAGCAATGTCACATTTTGTTGCAAGCATAACACCACCCTTCAATTTAATTCCCTCGGCCTTAGAACTAGGTGAAGGCTTATCCTTTTTAGGTGGAAAAACAGATTTAGCAACTTGCTGATTTTCAGATTCATCAAGTTTCAAACCAGCAGCTCGTTCTTCATCAGCTTGTACAATTTCAGCAGGGGTTAATGGAACCAAAGTAATTTTCTTTCCTTTATGCACAAAACTGTATCTATTACTTCTACCATGGTGTGTAGCATCATTATCATGTTCCCAAGGACGACCCAACAAAAGTGAACAAGCTTGCATAGGAACCACATCACAATCAACAGAATCAGCATATGAACCAATGGAAAACGAAACTCTGCAAGATTGTGTTACCTTTGCTTTTCCAGAATCATTTAACATTGAATATGGTATGGATGTGGGTGTGGGCGTGTGGTCAAACCAAGTTTCTTGACCAAGTCAGAACTCACCAAATTATTGCAGCTACCTCCATCAATGATGACACATGCACGACGGTTGTTGATCACGAAGAAAATCTGGAACAAATTATGGCGTTGCAACCACTCAGATTGTTGTACCTGCGTGCTAAGCACCTGCTATACAATAATGTTCATGTAGGCCGCTGTGTCCTCACGCCCAAAGAATTCGCCATCCTCAGCATCAACTCCTTCCTCCTCTTCTCCTTCATCATCTTCAACATTAGAGGTGCTGATATAGCCATCTTTTGTGGCAATGTATGCCTGTTGACTAGGACAATCTTTCTGCACATGGCCAAATCCTTGGCAGCGGTGGCACTGAATGTTTGGAGTGCGTCCCATCGAAGCGATAGATGAAACACTCTTAGCGAGTACCTATGAAGGACTTTTACTTGAATCTGCTGGTCGTGGTGGAGGTGGTTTTGGCACTGCAGAAACTCCGGATGCAGCTGGTCGCTTGTTCGCTGGAGGGGGTGTCCGGAAAGAGGTGGCCTTGGTCAGCCCCAAAGGTGGCATCGTGCGCGGAGTGTACGTACTTGCCCTACTGATCACGTCCCTGCAATTCCTTCTCTGCAAGCATTGCAAACTAAAACAACTGGTTGACAGTGTTAAATTCCTTATAATCAACTATGTTCTGGATTTCAACCCTCAAACCCGAATAAAAATGAAAAATGGCATCCTCGGTCCCCTCCACAATGCTACAGCGCATTAATCCCTTTTGTAACTCACCATAGTAATCCTGTACAGATTTATCCCCTTGTTCTAAACTTATCAGTTTCTTGCGTAACTCTCTATGATAGGATGGAGGAACAAATCTATCGCGCATAGCTACTTTAAGTTCTTCCCAAGTAGTAGGTAAAACACCCTCGGTACCTAACCCACTCCACCAAATGATAGCAAAATCTTTAAACTCACTACTGACATGTCGAACTCTATGTTGCTCAGGCACAAGATGGGCACTAAATTTTTGCTTTACTGTCATCTCCCAATCAAGGTATTTCTCAGCATCATAATAACTCGAAAAGGTAGGTATTTTAAACTTAACCTTAGCATAAGGATCATCGGGCACACGATTATTATTATTATTATTACCTTGTTGGTGGTGGTGTTGAGCGCCACCCATACCTGTCACGTTTAAGCGAAGACGATGCCGTAACCATGCTTGTCGTGTAGCTAGCTTGTTCATCTACATTGCCATTGGAATCGTACACCGTGTCTTCTAGATGTCCACCGGCGTTGCTGCCGTTCACTTCCTCATTGGATGGTTGTCGTGTCTCCAATGCAGCAACCCGATCAGTTAACGTAGACACCCGCTTGTCCAACCTCTCCATGTGTTTGCCGAGGTCGAGTTTAATGATGGCTTCTTGTGACTTCCCTTGTGACTGCCTCCGTCATCTCTTTTTGGACAGCCCTTGTGACTGCCTCCGTCATCTCTTTATGAGCATTTTCTACAACAGTTCATAGTTGCTCTTGACTGACATAGTCAGTAGAATCCTTGGGAGTCGTCTCCTCATCGTCACCTGCCATTGAAACACCAAAACAGCAACAAACGGTGAAGGTTATCCCTAATAATCTACTACGCAGGTGTAGTGGTGCCTCTCAACAACTCAGCAATATGGAGCACCTTACCAAGCCCTTATAAGGTTCTTACCAGCAAAGCAATGGATACCTGGAAGGCTGTTAACAGCAGATTTTTGTAATCGACCCGGAGAGGAAGGGGGAAACCGACGCGGAGAAAGGGGGTTGAATTGGAGTTGGACCAAGTCTCGTATCGGACTCAGTAAGCGTATCAGACTGGAAGAGGCGTTACCAGGAAGACTGTATCGGCCGATACGGATTCAATATGGTCGTCGGCCGATAGAGGCTAGAAGTTGACAGAGTCAGCGTGGGCTTGGTTTGGGCTCAGGATAAGCTTCAAGGAAGTTGCCAAATAGAGATAAGGTTCGGTTTTAGGCAATTGTATCTTGTAAATCAAGTAGGTTTAGATCTAATCTTTGGCAAGAGTCTACCGCAAAGACTTATTGTTAGTTAGAGATAAGATTGTGTCCTACACGGACCATGTTGTAATCTCGGGTATAAATATCCCGGTAGTTTGTACATAGAAACTCTCTCACAACTCAATACAACAAACAATTTGTTTTAATCTACTTTCGGCGCATCGCCAACCCTCGTAAGAGGTTAACTTCCGGCGAGTTCTTGCTTCCCTAGAGCAGAGGTAAGAACTCGTGCTCAACGATCTACATCGTCGAGGCTAGCGTGTCGTTTTAGGCATGTTAAGCCTCGATGATGTGATCGTCGTTTATCATGTTTTGGATGATCTCGACAAGTGTCTTAATTACGCTTTGCCAGCGATTTACTCGTTTTAGGGTTTGTTGCCAATGGCAGTTTAATTATTATGCTTGGCTAGATCTTTCAATGCATCTACCATCCCCAAAAGCAATCGGCGACCTGATTTTCTTTGTGTTAAGTCTCAATTCACACTTTGAGTTGCTATCGACCTTAGTCCTATTTTGAGATCTAATTCAAAGCCTATTTTCGGTGGTAATTAAGGATAGTACTGGGATTTCAGCCAGTCTTACCTGATACATATGATTATCATAAGGTTTTTGTGTGTATCTGCCATCTACATGAACGGGTTGATGAATATAGATGTATCTGTTATAGATTATTCTTTAGGGTTTATCTGCGATCGTCATATTTATATTGGTTGATTGGTTCATGTAGATTCGCACTAGAGTATTAGCTAGTGTAGTTATCTTTGTTATCCCTTATCAGCCGATGCCATTAATTGACATCAATATGTTGATGAAGGCCGATAAGATTAGATTCATGTTTTAATCTTACTTTATCACAAGTAAGCCGATATAGCTTTGCCCTATCAGCTGGGCCACGACAATGCGACATCGGCCTATCGGCCGATCGGCCATTGTTTTCTAACATGGTTTACTTGTTTATCTTGTTCATTGCAGATCAAATCAACTGGCACGCCCTACACACATCTAGGCAAGCCTTTGGACCTGCACTGGAGTAAAGCAAACCTCCCAGGCCGCCGTGGAAACATAGAACCCGTTTGGTTGCAAGGCGGGTCGAAATTCTACGCCAACACACTTTTGGCATGCCTAGTGGGACCTCAAGAACACAAGCATTGCAACAACAAGAAGATCACTGCAGCATGTCGAAGCAGGGTGAGATCTACGAGGAGAACGTCGTCGCTGTGACCGCCGACCAGCTCAATGAGGAGCAAACAGCTGAGATGGACAAGTTGATCGAGCAGTTTCGGAATATGTACCTGCAGACGTATTCCAGGACTCGGCAAGGCACCCTCATTCAGAAAACCAAGATGGTATTGCCGAGCCGTGGAGATGGAGCCAGCACGACGGCGGCAGCCCACGACCAGGCCGTCAAAACTGAAGAGAACGCCGCGCCGACGTTGCAAGACCGCATCGACTCTGCAGTCCACTCTGCGCTAGTCAACCAGTCGGGGATTCTGGTGAATACATTCTCCAATACGGTCAAATCAATTCTGGATGGTTCAATTCACCAGTACAAGCCTCAAGGGCCGATTTTCTTGCCTGAAAACAAGTTCCCTGCTTATCGGACCCTGAGGACCGATTTGAGTTCAACCCCACAGCCGACGACGCCGATCCCGCCTCCATCGGCTCAGCCGGTGCCAACCATGCCACTAGTCCTGGCCAAGCAAGCGAGAGGAAGTCCCCAGCACATCACGGAGGAACAATTCACGCAGTGGACGAAGGGGAAACAACCGGTGGTCGAGCCGATGCAGCAAGTTCTAGTAAACCCGCCATCGGCTGGACAACCTCAAGTCCCCATGTTCAGTAACCCTCCGCCACCGATTGCTTACAACGTGCCGCAAGGCTACCAGCAGTATACCGCAATATCGGGCAGATGGCCTGCAGCAGTCCTACCACCAGGACTTCCCACATCAGCCCGCAGGATACTGGGCTGACATGATAGCCGAGGTGATGCGAGATTAGTTTGGCTTGAAGCCCAAGGAGAGCTCTACAGTGTATCGGCATCCGTACCCTGAGGAGTTCGACAGAGTGCCACTGCCAAGCCGATACAAAATCCTGGACTTCTCCAAGTTTTCAGGGCAAGATAACGTCTCTACATACGAGCACGTGAGCCGATTCCTAGCACAGTGTGGGGAGGCATCGGCCATAGAGGCGTTGAGGGTGAGGTTCTTCCCTCTGTCTTTGTCAGGGTCAGCATTTACATGGTTTTCCTCTTTACCCTGCAATTCCATCAGAGGATGGATAGATCTAGAGAAGCAGTTTCACATATACTTCTACAATGGTGTACAAGAGATGAAACTGTCTAATCTCGCCGCCATCAGGCAACGTGTTGATGAATCGGTCCCAGAATACATCCAGAGATTTAGGAACATAAGGAACAGGTGTTACAGCCTCAGCTTGACCGATTCTCAGCTGGCCGATCTGGCGTTTCAGGGATTACTAGGGCCGATACGAGAGAGGTTCTCCTCTCAGGAATTCAACAGCCTAGCTCAGCTAGCACAAAGAGTATCGGCCCACGAGCAACGATTCCAGGAGGCGAAGAGGTTCGCGAAGAAGATCAATACGGTTTATCAGTACGCCTCCAACGAAGATGATGAGGAAGATGCCGATGTCAATCTGGCCGAGTGGGCCCGGATGAAGAAGCCGACAACATGCCAGTGGGCCAAGAAGGGCGATAAGGAAGATAAGTATGACTTCGACATCAACAAGGCCGACAAGATATTTGACTTACTCCTGCAAGAAAAGCAGATCCAACTGCCAGTAGGTCATATACTGCCATCGGCTGAAGAAATAAAGAAGAGAAGGTATTGCAAGTGGCACAATACATATTCCCATCATACCAACGAATGCAAAATCTTCCGACAACAGATCCAATCGGCCATTGAGCAAGGCAGGATTAAGATCGATGATGCCAAGCGACCGATGAAGATAGAAGGACACCCGTTCCCAGTCAACATGGTGCGGGCGGACAGGGCCAGCGGCGATGGCCATTGGACCGGCAAGCGAACCTCATCAGACCTCCAAGGGCCTGATTAGAAAATATCAGCGAAGGCGGGAGGAACAAGCACAGGATTACGCCGATCAAGACAACTCCTATGACCCTCATTGGGAGTGCGAGTTTTTCCGTTTCTGCTGGAATGAAGGAATGAGGTTGCCATCCATCCAGGAGTGCCCTGCGTGTAATGATGTAGAAGACTCCCATCCGGGCAGCTCGAGCAAGCAAGTGCATCGGCCAAGCAAGCAGAGAAAATCTGTACACGAGAGGCTAGGGCCGATGCACCATGATCATCGGACCGAGGACGACGAGCAAGTCCAGAACCCCCAATGGTGCCCAAGCGACGTGTTTAGCAAGACACAAAAATGGCGGGTTCAGAGGCTAAGGAGGAAGGAGCAAATCCAAGAACAGCAGGCGACAATAGCCCATCCGTCGGCCAAGACCAAGAAGGAGTGAAGAATAAAATCCGCAGTGGTCAAGGCCGATGAGGACATCTCCAAATCAGCTCGAGCTCCTGCGGCCGCAACAGGTAAAGGCGTAGCATCGGCTTTTGTTAATATGGTCTTCATATTGCCAGCGGAGTACAGCGTGCAGACGGCCGATGAAGCGGCAGCTGACAATGAACAGTCCTTGGCTAAGCTACAGTTGTCACCAGACCAAGCCGTGTTTGACAAGCCGGCCGACACCAGCTACAGGCACCTCCGGCCGCTATACATCAAGGGGTTCGTCAATGGGCGGCCGATGACGAAGATGCTGGTCAACGGCGGCGCGGCAGTAAACCAAATGCCATACACAACTTTCAGGAAGCTTGGAAAAGTGCCCGAAGACCTCATCAAGACCAACATGGTGCAGAAAGACTTTGGTGGCAACGCATCCGAGGCGAAGGGGGTGTTAAACGTGGTGCTCACCGTGGGCAACAAGACGATACCCACCACATTTTTCGTCTTTGATGGAAAGGGTTCCTACAGCCTGTTGTTGGGACGGGATTGGATCCATGCAAATTGTTGTGTCCCTTCAACAATGCACCAATGCCTTATACAATGGCAAGGGGACAAGGTCGAGATCGTGCAGGCCGATCGGTCGGTACACATGGCCAATGCCGATCTCGCAGTTTGGGAGATGAAGGGAATCGATTGCCTATCCGGACGAGTTTGGGATGCCGATTTCCTCAAGGTAACTAATTGCGATATCGAGACAATTGAAGATCAAGACAAGCAGTTGCTTTAACAAAGATGTCCCATCCACTGCCAAAGATGAGCAAGCCAGTCCCTACACAGATGATGCAATGGATGAGTTAGATGGGAAATTGGGACAAGGTTTTACGTCGGCCGATCAGCTCGAAGAGATTGATATAGGAATAGGTGATAGGCCTAGGCCGACGTATGTAAGTGCTAACCTGCCAAAGGAGTATAAAAATAATTTGATAAATCTTTTGAAAGAATTCATAGACTGTTTTGCATGGGAATATCATGAGATGCCAGGGTTAAGCCGATCGATCGTAGAACATCGGTTAACTATCAAACCAGGCTATCGGCCATTCAAGCAAGCTCCCAGGAGATTTAAGGCCGATATGCACGAAGCTATCAAAGCAGAGATCACCAGGATTTACGACGCCAATTTTATCAGACCCTGCCGATATGCGGAGTGGGTTTCCAACATAGTTTCAGTGTTAAAGAAAAACGGCAAGCTCAGGGTGTGTATTGATTTCAGAGACCTGAATAAAGCAACGCCAAAAGATGAGTACCCTATGCCGTTGGCCGATCTGCTTGTAGATGCCGCGTCTGGACACAAGATTATCAGTTTCATGGATGGGAACACAGGCTACAACCAGATTTTCATGGCCGAAGAAGATATTCACAAGACAGCCTTCAGATGCCCGGGGGCAATCGGCCTATATGAGTGGGTTGTTATGACTTTCGGCTTGAAAAACGCTAGAGCTACTTATCAGAGAGCCATGAATTATATTCTTCATGATCTTATCGGCTCACTGATTGAGGTTTACATTGATGACGTCGTCGTGAAGTCCAAAGACTACGATATGCACTTGGCCGATTTACGCAAGGTACTAGAAAGAGCAAGGAAATATGGTTTAAAGATAAACCCTAACAAATGTGCCTTTGGCGTATCGGCCGGTCAGTTTTTAGGTTTCTTGGTCCATGAAAGAGGAATCGAAATTACTCAGAAGAACATTGATGCTATAAAAAATATCAAGCCTCCAACAAACAAGACCAAGTTACAATCACTGCTCGGGAAGATCAACTTTGTCCGGCGCTTTATATCAAACCTATCAGGCAGGATAGAGCCATTCACTCCATTGTTGAAGATAAAGGACGATCAAGAGTTTCTATGGGGTGATAAGCAACAAAAAGCGTTGGACGATATCAAGGAATATTTAAGTTTCCCTCCGGTTTTAATCCCTCCGCAGAAAGGGGTTCCATTCAGGCTGTACCTATCGGCCGATGAGAAATTCATCGGCTCAGTCTTGGTTCAAGACATTGATGGCAAGGAAAGAGTTATTTTTTATCTCAGTAGGAGGTTGTTAGATGCCGAGACAAGGTACACGCCGGTGGAGAAATTATGTCTATGCTTATATTTTTCATGTACTAAGTTGAGGCATTATTTACTTTCCAATGAGTGCATTGTGGTAAGTAAGGCCGATGTGATGAAATACATGCTATCGGCCCCTGTGTTAAAAGGGAGAATTGGGAAGTGGATTTTTACCTTAACAGAGTTTGATCTCAGATATGAATCGGCCAAAGCAATCAAAGGACAAGCCCTAGCCGATTTCATTGTACAACACAGAGATGATTCAATTGCATATGCAGACATTGTGCCATGGACATTGTATTTTGATGGATCCATTTGCAGGCATGAATGCGGTATCGGCCTGGTCATCATATCCCCTCGGGGGGCAAGCTTTGAGTTTGCTTTTACCATCAAGCCTTATTATACTAACAATCAAGCAGAGTATGAAGCGGTGCTTAAAGGTTTGCAGTTATTACAAGAGGTCGAGGCTGATTACGTAGAAATCATTGGTGATTCACAGTTGGTCATTAATCAACTTTCTGGGGAGTATGAATGCAAGAATGATATTCTCAGAGTTTACAACGAGGAGTGCAAGGAGTTGCTACAAGTTTTCAAGATTGTGTCGATGAGGCATATACCCAGGAAACAGAACTTCAAGGCCAATGATCTAGCTCAGGGGGCATCAGGGTACAGGCCGATGGCTAAGGATGTTCAGATTCAAATCGCTGCCGTGGATGCCGACGACTAGAGGTTTGCTATCGTTGATTATTTGAAAAATCCTTCCCAGTCGGCGTCGCGTAAGATGAAATACAAAGTGTTGCAGTATGTCCTGTTAGATGATGACCTATACTATCGGATGATTGATGGTGTCTTGCTCAAGTGCCTAGGTCCCGAGGAGGCCAAAGTTGTTATGAGCGAGGTACATGAAGGGATTTGTGGAACCCATCAATTGGCCCATAAAATGAGATGGCTTTTGAAGCGCGTCGGATATTTTTGGCCAATAATGCTTGAGGATTGTTTCAAGTACTATAAAGGATGTCAAGACTGCCAAAAGTTTGGACCAATTCAGAGAGCACCGGCATCGGCTATGCATCCAATCATAAAGCCGTGGCCGTTTCGAGGGTGGGGTATAGACATGATCGGACAGATCAATCCACCATCAAGTAAAGGACACAAGTATATCCTGGTGGCTACCGATTACTTCACCAAGTGGGTTGAGGCCATCCCTCTTAAGAAGGTTGATTCCAAGGATGCGATTCAGTTTGTCAAGGAGCATATCATATATCGGTTTGGATTACCACAAACGTTGACTACAGATCAGGGATCAATCTTCGTGTCCGATGAGTTTGCCCAGTTTGCCGACAGCATGGGTATTAAGCTGTTAAATTCTTCTCCGTATTATGCGCAAGCTAATGGGCAGGCAGAAGCTTCTAATAAGACTTTAATCAAGTTGATCAAGAGAAAGATCGATGAACAGCCGAGGCAGTGGCATACCACGCTGGCCGATTCCCTTTGGGCGTATCGGATGGCCTGTCATGGTGAAATTCAAGCGCCGCCGTATCAGTTGGTTTATGGACATGAAACTATGCTGCTATGGGAAACCAACATCGGCTCAAGAAGGATTGCTTTGCAAGACGACTTGACAGCCGATGAGTACCACAATCTTATGGTCGATGAGTTAGATGATTTGGCACACGTCCAGTTGCGGGCCTTGGAGAAAATCAAATGAGATAAAGATAGAGTGGCTCGTCATTATAACAAAAAAGTTGTTGCCAAGTCACTTGAAGAAGGGGATCTGGTTTGGAAGTTGATATTGCCGATTGGTTCCAGAGATAATAAATTCGGCAAGTGGTCACCTAATTGGGAAGGTCCTTTTCAAATCCATCGATGTGCTCCTCACAATGCTTATTTGCTCAGGGGATTAGATGGTGAAATATTATCCTAGCGTCTGGATCGATTCATGATCGGCTTGCAAGCCGATTTATGATAATAGCCGATGCGGTATACATCGTCTTTAGTTCAGATTTTACAACATGAGCCCTCATCTTCCAAAATTTGGGGGGCATATATATATACAAGCACGAAATTCTTCAAGTTTATCAGATTTATCGGGTCGATCCAAGTTTATGGACTTAAATTCTTCAAGTTTTTCAAGACTATCAAGAGTGGTTCACGTTTATGGATTTTAAAAACTTTTTCAAGCTCGGACTATTTCAGATCTGTTCACATTAAATTCGGCTGATTGGCCGATGCAATTTATGATTTTCCCAAGCTTGGACTTCTTTAGATTTGTTCAGATCAGATTCGGCTGATTGGCCGATGAGATTTATGTTAATCAAGACAAGAGGTTATCAGTTTACAAGAAAACCATAGGATATAGTACATTAGCTTATGAATTTTTCGATAGCTGCTATGGCCTTGCGGCGGATTTGATCAATATCCTCTATTGCTTGGGCGTCATCGGCCGCTGATCTTGGGATTGGTTTCAAGGATTTGCTCAGGGTTGCCAGGTATTTGGCCGATGCCTTCAGCTTCGCCGTCTGGTCTTCTATGGCCTTCGGTGACGCAGCTATCCCAGCCTCGACTTCTTGGATCTTCTTACGAGTTGCTTCCAGCCTGGATACTAGGTCTGCTTCGAGGCGGCGGAGTTCTTCGAGTCTGTTCTTCAGAACGATCGGCTCGACAGCCAACTCATCTAACCTAGTTTTGTCGGAGTTAACTTGAGCTTTGCTGGCAGTCAAGGCTGACTCCAAGCTTTCTCGTTCACGCCTCTCTGCGATTCTTTCCTTAGCCCTGTGGAGCTTGAATTGGTATTGTTCCAAGAAGATGGCCGGTGTTAGGATCTCCATCAGGTCTTTAGGTAATTTGTCTTGAATTTCCTGCACCCGGCTCCTGATGGGATTGCAGTTCTCCACCAGGGTTTCCAATGAGGATTCCAGCCGATTGACGATGTCGGACAGCCGTTTCTTCAAATCTTCAGAGATCGACGTCTGGGCTGTGCTGGGTGGCTCCTTGTCCACATCGTCGAGAAATTGGCCGATATCAAAAGAAAACATATCGGCTAAGTTCTGCAAGCGTTAAGATAAGGCACGGTTAACCCAGTCAAATAAAAATCGGCAAGGGATTCGAAGTGATCTGGTTTACCTGTGATGGGGCATCGGCTGTGCTTGCATCGGCTTCCTTTCGTTGACTTGATACAGTAGGCGAGGGGGTTGGCCGATGCGATGCAGGTGATGGAGCTCGTGGCTGGAAAGAGACGAGAAAGGACGATCAGATCCATATCATCAGAAGAATAAGACAAAAAAGAGATTAACTCCTACCGAGGCAATTGGAGAGGGTGGTGGAGAAGGAGAAGGCGTCTTCAATCGGGCCTTGGTTCGCTCGCGCTTTTGCATCGTGGCTTTCTTAGTCCTGGGCGGCGGGACCGATTGAGTTCGCTCCTTTAACAAAGACGATGCAAGAACCTGCAAGGGATCGAGGTGTAACATGCCAACAGAAGGAGACTGCGTAGATTCAAGAGAGGAAATGTGTTACCTTGCGGATTGCATGGCTAGTTTTCCTTGGTTGTGCGGTATCGGCTTGGTCATCGGCTGGTGGGATTGCGGTGGTCTTGGCCGATGGTTCCTTAGCAGTTTTGGCCGATGGATTTTCTTCTTCAGGCGCATCGGCGGCAGCTGCATCGACCTCCTCCTCCATTATTTGGTCACCCAGAAATTCTTCTACGGAGGGGTCTAGTTCTACAGGATCGGCCTGGTCGGCAACCTTGGACTTTTTCAGAGGTTTTTGGGGCTTGTCCCTTGCTGGCGCCTTCCTTTTGGTGGCTTCTTTGGCTATCGGCCCTTGGAGCAGCGATGAGACCTTTGGAGCAGTAAGGCCGATAACTGATTCCATGACAGAATTACCCGATGGAGCCAGGACCATTGCATATGATATCTTTTGTCCACTATTGCTCATAGATGGAATCGGACCGTCGAGGACTTGAGGGCTAATATCCTGGATAAGCTCTGTTAGATGAAATCTGGCCGATTGGTGGAAAATATGAGCAGCCCATTCTTGCCACCATGTTTGGAAGTTGATGTGGATGAAGGCGCTCAGATGCAATCGGTCACAGTCACCCAGGTTTGGGATTTCAATCTCCAAAATTTTACTCATGATAAGAGGTGATGAGACCGTGCCCCTGCTCTCTAGGAGTTTATGGAAGTATAAGTTGATGGGAAGTTGTCCAAGCCCACACTGTCTAGCAGCCACCATGGGATTGTAGAATTCATAGGACAGGCTGGTGCTTCTTCCTTGGAATATGCCTACTGGGAGCAAGCATGAGGTGATGCCGATCATAAATGATTCTCGTGATTCCATATCATCATTCACCAGATCCAACTGGAGATCATCAGGGAGTTCAAAGTCTTGATCTGAAGTGTAGATGAACATGTCCATCTTAACTGATGGGGGGCCGGTGTAGAATCGGATGAACCATGTGGACATGTCTTCAGCCGATTGATCTGCTCCAGGGTAAACAGAGGCCGCTTCTCCAAAGGACATGCACCTTCTGGTTCTGGGATCTTCATGATCGGCATACTTTGATGGGAAGCTGGAGTCCGACAATGGAGGCCGATCGACTATGGTGTTGGTATGGATAGTTAACCAAAGTTGGACAAACCACCATGGTCCTCCATGCGCCACAGTTTGCTTCAGCATCAGATCTTGAGTGGCAGTATGAAGCAGCCGATAGACAGCTCCCAGGAGATATCGGCCAAGGGGGATTTGTTTCTTATCTACCAGAGCTTGAGCCAAGTGTTGGCAATTTAGAGTACGGCCGCAGGTTGATCCACAGAAGACAAATCTTTCCAACCATAGTGCCAGGAAGGCTACGTGTTCTCTCTCTGAGACTGATCCTTGTTCCATATGCTCAGAAATATATCCAGACCAGCCTCCAATCTTCTTGGTTTCAACTTATGGCTGCTGTTTGTTAGGAGGCTGAAGGGATTGATCTCGAACTGGATGTCTAGTCCTGTCAGCAGCTTGACGTCAATCAATGTTGGGGTCATCGGACCTTGCCGGAATAGGAAAGCGTTCAAGGTGCTAGACCAGAAATAGGTGGCCACTGACATAAGTGGTTCATTTTTGTTAGTATCGGCCAGGGACAGAGTGATGCATTGGCCGATTCCTATTTCGTCCCAGTAAACCTGCTTGGTTGCAGCAATCCTCTTGTGCCAGGTTCTGTACCCATTTAGCTTTGACGGCCAGGATCTGAAGGTGTGTTTCCATGAAGAAACGTTGGGCTTGATTTGTTTGAAAGGGACTCTGTTTGTCTCAGCATTTATCAACCAGGTTGGGTCGCAATTGCCCACGGGGCCTAATAGGAATCGGTATGACTTGTCGTTGGTGGGGATCAAGATTTAGTTTTTGAAGACCTATGACATGAGAACAACGATGAAGAGTAAGAGTTGGGGGGCAAGAGCAGGAACCCTAGTTTGAAGAACTCAGCGAGAAAATGTAAATGTGAAGGGATTGACTCACCACGAGGATCTCGGAAGCGTAGAACGGAGCGGAAGCCATTGTTGCTGTCGAAGAGGTCACTGTTGAAGGGGTCGATGCCGATGGGACGCCGAGGTGTCGCCGGAGTTGAAGAGCGCGAGTGGTTAACAAATCGGTGGCGGAGGGCTGCGAATCTGGATCTGCGTGGTTTTCAGACAAACCCTAGCGAAGAAGTCGATGGGTTCCTCGGAGTTAATTCCACCACATTATATAATGAAGCGGAATTGGGGGGCATGTGTTAACAGCAGATTTTCATAATCGACCCGGAGAGGAAGGGGGAAACCGACGCGGAGAAAGGGGGTTGAATTGGAGTCGGACCAAGTCCCGTATCGGACTCGGTAAGCGTATCGGACTGGAAGAGGAGCTACCAGGAAGAGTGTATCGGCCGATACGGATTCAATATGGTCGTCGGCCGATAGAGGCTGGAGGTTGACAGAGTCAGCGTGGGCTTGGTTTGGGCTCATGATAAGCTTCAAGGAAGTTGCCAAATAGAGATAAGGCTCGGTTTTAGGCAATTGTATCTTGTAAATCAAGTAGGTTTAGATCTAATCTTTGGCAAGAGTCGGCCGCAAATACTTATTGTTAGTTAGAGATAAGATTGTGTCCTACACGGACCATGTTGTAATCTCGGGTATAAATATCCCGGTAGTTTGTACATAGAAACTCTCTCACAACTCAACACAACAAACAGTTTGTTTTAATCTACTTTCGGCGCATCGCCAACCCTCGTAAGAGGTTAACTTTCGACGAGTTCTTGCTTCCCTAGAGCAGAGGTAAGAACTCATACCCGACGATCTACATCGTCGGGGCTAGTGTGTCGTTTTAGGCACGTTAAGCCTCGATGATGTGATCATCGTTTATCATGTTTTGGATGATCTCGACAAGTGTCTTAATTACGCTCCCCCAGCGATTTACTCGTTTTAGGGTTTGTTGCCAATGGCAGTTTAATTATTATGCTTGGCTAGATCTTTCAATGCATCTACCATCCCCAAAAGCAATCGGCGACCTGATTTTCTTTGTGTTAAGTCTCAATTCACACTTTCAGTTGCTATCGACCTTAGTCCTGTTTTGAGATCTAATTTAAAGCCTGTTTTTGGTTGTAATTAAGGATAGTACTGGGGTTTCAGCCAGTCTTACCTGATACATATGATTATCATAAGGTTTTTATGTGTATCTGCCATCTACATAAACGGGTTGATGAATATAGATGTATCTGTTATAGATTATTCTTTAAGGTTTATCTGCGATCGTCATATTTATATTGGTTGATTGGTTCATGTAGATTCGCACTAGAGTATTAGCTAGTGTAGTTATCTTTGTTATCCCTTATCGGCCGATGCCATTAATTGACATCAATATGTTGATGAAGGCCAATAAGATTAGATTCATGTTTTAATCTTACTTTATCACAAGTAAGCCGATATAGCTTTGCCCTATCGGCTGGGTCACGACAATGCCACATCGGCCTATCGGCCGATCGGCCATTGTTTTCTAACATGGTTTACTTGTTTATCTTGTTGATTA
Source organism: Oryza officinalis (assembly GCA_008326285.1). Classification (NCBI taxonomy): domain Eukaryota; kingdom Viridiplantae; phylum Streptophyta; class Magnoliopsida; order Poales; family Poaceae; genus Oryza; species Oryza officinalis. The sequence continues at coordinate 21,448,064 of BDMV01000006.1, forward strand.
TAGATCAAATCAACTGGCACGCCCTACATGCATCTAGGCAAGCCTTTGGACCTGCACTGGAGTAAAGCAAACCTCCCAGGCCGTCGTGGAAACGTAGAACCCGTTTGGTTGCAAGGCGGGTCGAAATTCTATGCCAACAAAGGCGTAGTCAGCGATTGCAAGGATCAAGAACCTGTGCTGTCCAGAAATAATATGTAGAGCTAGGAAGGCCAAATATATGTGAGTGGTACACAATCCAATGATAGATAGTAATGGTGAGTAAAAAATCCTAAGTCACTTGCCCTCAGTTGCTGGTCTACTCGTGTCCTAGACAGTAGTAGTAACAATGATGGCGCAAAGGAATATGACACTAGTAAATAGCTAGGAAAGACGGACAAGCAAGCTTCGGTGAGTTCCAGCAAAAACAGAAAAACTGCAAGGCTGATAAGCTCAACGGAGCACGTCGTGAGCTCGAGGCGCTAGTGGAAATCAACTTTTCTTTTTGTTATTTTATTTTTATTTTATTTTTTTCTTTTTCAGGAGCACGAAAATAGGCACACCACAAAGTTACAGCTCAATCGGAGTTGATATGTGGCCTATGAAATTTTCTGAAACCACTATTAAGAAAGTGCAGAAACTTGAGAGCTTGAACAGACAATTTTGCAAGCCAAATTTCGGAATTCTGATTTTGCCAAACCCACCAATGGTGGGAGGAAATGGATGTAAAATTTTTTTCTCTTATCTAAAAAGTTAAATTTTGCCTGATTCTGAGTCCATATGCAAAAGTTATGGCTGTTTGAAGTTGGGGCTTCCGACTAGGTTTTCCAGAGGGGATATAACCTAATTGGTTTTGGCGGTGGAGATGGATATGGTGGCAGCAGAGTTTGGGAAGGTGTTCTGGTGTTGCGTGGTGATCTGTTTTTGATGGCGGAAACGGTTTCTCAAAGGATGAACCCTAACAAACAGGGTGAAGATGGTGGCGGCTAGGGTTACAAAGGAAAACACACGACAAGACTAAAACACAAACTAAACCAGCAACAAGAACTTAAACTAGGACTCTGAAAAGGATCATGCAAAGGCTAAACATGGTCTAGGTTAAGGAGAGACTATCGACTACAATTTTTTTTGGCTTTTCTGTGGACTCTAGGATAACGGCGAAATCAAAAACTAAACTAGGGTAAAGAAACTAAGTGAACCTGATGGTGAACCTAGAGCTCTGATACCACATGATGTGGACAAGGGTTCCCGATCTTCCGAAAGGTTCTGATAATAAACGATTTGGTGGAGTCGCGACACAAATCGATCCAGCTTCTTGAACTAGCATGTTCCTGAGCCCCGCAATCACAGCACCACGTCTCCTCTGATTATCAACCGTACTAAAACCCGGTTGACCTCGCCAAGAAGGCTAATCCCTGCTTGCGAATCAAAGAACACAAACAAGAACAAAAAAGATTCTGAACGTCAATTTGTTTGGTCGATTTCTGATGACTTGTAATGAATTTGGACATGGGACCAGAACCATTGGAAATGTTATCTTCTTAGCTTTCCATCCATATAAAGAACGCCCCAATCCGAGCATGTATGCAACCTGGGCGTCCATTTTAGTGCAGACTGATCCTAAACTCCGAAACGGACTCGAAGTCGACTTGGTTTGGACCTCCACCTTGACTTGAACGTCCTCGCTGATCCTCCACGACTCTAAGTCCCTCTCTATGTATTTCCTTGTCCTCTCCATTGTTCCTGATCATAATATAATCATTAGGTAGCAATCTATTCTCAAAATCATATAAAGAAGAACTTAGGAATGAGCTCGCCTCTAAATTCAATTGTCATGTGCGAGCTCTTGTGATTGGACCTTGAATGACCAATGGAGGATTGTTGTGTATATCCGAAGGAATGATGTCCGCATCATAATGACATCCATAATCCTACTTTGAGGCTTATGCATAAATGGCTTGGCTTGACTCTCTTTCCTAGAGCCGATGTTAGAATTGTGTGGGAAGATGAATTAATTCTCTTGTATGCCATGGTTAAGAAGATAAAAGTTTCTCCTGTGCAGTGCATGATCCGCCAGTGGTTAGAAAATTTTAAGTTTATTCGATCAATTGAGTGTACTTCATTAATTTCTCGTATAGCTTATGAAGTCGGGGTAGCGTCAAATACTAAAATTTCTTACATTAACACACCCCGCTCTTATGTTAATGAGGAATATCTGGTGCAAGGCCATACACTCATACATCGCCCGGATGATTCACTTATATTTTTCTCCCTCAGATATACAAATGAAATCTTGATACCTAACCTGGGGTTTTATTTGTATAATTGTCGAGTGCTAACCATTCCTCTCTAGTCGGTAGAGGAACCTTGTGTGCATAACGTTTCTCGCAGGATGACACAAAGCATGGCAAGGGAAGCACATCAAGAGGTGTCATGATCTTCATCTCTGGCACAAGTTTATGAGGCCAATTGGGTTCCAACTGAGGATGCCCCGGCTGGACCCAAGATCCTCAACCATAGGCCGGAAGTTCATCTTGGCTAAGCGCAAGCGACAGCCGGTGGCAAGTGCCTCACGAAATGCATTGGGGACAATACTCACACTTCTCCAGCTTGAGTGGCCTACCTCCATCCACCAGAATGTGTCACTCTGTCTCCTCTCGAGGGGACATGGGTGAACTCACTCAGAGGATAGGCAACCTTGAGCTGCAGGCCAGACATATCCAATGCACGCTCGAACAACATGTCATGTAGACACAGGACTGGCAGCTAAATATTGACGCACAACTCTCCAACTTCAACAATATGATGCATCAACAGCAGGCTGACTGGTGGGCCTACTTTCGCCACAAGGGGTTCAATCCCCACCACGGGCTATGTGCAAGGAAGTAAGCTTAGGGGGGAGAGACATCTCCCCCCACTAAAGTAACTTGTATCATTTCCCTCTTCACATTGCATTTGTAAACCTGAAAACAAAATAAAAAATGAGAAAAAAAGAACAAAAATATAGGATAGATTTGCCTATACTAGGTAAGACTGCCTAGTTCTCTATGTTGAGATGACGAATAATTGCTCTGTTTTATTTCTCTCATGTGCTAGTTCATAGTTAAGTACCCTCTCAAGTTTTAAGTCAGTAAGGCCAACCATTATCCGGGAACCTGAAACTTGTGAGTAGCACATTGCATGATCTAAGTCTAAGTTTTTGTGTGATATGGTAAAACCGAGTTGCTATGATCCTATTCTAGGTTTGACTTGAATCCCGGAGTTTTATTTCTCAAAATGAAAAAAAAAACTAGCAAGTTCCTCATTTGATATAAATTCCTACCAAAGCCATATGTTCATTGCAAACCATATACTATAGTTACTTGTACTTTCATTGAGCTTTGCCAAAATTGTTGTGACCTTGTGAGATGCTTCTCATGCTTTTATGATCAAGATCACGTGCACGCCACATACATCCACATAAGCTAAACTTCTACACTGGAAGCTAGAGTCCATTCCATCCATCATCCACAAAATAAATACTTCACATTATTTATGCCTCTTTCTCCAAAGTACTGTTCAAAGACAAGAGAGGCATGGCTATGCAAAAAGAAAGAGAAAAACAATTTTGCTCATACAAGTATGGAGCGTGAAAAAAAAAGATAACCATGCACTCTCTCGAATTTTCAATAAAAAAAGAGGAAAAGAGGGAAAAAGAGGTATACAAAAGGAGTAGTCTTATTCCATATCCATTACCATGTCATACACATGCACATTCTTGATTCTTGATCAGAAAGTTGATTTGCTATCTTTGTGGGTCTGTTTTTTTGACTTAGCAACATATGTGATGCAAATATGCCTCATTTGATCCCTACCGAGCTCCTCATATATGACCCATAGAATAGGGACAAAAATACAATATCTTGGTGAGGATACAATACACATTTTTGAGTGAATGAGAGAATCACTTGAGGAACTTGGCTTTTATTTTCAAAATCTTTTGAAAACCTCCGGAATGAAAGTAAGACAAGGAATGAGTGAGTAGTGCTATGCTAACCATTCTGCCTCTCAACCGCCCAAGACAAGGAGAAGCATGATGCCCCACGGGAATTGGGCGTACAGGTAAACCTCCATGCCAATTGACTTACCTCAAGAGAGAGTGCCCATACTTTGCTGTTAGTACCTTTGAGATATAGAACATTGCAGCAACTCTTGATCAACAACCAAGTTATTAGCTTTGCATGTCCTTAGCTTTCCTCGAGACGAGCAAAGGTTTAAGCTTGGGGGTTTTGTTGACGGTCGTTACAGACCAATTTCGACCGTTAATATTCATAAAAACGATAAGGAAATAGCAATGCTTGCATGCATATTTATTTAGAAATAATCTAGTTCCACATGTACTTGGCAAAATATTTGAATACAGGAGATTACCTTGTAAATGGAGGAGAAATGGTGAAAAATACACGTTCAACCAATCAAACGTCGACACGTGGCGTACACATGGATGGAAGGGCCCAATAACCCAATGAAACACCTACAAATAGGCCTAACCACCATGCCACTAGACCAAGGACTCACCAAGAAGAGCCTTGGATGAAGGACTAGGCCAGGGGCCCAGCTAGGGGTCGGCCGACCAAGGCCTGGACCACCTAGCCCTCAATTTTCACATGCTGGGAGTTACCGACCTTCCATGGCGGTTGTGACCATTTCTACCGGAAGAAACAACCGTAGAAGGACACTTGACAGCTCAAGAGAGAAGATGCTCCTTTGGATGCTTAGTATCTCCACTCTCTCAAGTTTTCTCCACCACACCACTATATAAAGGGCACTCTTCCTCTCCTCCAACACACACCAAGAAGGACAAGAAGAAGAAAGTCTCCATAGTTCATTTACTTTTTTCTAGTTCTAGTGGAGTTAGGAATAGAATAGTGCTCTAGTTCATCAAGTCTTCTGGGAGAATCCGACTATGGTTCTATTAGCTAATATCTCTCTTGTAAGACTTTATGCCAGAATAATGAAATACTCTTCTTTCTATAGTCATGGTATTTTACTCTATTTGCATAATTATTCGACTACCAACTTTAGTCTAAACTTGCCTTGTATTAATTACATGGCTAGCTTACTAGAGATATGCAATGGTATTGACTTAATTTTCATTCATATGATTGCTCTATGTCAACTGTAGAGGTGTAGAGTAATATTTAGTAATGTAAGCATGGTGCTTAGGTTATTAAATATCATCAAGTGGTGCTATATGGCACGGAATTGTAGAGGTAGGCCGCTGGTGGTGACAGTCCAGTACGGGTATTCCTCCACGTGCGTATATAGGTCTAAGAGAGGTTCTTGGTGTAGGTACTCCTCCATATCCATAACCGGTTGGATAGCCATGACAGATTATCGTAAGGAACTCGGCAATCAAGGGTAGTTTCTCGATATACCAGGAGGGCATAGTTAGGGGCTCAGCCATGTAAATGTATAATAGAAAGTGTATACTAAAATGATTATATAGTAGAAGTATAGAAATGAGGCTTTCTTTATTCTTCTCTATTTAGCCAAGCTTTATTATTTAGCGAGAGTTATATCATGGTGTCCCTTCTGTGTGTCAACCTACCCTATGCATTATTGTTATAACCCTTGCATAGACTTTGATTTACATAAGTATGATATGAATTAGTAACATGGTTTTCTCTTTACCATATCTTTCCTTGGAATTAAATAAATACAATACCTTGGAAAATGCTACAGCGGTATCTTCATGCGCTTGCGGATTTATTTCTGTAACCATAAGAAATGCCGACTAATGTTTTGGGCGTCATTGCTAGGAATTATATTCCTAGTAATGTCGCTAAAAAATATCAACAACGGCCACCACCGAGCCCACTGGTTTGCAGACGCGGCCGCCATGTTGACGAAAAACCCACGCTCGACCGATGGTGCCAGATCTATGTTGGCGCAAACCAAGTCGACGAACACACGATGACATAGGAGATCTGCTTAGCTCCAATGCAGGTCCTAAAATCGATGACATGCGGACATGCCAGTCAGTTTGATCCTGCAACTGACAAGGTATTTAAGGAGCAGATCAAAGAGCCGATCGGTTGACAAGCCGATGGAGTAATTCCAGCCGATGCCGATACTAACCGATGTCGATAGGGTTTTGAACAATCGGCTACATATATATAATGTAGATTCTGATACTTAAGTAAATAATGATATAAAGACAATCGACTGATAATAATACAATAAAACAATAATATAATCCAATAGAAACCAATCGGCTAATAGTGACATGATAGAATAAGCATTGATCCGAAGGTTAAAGCATACATCGGCTGGAGGTCCGATGTCATTAAATCCAAACGATTAGATAATCAATGAAACCGTTGTTGTCATCGGCTAAATCCAACTTCTAGGTAATCCTTCTGAGCCGATGCAACGTCCAGATAACTCATCGGTTGAAACGCCGATGAAATCCTTATTGGCAACCAAAAAGCAGGCTAGAGATTATGGTTCTAAGCATGACTAGAACTGATGCAGCGCAAAGTATGAAAAGAAACATAATATCTAGACAATCAAGACTTCGACTGATTTTATGGGTGGTAGATATCTTAGCTAATATAGATCGACAAAACAATTTAGCCGATACCGGAAAACCATATAAAACATTTGACTGATATAAGTAAATCGAATAATCGACTTAGATTAACTAAAATATATGATTTTTCTGAACCAGAGAGATCCAAGAGGTCGAAATGATGCAACCTTGAACAACACTAATGTAGCCGATACAATTGCCAGGGCCGACGGAACGTAGGACTTGCCCCTTCACCGGAGATCGAAAGCCGATGCAGCCCCGCGTCAGGTGCCAAGTTCTGCCAGTTGATAAGTAAAACCTCGGAAAAGAGAGTGACGATGCGCCGAAAGTTGTTGTATTGATCGAGAGATATCTTACATAGACCCCGGGTATACATATTTATACCCATGAGTATATACTAGATTTTATTGGACATGACACAAACTTTCCTAAAGATAAAGTAAAAGATATAAGTCCTATTCGAACTCTAAACAATCTTTCCTAAAAGTAAAAAGAAACTAATTGCATCCTCCTCGAACTCGGTCTCTTCTCGGTATCTTCTTTAATTGATTAATTTCCTTAACCGAATCCATCAAGAATGTAACTGCTGTCAATTTAATATGTCCATCGGCTTATGCTAGGACTCTGAAGCCGATATGATTCCTAAGCTGATGATGACTTCGGGGCTTACCAACTTTTGTTGTTAACACGCCGCCGTGGCCACTTCGCCGCTGACCAGGTTGCCATGAGCACCACCGCAGCCACCGGGCGGGTAAACTTCTGCCAGCCCGTGGAGATTTACCTCAGATATTTACAAGTTTTGTCTAAATAAATAAAACATAGAGACATTGCACAACATGAGTATGGTCCAATGGTAAGGGTGTGTTTGTTTGTATGAGTTGAAAAGAAATTCCCTTCGCACGGAAAACGAAACGACTCATTAGCACATGATTAATTAAGTATTTACTAATTTTTTTTAAAAAATAGATTAATATGATTTTTTAAAGCAACTTTCATATAGAAATTTTTTAAAAAAACACACCGTTTAACAGTTGGGAACTCACCCCGACGAACAGAGCCTAAGGCTGTGTTCCTTGCTTGGTTTTTCCAGCGCGCTACAGTAACACGAAAAACGGAGCGGTTCATTAACGCGTGATTAATTAAGTATTAGCTAATTTTTTTTTCAAAAATGGATTAATTTGATTTTTTTAAACAACTTTTGTATAGAAACTTTTTGCAAAAAAATACACCGTGTAGCAGTTTGAAAAGCGTGCGCGAAGAAAAAGTACTGTAGCGGTGCTGGGAAAAGAGAGCAACGAACACGGCCTAAGTGTACTTCCCTTAATTCAGGAGGTCCTGTGTTCGATCCGTACTTGCTGCATGTATGCTAATGCTTTTTGCACAGTTATTACTGACAGAAGGGACCCACGAAGGAGGCCCAGTACAAACAAGTCCCACCGACATTTGGGAAAAACACACATGGATAAAACGGGACCCACGGACACCTGTTCTTTTGCTGACAGGTGGGACCCATGAAGGAGGCTCTAGTACAAACAGGTCCCACCGAAACGGGACAAAACGGGACCCACGGTTGTGGTCTTTGCCAGATAGGCGGGAACCACGGACACGTAGGTAGAGTGTCAGTCATAAATATGACGAATTCATGTACGGCATAGCTATACAAAATGATCCATCACTACAAAAAAGCTTCCTATTCTCTGACGAAAAAAATGGTTCGTCATGACTGTACTTGGGTTCGGCCCCCTAACCTGGCACGCATGATGATCCTGTGAATTTCATCGCAAATTAACGTCATTCAATGATAAATTAGGCTGCGTTCGCTAGCTGGAAACGTGCACACAGTGCGCACGAAAAACGGAACGATCCATTAGCACGTGATTAATTAAGTATTAGCTAATTTTTTTAAAAAAATAGATTAATTTGATTTTTTTAAGCAACTTTTGTATAGAAACTTTTTGTAAAAAAATACACCGTTTAGTAGTTTGAAAAACGTGCGCGTGGGAAAAGTTAATGTGCGTGCGAGGAGTTGTGGGTGCCGAACACAGCCTTAGCCTTAGTAATGTCATTAGGAAACTGTCATGGATCAACAAATTTCTAGTGGTGGATGGTGCTGCTGGAAGAGTCTTCTCATTAACTGTTCCAAGATCAACAAAATTAAAAGAGAAGATGGCCTCCAACCGAAAGTGGAGCGAAAAACGACTTCAACCTCGTCAGCAGGGCATGGATATCGTTAAGGAAATAGACATGCTCATCGCTAAACTGGATCTCCTCGTGAAGCGGTTAGATGAGTGTGCTCGTGAGAAGATGGAGACATATGACTCTGTCCAAGCACTTGAAGTCCAACTGACATGTGAAACATGATGCAACATAGAATACTCGGAGAATGATTGCCCTGAAACCCATGAGGACGTGGTCTTCATGAACAATAACAACAACGGGTATCATCCACAAGGAGATCAGAGGTGGAACCAACCACGTGTGTCACTGATTTTGCTTCTCCTTCTCCATTTGTACGCTAAGCACACGCTGCACAATGAGGCTCTCATAGTGCTCTGCATCATGAGCACGAAAATACTCTTCTGGCCGCTCCTCATTATCTGCATGGTTAGCTACAAGCCAAGCATGTGCATCCTCATCGAAATCACTAGCAGACGAATACTCACCATCATCTTTGACTCCGAAAACACGCTTGCTAAGGCAGTCATGTTCCACGTGCCCAAAGCCCTTGTAGCGGTAACACTAAACGTTTATTGTTTTGCTTGTGGATGCAATTGAAGAAGCACTCACGACTGGCAGTTGGACAGTCTTGGTCGTTTAACTAGTAGGAGGAACACTTGGTTTGTCGCTGGATGGAGAAGGTGCTGACCTGCTGGGTGTGGAAGATGTTGAAGGAGTAGTCGTTCGTGGTTGCCATGATGTAGATTTTCCTGCAGAAAAATTAGCCTTGGCACTAGCATGCCATCCCATCACTTCCCTTTCAGCTTTACAAGCAAGATAAAACAAAAGGGTTATGTTAGTGTATTCTTTATGAGCTGGGATGTCCTATATGTCTCTATTTAAACCATCCAAAAATCTAGCCATAGTAGGTTTCTCGTTCTCCTCTAAGTTACAATGCAGCATACTCATTGGCAGTTCCTGATAATATTCTTCTACACTTTTAGCGTCCTGTCTCAATTGTTGCAACCTATTTAATAGGTCACGTGCATACTAAGAAGGATTAAATCTAGCCCGCATGACCCATTTCAAAGCATCCCAAGTTTGTGGCATGTTATCAGGATTTTTCTTGCCATGTTCTATCCACCAAACAGAAGCAAAATCAGTGAATTCAATAGTAACAGCCCTAACCCGTTTATCCTCGGGGAACTCATGACATGCAAACTTTTGATCAATAGCAATTTCCCAAGTAATGCATCCATCAGGATCATATTTATCATCAAAAGGAGTTATCTTAAATTTGATCTGAGTTAAAGCATCATCATCAAAAGGAGGTACCTCACGTCGGCGGTGTTCAACCATATCTCTACGATTATGACGTAGACATCGGTGATCATGAGCGTCTCGGTCATCCTATTTAGTGTCAGCACTATAATCAACATTCAAATTATCATCGACGTGCTCACCATCAGTGTCGTCTTCATTACTATGCCGGCCATTGTCCCAAGCCTTGCGGTCATCCAAGTGCCTCAGGAGAGTAGCAAGGATGGTGTCAATATGAGCAACCGAGGCCTCCAATCCTATATGCTTTGTGTTGGCAGCAATCTGTGTGTCCTCCAATTGCCCAATTATGTCATTTGTCACCTACAAATCTGCATCAGGTCCTTCTGTGTGCCACTTCACTTGCCTTTCAAAATATTGTATGACGCCTTTGGTGTGTGGAGAATGTGACGCACCATGTTCGTCCTCTGACCCTGCCATGGTTAGTAAAACAAAGACAACAAGACAATAGATGAAGAAAAACAAGCCCTACAATTATTAGGATGTAGCTATTGCAAGGTGCTCGCTCACTCACAATCTGTTTCAAAAGCTCTTACCAATTCTTACCAATCGCTCATAGGAGGGAAACGGCAACCAACAAGCCTGCATGGAACAATGGGTATCGTTGCCGTAGCAACAAGACCTGTCAAGCTGTAGTCGAATGTGTGGAGCTATAAGTGGGCTAAAAGCAATGCACAAGGAACAACTAGAAACCACGTTAGTCAAATCAAGTTGAATAATCGTTCAAGGTTGGTACCGTGCTAGTCCTAGGCTAGCCGTAGTTGAGACGCGAGCCTAAACACAAAGGACGCCACAAGACACAAACCAGGAACGACGATAGGAGGTGACGAACAGTGAAGACAAGATATATCAAATGTTCACAAGTCAGCTCCTCTTTTTTCCTCTCTCTCTCTAGTGCAGAGGAAAGAGATGCAACTTTTTTAATTTTTTCCTTTTCGTATACTTTTTTTCACGCCGAGGAGCACACAAGAACCAACCATAGAAATTTTTTGCTCGAAAGGACAGAATATGAAGCCTATAAAATTTTTCAAAGTTCTACCCAAAGGGGTGCGATTGGGCCCAACGGGGAGAGGAGGAAGGGGAGGGGAGCAGCCGGCCCAACGGGGAAGGGGGAGTAAATGGGCCAAGAGAGAGGAGGCGAGCAGGTCACGGGAAGGGGGAGCAGCCATGGGCCGAAGATGGCTCAAGGACAAAGAGAGGGGATTTAGTTTTTTTATCAATTTATTTCATTAGTTAAATGAACTTTGTGTTATTAAAATTATTTCTTGAGGTCCAAAAATTCCTGGGAAATTTCAGAGAGTTTTTTAGGGCATGGAAAATATTACAAAAATATTTTCAACCATGATTTTTAAGGGAAATTTCGTTTCCCACATTTAATTTCACTTGTTAAATCGCTTTACATTTTAATATAATTTCTAGAAATGAATTATTTAACGATTTTTAATCCCGAACGAAAATCGAGGTGTGACACCAACCCCTGGGTCCCACACTTCTCCACCGCCTTTCAACAGGGACTGATAGGTGGGCCCCTATGGCGGTTGAGGATTGTTTGGCCCCACTTTAGGCCAGTTTTGGTTGTCATGTGGGCCCTCCAATCCTTGTGCTCGCGTATGATTGGTCGATGGTTCATTTTGTCGCATGATGTTAACAACAAAATTTGGTACAGATATGCTAACAATTAAGATTGGATCCGAGGTGGATTTGAAAGGTTAAGGTGGTTTCCAAAAACAGACAACGCATCGGCTGGAGCCGTATCGGCTGATATGGAATCGGACTCGGGCAGCTGATACAGGTAACCTGAATTGGACTCGGTGGAGCCATTACGGGTAGCCTAGCTTCATATTGGTTTCGGAGAAGGGCTTAAAGATATAGCCAACTAGGAATTTAGTCCGGATAAGGCAATTGTATCTATTAATTAGGAATAAGAGTTAGTTAACTTTTTATAATATTGTGGTAAGAGTCCACCTAGGACTTGTTTGTCTTGGCAAGTTGTAAATAGTGTTCGGCAAGGACAATGTCCGTATGTACGGGTATAAATATAAGCCTGAGTTCTATGTAAAAAAGGAACAACAGTTCAATAAACACTTTCGGCGTGTTGCCATAATTTTCTTTTTGCTCTCCTCGACGAGTTCGTGGTTAGAATTCTTCAGTTAGAGTTATGACTTGTTAGATTATCACATAACTTAGCAAACTGAGTCGATGGCTCGATTTAGCTGTTTTGGCCGGACCTCTTCCAAGGTTTTGTTGGTATTGGCCAAATTGGATCATTAGTTTAGATTGGCATAAGGTATCCACCACCTTGAAAAACACACAGGCTTGATTATCTAGATATTATGCATCTTTTTACACTTTGTGCTGCATCAGCTCTAGTCCTAATTAGAACCATGATCTCTAGTCTGTCTCTTATTTGCAATAGGGGTAGCATTGGAATTTCAGCCAATCTTATCCGATATAACTGTTTAGTCTTGCTTAAATTCTTTTAATCATGTTTTTCATGTTATATCTGCCCCTTATACAAGGACATTACTTTATTTAAATATATCAAGCTTATATTGATATATTTATCTAGATTGATATTCTTATATAAGGTTGTATCGGAGTATTAGCCGACACGGTATCTACTTTGACCTAACTATGATTTCATCAGCTATAATCTAGTCTTTGTCTATAGATTATGTATTTACAGCCGATGGAGCGTAATTAGGGTTTGCTTTATATTATCCATATTACATTTTACAACCGATTCGGTAAGGGTATATTGGCTAGGTCCATACGATACGTCATCGGCTTATCGGCCGATCGGCTATCGTACATCTAACTCGTTTTATTTGTATATCTTGTTGGTTGCAGGATCAAACCAACTAGCACGCCTTGAAACTATTTTTTCTAAGATTTGAACTTGCACTAGAGTGAAGCAAATCTCCCAGGCCGCCGTGTTTTGCGTCAACATGCTTTTGGCACGCCTGGTGGGTCTAACTCGTCTTGTTTGTATATCTTGTTGGTTGTAGGATAAAACCAACTGGCATGCCCTGAACCCGTTTTTTCTAAGATTTGGACCTGCACTGGAGTAAAGTAAATCTCCTAGGCCGCCGTGTTTTGCATTAGCACGATTTTGGCACGCCTAGTGGGACTATGACTTTCAAGACAACCATCATGCCAAAAATCCTAGTACCGGTTGAACAACTTTCTGATGAGAAAAAGGCAGAGATGGAACAGGTTACATGAGCCTTTCATAAGATGTATCTAGATTCCTTCACTGTGTCTCAACAAGGTAAAGTTGCTCAACAAGGAAAAGTTATTTTCCCAAAGCCCGAGGCAGAGTCTAGTGCACGACAAGAAGAAGTCAAAATAGAAGAGATCAAGGCTAAAGAAAATGAGCCAGTTATGGATGACAAGATTTCACTACAAGACAGGCTGGATTATGCACTACATCAAGCTTTGATCAATCAATCCAATGTGTTGGTGAACACATTAACTAATGTGGTAAAAAAGGTGATGGATGGGACTATAACTGAGGAGAAGGCTAAAGGACCAGTATATTTTTCAAGCAATGTGTTTCCTCCCTATAGGACCATCAAGACTGAGATCTCAGGTTTTTCAGGGATGCAACAACAACTTGTACATGGGGGGCAAATATCTCAGCAAGATCAATAGAATCAGGCTCCAAGGATTATACTGCCAATATCGGCTGGAATCTTTCAAAACCCATTTAGCAGCCGATGGGAAGTCAAGGAAATCAAATTCCTGTTCAGTAGCCGATGGGAAGTCAAGGAAATCAAATTCCTGTTCAATAGCCAATTTTGCCATTATCTATACCACAATATGTACAAGAGCTGCCTCAAAATTATTAATACCAACTTCATCAACCTTTCTTGGGTCAAACATAAAGTTTTCAACCTCAGCTGATATCACCTCAACAGTATCAGCTATAACTTGTTCCACAATACCAGTATCTGTAGGATCGAAGAACAAGAACTAAGCCAACCAGAGGGGGGTGAATGGTTGTAGTACCCAAAAACCAAAACTTTTAGCGAAATTAAAAGTTACCCTCAAATTTGATGTAGATCGGTCTGACCGAAGTAGATCGACCGGTCTGACCGCCCTATCCTGAAAGTCTGACCGCCCAAACCTAAAAGTCTGACCGTCCTGTATTGCCGGTCTGACCGCCCTGTATCACCGGTCTGACCGCTGCGATGCGCCGGTCTGACCGCCGGTGTCTCGTCGGTTAGACCGCCGAAACCCGTGCAAACACAAATTGAAGATCTCTCAAAGTAGATTACGACTTTATTACTTCTCTCTGTGTTTACAAAGTGCAACAATAGCACTCCTCACGAAAATCTCAACTAAACTCGAAACCCTAACTAAACTTTCAACTCAATGCACTCAAAAACCGATCCCAGGAGGCCACACCCTCCCTCTCTATTTATACATGAGGTAGGCAGCCTAAAGCCACGAACCAAACTCAAACAAGAAGTTCTAATCCACCTAGGAAACCTTCCCGTACAAGAAACCAACCGTACATATTAAAATTTCTCCAAATTTGGACTCCTTCCCATACGCACACAATATCTCCATCATATGCCATATGGAATCATCACCAACCACGTGCATTAATCTTTAGCCTAAGTATCCCACATGATCTCTGACCGTCCGGACGTCACCTTATCTCCAAGTTGACTCCCGATCCATCACCGGCAATACTCTCCCGAGACGTAAAGATTACCTACACATGAATCAAACAAAGAAACCATATCCGAGCACAAGCTATCACAAACTTGACTCATTGTTAGCACACAACAGTATTACATACGCATAGTATCCATCTAGAAGCCATAAACATGAATTAACCACGGATATCCAATGAAACAACTCGAAACCGAAACCGACATAGAATCGGCCAGTCAGACCGCGGGCTAGCCGGTCTGACCGCACATATACCTCTGGTCTGACCGGCCTTGCCTGCCCGATCTGATCGGACCCAACAAAAACAGCAGTCCCTGTTCACCGTCTGAAAATTCAATCATCTCAAAAACCACTTCACCAATAATCTTCAAATATCAAAACCAATAACCTCAAATGCCAATTGTTCATCACAACAGAAGAATCAACACACCTTGATTTTACAATCTCCCCCTTGATGAACACATTGGCAAACTCATCAAAAACGTTTGTTTTGGTGTTTTGAAAAATAAAAACAAAAATGAAAATTTCTCCTCCTTTGAAAGAAAAACAAAGAAAGAAAAACAGAAAAAACACTTGCATTGCATCATTTGTAAGAAAAACAAAGAAAAATAGAAAAACACTTGCATTGCATCATTTGTAACTCTTCTCCCCCTTTTGACAATGATTTCATCAAGCATAGGAGTTATGGTCATTGAATATTCAAGAGCTTAATAACATACATATAGTAATTCATGTCATGTATTGCAACAAAAAGAAGATAAACCCATCAATTATATAGCAAGCATAAACTAGAGTATAAACATAAACCAAAGATTTTACAATTAAGGTCAATAAAGCAATCAAGATTCATGTATTCAACAGATTTATAATGCAACATCTTTACAAACACATAGATTGAAAAATAAATCCAAACATATAGACCTATTTCAATCATTACTCTTTCCCAAATTAACTTTAACTCAAAACAATCAAGAGAATTTTCAGAGCTTTTTTCATATTTTTGCTCATTTTGTAATTATTCCGGGTACGTCCTTGTCGTCAAGACTATTTCCAAGGATTCGGCACCCATTATTTTCTCATATCGAATACGTCCTTGTCATCAAGACTGTTTCCAAGGATTCAATATTTATTTTTTTCATAAATTTTTTCTCTTGCACAATGAGCAATTTCAAAGCTATTTGAGGAATAACAATTCAATAAAGCATATACATAAGCATTTACAATCCAACCTATGTATTAGTATCAATATTGCATAGTTCATTAATTCAAATATGAAATTTAAGTGTCATGCATCATCTCCCTTAAAAAGCAATATCTAAGCCTTGTGAAAATACTAAAATTCATACAAGCTATAAAATAGAAAAATAAACCTTCAAAGTATTGCTAGCATGAACAAAAACACTATATGCATAATATCAAGCTCTCTTTCAATTTGTTTCTTTTAATTGTTGCTTGATAAAACCAAGAACACAAAAACTCCCCCTCAAACCATTCCAAAAGGATGAATGATTCCCAACTCTCCACGAAGAAAAGCAAAGCGAGATGAATCCAATGGTTTAGTGAAAATATCCGCAAGTTGCAATTTTGTATCCAAAAACTTCAATTCAACATCTCCCTTTTCAACATAATCCCTCAAAAAGTGAAAGCGAATATCAATGTGCTTTGTGCGTGAGTGTTGTACAGGATTCTTTGCAATGTTAATAGCACTTGTATTGTCACAAAACAGAGGAACCTTTTCAACAACAAGACCATAATCTTTCAAAGTTGAAATAAGCCAAAGAATCTGAGAACAACAGCTAGCAGCAGCAACATATTCTGATTCAGCAGTTGATTGGGCTACACTAGATTGTTTTCTAGAAGACCATGCAATCAATGATGTACCAAGAAAATGACATGTTTCACTAGTACTTTTCTTATCAATTCTACAACCCACAAAATCAGCATCAGAATATCCACTTAAACATATAGAAGATGAACGAGAATACCAAATTCCAAATTCAAGTGTATGATTCAAATACCTCATTATTCGCTTGACCGCTTGACGATGTGAAGCACGAGGAGAAGCTTGAAATCGTGCACACAAACACACAGCAAATTGTATGTCTGGTCTAGAAGCAGTTAGATACAACAAAGATCGAATCATACTTCTATACTCCTTTTGATCCATAGCCTCACCATCTTCGTCAGGATCCAACACAGCAGTAGAACCAATTGGCGTAGAGATCGGCTTACTATTCTCCATCTTGAAACAACTCAAAAGATCCTTGGTATACTTCGTTTGATGCACAAACATACCTTGAGGTGTCTGCTTAATTTGCAATCCCAAAAATTACGATAACTTACCCATCATGCTCATCTCAAATTCCCTGTGCATAGTCTCAGCAAACTCCACAACCAAAGCGTGAGTAGAACAACCAAAGATGATATCATCTACATAAATCTGAACAAAAAGTTGATTATCACCATGCTTAAAAACAAAAAGCGTTTTATCAATCTTTCCCATTTGAAAACCTTTCGTAAGCAAAAAGTTTTTAAGTCTATCATACCATGCCCTAGGTGCTTCTTTCAAACTATACAAAGCTTTTGACAATTTAAAAACATGGTTGGGAAAATCAGGATTTTCAAAACCTAGTGGTTGTTTAACATAGACTTCCTCGTGTATAAAACCATTTAAAAAGGCACTTTTAACATCCATTTGATACAATTTAAAACCTTTTGAAGCAGCAAAAGCTAACAAAAGTCTAATTGCCTCAAACCTAGCAACAGGAGCAAAAGTTTCATCAAAATCCAAACCTTCCACCTGAGTAAAACCTTGACCAACAAGTCTAGCTTTATTTCGAACAATTAAACCATCCTCATTTTGTTTATTTTTGAAAACCCACTTGGTTCCAATAGTATTATGTCCAGAAGGTGGTTCAACTAAAGTCCAAACTTTGTTTCTCTCAAAATTTCAAGTTCTTCATGCATAGCGTTAATCCACGATTCATCAATTAGTGCATGAGTAACATCTTTGGGCTCAAAAGAAACAACAAATGCAGAATTTGCACAAACATCATGAGTAGTTACCTTAGACCTTGTAGTCCGCTCACCTATATTACCAATAATTTGTTCCGGCGGATGATGTCATTGAATGTGCAAAGGAGCAGTGACTTCTGAAGTTATTTCATGTTCTGTACCCTCACTGGTCGAAGTTGTAGCCTCTGGAGGACCTTCTCGATCAGCATCAACAGAACCGGAAGTCGATGACACTGGTCGGTCTGACCGCGTCTCTCCTGCGCCGGTCTGACCGGAGGTGTGACAGCGGTCTGACCGGTCTGTTGCCCGGTCTGACCGGCTGAGCTGACCTCATCATCGTCGTCACTCTCGTCTTCGAAAATATGACCATCCTCCCCCTGAACCTGTGACAATGTACCTAGAATTTCTGGTCTAGTTCCTGAACTAGCCTCATCAAAAGTGACTTCGCAAGTCTCAACAATTTTGTTAGTCTCCAAAACAAGTACACAATAGCCACGAGAATGAGCGGGGTAACCAAGAAACATTCCATCAGTAGAACGTGCCTCAAACTTATCCAAATTTCCAGATTTCAAGACAAAACACTTCCAACCAAAAACACGCAAATGTGAAACTTTGGGTTGATGTCCAAAACGAAGCTCATAAGAAGTTTTTCCAAGTTTTGATCTCAAGAACACACGATTGGAAATGTAACATGCAGTATTAATAGCTTCGGCCCAAAATTTTCTAGGAGTATCATACTCATCAAGTATTGTTCTAGCCATCTAAACCAAAGAACAAATTTTTCCTTTCAACAACACCATTTTGTTGCTGAACACGAGGAGAAGAAAATTGATGTTCAAGACATTTTTCATTACAAAATTGTTCAAAAGAAGCATTTTTAAATTCACCACCATTATCACTTTTGATTCGCTTCAAAGAACCCGGAAGATCACAATTCAATCTAAGATACAAACTCCGAAAGTGTCCAAAAGCCTCATCCTTACTTGCCATAAAGAAATTCCAAGAATATCGAGAAAAATCGTCAACAACAACCAACACATACCACTTTCCTCCAACGGATTGCACTCTAGCTAGACCAACAGTGTCCATGTGTAAAAGCTGTCCCGGTGCATCCGTCATCACAGAAAAAATAGGAACATGTGAAGAAGCAACCATCTTAGCATGACGACACGGTATACAAACCAAATCAAGATCTTTCTTAAGTTTAAGCAAACCACGAACAAGATCCAAACCACTTAATCTAGTGAGATGATCAAAACCAACATGTCCAAGTCTACGATGCCAAAACATCAAATCTTTGTTAAACTTAGCAACCAAACATGTTATAGAAATGAACAATCTTATGGATTTATGAATGGGATTTTGAATATTGGGTTAATGCTGGATTTAAAATGTAAAATGTTAAGTATTTGTGAACTAAAGTGTGAGTAAAATGATTTTAGACTTGGGCGGCTAGTGGTGTGCATATGGTGGGGTGTTCGCCTGAGTTAATTAAGGATTGAACTTCGTGTCACCAACTTAAGTATATCGTACATCCACATGTGCTATTATGGGGTGGCCTTAGCTAATTAAGTTGCTTAAAGTCTAACCTTGCATATTGGTAGCCCGGAGTAGAATGAACTAGTCTAAGCGATGATTCATAGGAACTACCCATGTGTGTGTGTTGATTATGATGCTAGAGAATATAACTAGCTGTGTGTATTCTGTGAGGGGACGGATGGTTCGCCTCACAGCATGGGCGTCTAAGTCTGTCCAATTCAACGGTTAAGTGCCTCGTGGGGGGAACGGATGTGTTCGCTGCCACGGCGTTAGGTTAAGGCGTGGGCCCGCCTCCTAACGGTTCTCGGTCATTCCCTAGACAGATTCACACTTGCCGTCGCTGATGCAAGGTTAGGCATTAAGCAATGTAAAGGCTACGTTATGACCTCTAAACCACATTCAACATGAAGAATGTGGTAGTGTCTTGCAAATACAGAACAAACTAGAGTATAGAACTAGATGAAAGTATAGAACTAGAGCTTTTCCTGGGATCTAGTTCTACACCGGTATGAGTATTGAGCATTTGGGATGTCGTAGAGCTTTAGCGAATTTTGTCAAGTCTCTTGAGATGTGTAACACATCTAGTCACCATCTTCGTATGGTTTGACGGGCATATCTCAGGCTGAAGTTGACTGGCATGCTAAAGTCCCAGCAATATTCCCTATGCTCTCTTCTCGGCGCTTCAGGTTTTGTACTATGTATGTCATTTGACTTGATAGGGAAGCAATGAGGTTGGATGGTTACTATTTTACTCAATTATTATTGGACCCCATCCAACTAAATATTTCACGCTATCATTTTAAATAACTTACATAATATTTAACCTGGGGTGTCCCAACATTCAATTAGAAGGAATAAGGGATTTGAAAATAGAAGTGATGCAAAAATTATTTTCGGAACTATTCAAACTCCGATTTGATTTAGTCAAATCAATTTCTCTGAAATAATTTAATCCGAACATCACTTTCAAAATAACCATAATCCTAAAGATTAAGCATAAGGTTTAAAAATCAGCATGAAAGACATAGGGAAGATTCTAAACCAAAGAGGGATAAGATTTAAGATTGATTAAGCTTTCACAAATACTTTATAATTGAGAACATAGCTCTCAAAATATTTTTTCTTTTGAAGCCATCCTAACAATCAAGTTTTGAATAAAGGGTTCCTACAGTCAATCTTGGCTTTGATACAAACGCTGTCGAGCACGCCGAAACTTATATTTTCCAATGCTAATTGTGATTTCCACATAGACTCGATGAATGGGGTCCATACACGCATAATAACCATTCAATCCGCTATGTGAAGGAAAAATCACAAATAGCATCATCAATATAAATTCCGAGGTACCGAATATTGAACAAAGGAAATATTGCTGGGACTCACGCGTGCCAGTCAACTTCAGCCTGGTATGTGCCCGTCAAACCACTTGAAGGTGGCGACCAGATGTGTTACACATCCAGGAGACTTGACCAAGTTTCATGAGCTCTACAACGTTTCTAATGTTCAAGATTCATACTCATGTGCTAGCAAGTCACAAAAATTATAGAACTTACTAACACACTTTCATCTAGTAGTTGATATCTTAACAAGGGAGTTCAGAGTCTTAGCTATTACATAAACTTTGTCTTAACTATACATATGGCCGACCGGCCCAATAGTTAGTGGTTCAGCGGAAGCATTATTCTACCCAAAACCGTTTCTGCAACCGACCAGGGTAGACCCTAGTTAGAACCATTCTGAAACTCAGGAGCATCCCCATCAAAGCATTCATCATCATTAAAAGACTCTCCTGCGTCTGATTCTAAAACAAAACATCCGAAACAGAAAACAACGATAATAGCAAGAGTCAGCACATTACGAATAATGTACTGGCATCGCCAATCCTAACATACATGCATGGCATAATCAAAGGAAAGGCTCAAGTTGGCTTATTTTCAGCATAAAGCAAGTTTTATTTCCGTAAGTCATTTTCTAAGTAATATGGAAAAAATAAACCTTTAGTAAAACTAGAATTATCATCATGGCATCATATTTGCAAAGTAATAACTCACATTATATAATACTTGGCACTATCCAGAGCATCAAGTATATGAATCATTTTAGATTATTTCTCGCAACATCCCAAAGCATGTAATTGTAAAGGTAGTAAGAACACAGAGTAAAAATTATTCGACTATACTCAACACATATCCTTATGCCGCTCATAACCGTGAGCGTGGCTAACCGATTAGTTCAAAACTCTGCAGAGCTCGTACACTGTACCCACATGATGTAAAATAGTAATCGTGTAAAACATGCCACGCGATACCGAAGTACCCGATTTATTACTCACAACATAGCCTTTACCTTACCCATGATTTAGCCTTGCACCAGCACAATAGGTGTGATTCTGTCCTAGGCATATGACCTAGAACCGTTAGGAGGCGAGCCCACGCCTGAGCCTAACACCATGATAGCGAAAACATCCTTTCCTATCATGAGGCACCATATCGTTGTATTGGACAGACTTAGACGCCTAAGCTACCATACAGGTAAATAGGTAGTTTCTATGAATTATCGCTAAGACTAATTCATACTACAACGGCCTACCAAAATGCAAGACTAAACCATGGATAATTTAATCAGCTATGGCTATCCCATAATAGCACATGTGGTCGTACTATAAACACAAGTGACTGACATTGAGTGAAGTCCTTAAATATCCCCGGCATACACTCCCCCTATCAATACACAACTAAATACCATATGTGTACCACTTGCTGCCCAAGACTTAAATATTCTTTTTCTCATTTTAGTTCACAAATAATTACACATTTACTTTAAAGGAGTGGTTATTTAAAAACAATAAGTTTCAGAAATAATATGATGCCCATAATGATAGTAATAGTTTAATCTAAGCATTGGTAAGCTGGCATGACGATACTTGAGGTAAATTAAATTGTCGAAAGGTAATAGTATTTAACGTATCCTAAGGGTGCCAAATAATAAGTGGAGTTTTTCAAATGGAACAATGCAAGTTTAGGTATAACTATAATCATTCAAACTACCCATCTTTTTAATTTGTAAATTAACCATGCATCTTTGCAAACAATATTTTAAACCTTCAAATATAGGATCAATATGGTCAAAGGAAGAGAGGATGGTGGCTTGCCTTGTTCTTGCTCCACTCCTTGCTCAGCTATATAATGCACCTCCTCAACGAGAATCTGATCGTCGTCTAAACATATACGTAAAATTCGAATTATATTTGTGCAAAGGAAAATTTAATATGCTCTAAATTAAATGTTGTGCTTGGGGTGATGTGATACTGTGTTGACTGAATTTTTAGTGCATGAATTTATATTTTATCAGTTCCCATCTAAAAGTTATAAATTTTTCAAGTTGGAACTATTTATTTAAAGCTTATATGCACATTTTAAATGTTAAAGACATAAATCTCTAAAGTTCTGTTGAGTTTGGCATTTACAGATGATAGAGCATAAAAATATGAATCCAAGAAAGTTTAGTTTGAAATTTTTGGAGTTATAATGAATTTATTATGAATTTTCAAAGTTAAAGTCATTTTTTTCAGTTCATCAGAAAATACCCTATTCAATTATTCTAGATTTTACAAAATTTAAAAGGCCTCGGGTCCACCAGTCAGTGGCTGTACATCTGCCCTGAGGTCCCTAGGGTTTCGGCAAATGGATCCCGCAGTCCCTAGCACGTGGTCTAGGCATTTATTCAAAATAGCACTCGGATTCTTGCATAATTACCACCAGATCCTGTCCGCACATGTAGGTGGCTGTCTGTTTTGCCAAAACGCCCCTGGAGATTCTAACAGATCACAGCCGAAGAAGAAGAAGACGGAAAGGATCTCCCAATTTAAGGCTTCTCGACTCGATTCCTATGGGGTTCGTGGTCGTCTTGAGGTGAAGACAACCGTGTTGGACGTCTACGTCTTCATCGCTGGCTTGCCTTTGCCGCCGTCGACTGTTGTCTCCTCCTACCGGTTGGTTGGTCATCCCACCGTTGTTGGGTGTCTACGTCTTCATCAACGGCTTGCCTTCGCCACCGCCGATAGGTGTCTCCCCCTACACAGTTGGTTGGTCACACCACCGTTGTTGGGCGTCTAGGTCTTCATCGCCGGCTCGCCTTCACCGCCGCCGACTAGTGTCTCTTCCTACACGGTTAGTTGGTCACACAACCGTGTTGGGTATCTACATCTTCAACGGCGGGTTGCCTTCGCCGCCGCCGGCTGCTGTCTCCGCCTACGCGGTTGGTTCGACACACCATCGTGGTGGGGCGTCTATGTCTTCACGACCGGATTGCTTTCGCCAATGCCGACTGGTGTCTTCGCCTACACGGTTGGTTGGTCACACCACCGTTGCTGGACGTCTACGTCTTCATCGCCGGCTTGCCTTCACCGCCACTGACTGGTGTCTCTTCCTACACGATTAGTTAGTCACACAACCGTGTTTTGCGTCTACGTCTTCAACACCGGCTTGCCTTCGCCGCCGCCGACTAGTGTCTCCGCCTACAAGGCTAGGTTGCCACACCACCGTTGCTGGACGTCTGTGTATTCATCGTCGGCTTGTCTTCGCCACTGCCGATTGGTGTCTACGTCCACACGGTTGGTTGGTCACATCACTGTTGTTGGGCGTCTACGTCTTCACGGCCAGTTTGTCTTCGCCGCCACCGATTGGTGTCTTTGCTTACACAGTTGGTTGGTCACACCACCGTTGTTGGTCGTCTACGTCTTCAGCGCCGACTTGCCTTTACCGCCGCCAACTGGTGTCTCTTCCTACACGGTTAGTTGGTCACACAACCGTGTTGGGCATCTACGTCTTCATCGCCGGCTTGCCTTTGCCTTCGCCGACTGGTGTCTTCGCCTACACGGTTGGTTGGTCACACCACCGTTGTTGGGCGTCTACGTCTTCATCGCCGGCTTGCCTTCGCCGCCGTGTACTGGTGTGCTCGCCTACACGGTTGGTTGTTCATACCATCATTGTTGGCGTCTACGTCTTCACGACCGGCTTGCTTTCGCCAATGCCGACTGGTGTCTTCGTCCACACGGCTAGTTGGTCACATCACTATTGTTGGGCATCTACGTCTTCATCACCGGCTTACCTTCGCCGCCACGGATTGGTGTCTTCGCCTACACAGTTGGTTGGTCACAAAACCGTTGATGGGCATCTACGTCTTCATCGCCAGCTTGCCTTCGTCGCCACCGACTGGTGTCTCCGCTTAGACGGTTGGTTGGTCACACTACCATTGTTGGGCGTCTACGTCTTCATTACCTGCTTGCCTTCGCCGCCGTCGACTGGTGTGCTCGCCTACACAGTTAGTTGTTCACACCACCGTTGTTGAACGTCTACGTCTTCATCGCCGGCTTGCCTTCACCACCGCTGACTGGTGTCTCTTCCTACACGGTTAGTTGGTCACACAACCGTATTGGGCATCTACGTCTGGAACGCCGGCTTGCCTTCGCCGCCGTCAACTGGTGTGCTCGCCTACATGGTTGGTTGTACATACCATCGTTGTTGGGCGTCTACGTCTTCACGACCGGCTTGCTTTCGCCAATGCCGACTGGTGTCTTCGTCCACATAGTTGGTTTGTCACATCACTATTGTTGGGCGTCTACGTCTTCATGGCAAATTTGCCTTCGCCACCACCGATTGGTGTCTTCGCCTACACGGTTGGTTGGTCACACCACCGTTGTTGGACGTCTACGTCTTTATCGCCGGTCTGCCTTCACCGCCACCGACTGGTCTCTCTTCCTACACGGTTAATTAGTCACACAATCGTGTTTTGCGTCTACGTCTTCAACACCGGCTTGCCTTTGCCTCTGTCGACTGGTGTCTCCGCCTACAAGGCTGGATTGTCACACCACCATTGCTGGACGTCTGCGTATTCATCGTCGGCTTGCCTTCGCCTCTGCCGACTGGTGTCTTCGTCCACACGGTTGGTTGGTCACATCACTGTTGTTCGGGCATCTACGTCTTCATGGCCAGTTTGCCTTCACCGCCACCAATTGGTGTCTTCGCCTACACGATTGGTTGGTCACATCACCGTTGTTGGACGTCTATGTCTTCATTGCCGGCTTGCCTTCACTACCGCCAACTGCTGTATCGACCGACACGGTTAGTTGGTCACACAATCGTGTTGGGCATCTACGTCTGCAACGCCGGCTTGCCTTCGCCGCCATCGACTAATGTCTCAGCCTACCCGGTTGGTTGGTCACATTGGTCACACCACGTTGTTGGGCATCTATGTCTTCTTCGCCGGCATGCCTTCGCCGCAGTTGACTGGTGTCTCCGCCAACACGGCTGTGTTGTCACACCTCCGTTGTTGGGCATCTGTGTCTTCATCGTCGGCTTGCCTTCGCCACTGCCGACTGGTATCTTCGTTCACATGGTTGCTTGGTCACATCACTGTTGTTAGGAACCTGTTGGCGCAGAATTTCGACCCGCCCTACCGACAAAGCGGGTTCCACATTTCCACGGCGGCCTGGTAGATCTGCTTAACTCCAGTGCAGGTCCAATGGCTTGCCTAGGTGCGTGTAGGGCATGCCAGTTGATTTGATCTGCAATCAACAAGAATAAACAAGTAAACCATGTTAGCAAACGACGGCCGATCGGCCAATAAGCCGATGACACATCGTGAGGACCTAGCCAATAAGGCAAAGCTCTATCGGCCTACTTGAGGTTATAATGAAATAAGATTATTATGTAGATCTAATCTCATCGGCCTTCATCAACATGTTGATGTCGATCTGATAACATTGGCCGATGAAGGATATGAGAAATAAATACACTAGCTAATATTCTAGTGCAGTCCTGTATGAACCAATCAGCCAATATAAATATACTGATCACAGAGAAATCCCAAGAATAACCTGTGACAAATATATTTATATCTGTCGATCTACTCATACAAGTGGCAAATACATGTAAAAAAATAAAGTAATCACATGTATTAGGTAAGACCAGCTGAAACCCCGGTACTATCCTTAATTACGATCGAAAACAGGTTTTGAGTTAGATCTCAAAACAGGACTAAGGTCGATAGCAACTCAAAGTGTGAATCGAGAACTAACACAAAGAAAATCAAGCTGTCGATCGCTTTTGGGGATGGTAGATGCTTTGAAGGATCTAGACAAGCAAAATAATTCGACCATCGTCGGCAACAAACCCTAAAATGAGTTTACCGCTGGCGAAATAGAATTAAGATGTCATATCAAGATCATCCAAGACATGATAAACGACGATCAAATCGCCAGGGCTTAACGTGTTTAAAACGACACGCTAGCCCTGACGATGTAGATCGTCGGGTACGAGTTCTTACCTCTGCTCTGGGGAAGCAAGAACTTGCCGGAAATCAACCTCTTGCGAGGGTGGCGATGCGCCGAAAGTAGATTGAACTGTGCTATTTGTTGTTAAATTTGAGAGAGAGTTTCTAAGTACAAACTATCGAGATATTTATACCCGTGATTTACAACATTGTCCAGATAGGACACGATTTTATCTATAACTAACAAACAAATCCTTATGGCGGACTCTTGCCATAGATTAGATCGAAGCTAAATTAACTTCCTAAATAAGAGATACAATTGCCTAAAACCGGGCCTTATCCCTATTTGGAAATCTCCTTTGAAGCTTGACTCAGGCCCAAACCGAGCCCACTTTGCCTCCATCAGCTTCCTGCTTCCATCGGGCGATGGCCGCATTGAACCCGCATCGGCCGATACGGTCCCTCTGCTAGCGCTCCACTTGGTCCGATGCACCGCTGAGCCCAATACAGGACTTGGTTCGATACTCGGCTTGGTCCGATAGCGTAACCGCTCCGACTCAAATCACTTCTTCTTCTCCGCATCGGTTTTCTCTTTCCTCTCCGAGTAGATTGTGAAAATCTGGCGTTAACACATGCCCCCCAATTCCGCTTCATTATATAATGTGGCGGAATTAGCTCCGAAGAACTCCATCGAGCTCATCGCTAGGGTTTGCCCAAAATCCACGCAGATCCAGATCCATAACTTTTCGCCGCCAATTTCCACGCGCAGCTCCTCATAGCCGTCTATGCCTTTCGATTCCGGCAACTCCTCGGCGTCTTCTCGGCGGCAACTCCCTCAACGGCGACCTCCTCAACAGCATCCACGGCGTCTTT
Organism: Oryza officinalis; assembly: GCA_008326285.1. Taxonomy (NCBI): domain Eukaryota; kingdom Viridiplantae; phylum Streptophyta; class Magnoliopsida; order Poales; family Poaceae; genus Oryza; species Oryza officinalis. Next base: position 21,475,491 of record BDMV01000006.1, read on the forward strand.
ACCATTCTACGTCTCTGAGATCCCTGAGGTAAACCAATCCTTCCCCAAAGTTGCATTTTCGTTTTCCCGCCGTGACTTTTCAAAACTAGGGTTTATGCTCTTGCCCCCGTGTCTCATTTTTTTCACTGTTCATATACCATAGGTCTTCAAGCACCAGATTCTAATCCCCACGAATGACAAGTCACATTGATTTCTCCTGGGTCCCATGGGCAACTCTGATCCAACTTGGCTGATAAATGCTGAATCAAACAGGGTGTCTTTTAAACAAGCAAAACCCAGCATCCCCTCGTGGAAACATACGTTCAGATCTTGGTCGTCAAAGCTTAATGGGTACAGGACCTGGTACAAGAGAATCGCCGCAGCCAAACAAATCCATTGGAACGATATTGGAATCGGCCAATGCATTGCCCTGTCTCTAGCCGATACCAAGAAGAATGAACCCCTCATGTCAGCTGCCACCTATTTTTGGTCCAGCACCTTGAACGCTTTCCTATTCCGGCAAGGTCCGATGACCCCCACATTGATAGACATCAAGATGCTGATAGGCCTGGACATCCTTTCTGAGATCAACCCTTTCAACCTCCTCATCAACAGCAGCCATAAATTGAAGACCAAAAAGATTGGGGGCTGGTCTGGATACATCTCTGAACATATGGAGCAAGGGTCTGTCTCAAACAGAGAACATGTTGCTTTTCTAACTCTATGGCTAGAGAGGTATGTCTTCTGTGGTTCAACCTGTGGCACCAACTCTGAACTGCCAGCATCTAGCTCAGGCCCTGGTTGAGAAAAAGAAATTTCCACTTGGCCGATACCTCCTTGGGGCTATCTATCGGCTACTTCACTCTGCCACCCAAGATCTGATGCTGAATCGGACAGTGGCTCATGAAGGTCCATGGTGGTTTGTTCAGCTATGGCTAACCATTTACACCAACACCATGGTCGATCGGCCTCCACTATCGGACTCAGTCTTCCCATCGGACTATAGTGACAACGAAGACCCCTCATCTAGAAGGTGTATGTCCTTTGGAGAAGTGGCCTCAGTTTACCCTCGAGCTGATCAATCGGTCGAAGAAATGTCTGCATGGTTCGTCCGATTCTACACCGGTCCACCATAAGTCAAGATGGATATGTTTGTCTATCCCTCAGATTCTGACTTCGAGCTCCCTTCCGATTTGAACCTGGGTCTGCTAAACGACGATATGATCTCAAGGGAAGTCTTCATAGTCGGCGTTACCCCATGCCTGCTCCCAGTGGGCATATTCCAAGGCAGAAGCACCAGCCTGTCCTATGAATTCTATAATCCAATGGTCGCTGCCAAACAATGTGGGCTTGGACAGCTTCCTGTCAGCTTGCACTTCCATCGGCTGTTAGAGAGCAGGGGCACGGTCTCATCAGCATTGATCATGAGCAAAGTCCTGGAGACTAGAATTCCAAACTTGGGCGACTGCAACCGATTGTGGTTGAGTGCCTTTATTCATATTAGCTTCCAAACGTGGTGGCATGAGTGGGCCACTCATATATTCCATCAATCGGCTAGATTTTACCTAACGGAGCTTATTGATAATATCAGCCCTCAGGTCCCTGATGCCCCAGTTCCATCTGTGAGCAACAGCAGGCAAAGGATAACCAATGCTCTGGTCTTGGCTCCATCAGGAAAAGCTATTATGGAGTCAACTATCGGCCTTACTGCTCCAAAAGTATCATCACTGCTCCAAGGGCCGATAGTCAAGGAAACTACCAAGAGGAAGGCGCTGGCCATGGACAAAGCTCAAAAACCTGGCAAAAAGCCTAAGACCGATGATCAAGCCGATCTCAACAAGTTGGACCCCTCTGTAGAAGAATTCTTGGACGACCAAGTGATGGAGGAGGAGGTCGATGTAGCAGCTGCTGACATGCCCGCAGACCAACATCCATCGGCTACCACTGCTGAAGAGCCATCGACTAATAAGCCAACTGAAGATCCATCGGCCACAACTACTGCAGATCCATCGGCCGATGATCGATCTGACGCTGCCCAACCCAAGAGAACAAGACACGCAGTCCGCAAGGTTAGTGTAATCTTCCTCATGTATTTCTTCAATTCTATTTCACTGGTCTATTCTAACTTGGTTTTCGCAGGTCATTGCGTCATCCTTTCTTAAGGAGAGAACTCAATCGGTCCCATTACCAAGGAAAAAGAAAGCTACCTTGAAGAAATGCGAACAAGCCTGTTGGTGCATAATTTCGACCCGTCCAGCAACCAAACGGGTTCCACGTTACCACGGCGGCCTAGGAGATCTGCTTAACTCCAGTGCAGGTCCAAATGGCTTGCCTAATCGTGAGCAGAGCGTGCCAGTTGATTTGATCTGCAATCAACAAGAAACAAGTAAACCAAGTGAGAAAACAATGGCCGATCGGTCAATAGACCGATGACACATTGTCATAACCCAGCCGATAGGGCAAGGCTATATCGGCTCACTTAGAAAATAAGTAAAACATGAATTTAATCTTATCGGCCTTCATTGATATGTAGATATCAACTAATGGCATCGGCTGACAAGTAGAACAAAGATAACTACACTAGCTAATACTCTAGTGCAAACTTATACGAGCCAATCGGCTGGTATAAATACATCAACCACAGAGAGATCCTGATAATACTCTATGACCAACATATTTATATTTACCGATTCACACGTATAAGTGGCAAACACATGCAAAAAACATAAAGCAATCACATGCGTTAGATAAGACCGGCTGAAACCCCGGTACTATCCTTAGTTACAACCGAAAACAGGCTTCGTGTTAAATCTCAAAACAGGACTAAGGTCGATGGCAACTCGAAGTGTGAATTGAGACTTAACGCGAAGAAAATCAAGTCGTCGATTGCTTTTGGGGATGGTAGCTGCATTGAACAATCTAGCCAAGCATAAGAATTAAACCATCGTCGGCAATAAACCCTAAAACGAGTAAACCGCTGGCAAGGCTTAATTAAGATACCTGTCAAAATTATTCAAGACATGATAATCGATGATTACATCATCGAGGCTTAATGTGTCTAAAGCGACACGTTAGCCCCGACGATGCAGATCGTCGGGAACGAGTTCTTACCTCTGCTCCGAAGAAGCAAGAACTCGTCGAAGAAGACCTCTTGCGAGGGTTGGCGATGCGCCGAAAGTAGATTGATTTGATTGTGTGATTGATTCAGAGAGAGCTAACATGTACCAACTATCGGGATATTTATACCCGAGATTACAACAAAACCCTTGTCGGGTACGATCTTATCTACAACTAACAAACAAGTATAACTACCCAATTTACAAGATACAGTTGCCTAAAACCAAGCTTTATCTCTATTTGGCAACCTCCATAAAGCTTATCTCGAGCCTAAACCAAGCCCACGTTGAAGCTGTCAACCTACAACCCGTATCGGCCTACAAACAAACCAAATCCATATCGACCGATACGCTCTTCATGGCACCATCTTTCCCAGTCCGATACGGCTACCGGGTTCGATATGACTCCTAGTCTGGCTCGAACTCAATCCTCCTTCTCTGCTTTGATTTCTCTTCCGCTTCCAAGTCGATTACCAAATTTCACCATTAACACATGCCCCCCAATTCCGCTTCATTATATAATGTGGTGGAATTAGCTCCGAGGTACCCATCGACTTCTTAGCTAGGTCTTGTCTGAAAACCGCGCAGATCCAGATTCGAAAACTTCCGCCGCTGATTCAACAAGCTCTTCATGTTCTTCAACTCCGGCGACCGCTCGGCGTCCCATCAACATCAACCCCCTTCACAGCGATCCCTTCTTCAACAACAATGGCTTCCGCCCCATTCTACACCTCTAAGATCCCTGCGGTAAGTCAACTCACTCAATCCTGCATTAGTGCTTTCCCCGCCGATTCTTCCAAGTTAGGGCTTTTACTCGCTGCCCCCCTGGGTCTTATATTTTCATCGTCATTCTCACGATTTAGGTCTTCAAAAACCAAATCTTGATCCCTACCGATGATAAATCCCATCGCTTTCTCCTGGGCCCCATGGGCGACTGCGACCCAACCTGGCTAATCAATGCCGAAACAGACAGAATCCCCTTCAGGCAAGCCAAGCCCACTGTCTCTGCGTGGAACCACACCTTCAGGTCATGGCCATCGAAGCTAAACGGATACAGGACATGGCACAAAAGGATTGCTGCTGTCAAACAAGTCCACTGGGACGAGATTGGAATCGGCCAATGCATAACTCTGTCCCTGGCCGATACCAAGAAAAATGAGCCACTAATGTCAGCTGCCAGCTACTTCTAGTCAAGTACCTTGAACGCCTTCATGTTCAAGCAAGGTCTGATGACCCCAACCCACATAGATATCAAGGTACTCACAGGACTAGACATCGACTCTGAGATTAATCCCTTCAGCCTCCTGATAAACAGCAACCACAAACTGAAGACCAAGAAAATTGGAGGCTGGTCTGGGTACATCTCTGAGCACATGGAACAAGGATCGGTCTCAGAGCGAGAACATGTAGCTTTCCTGACATTGTGGTTGGAAAGATTCGTCTTCTGCGGATCGACCTGCGGCCCCACAACAAACTGTCAGCACCTAGCTCAGGCCCTGGTCAGCAAAAAACAAATCCCTCTCGGCCGATATCTCTTAGGAGCTGTATATCGGCTACTCCACATTGCCACACAAGACTTGATGCTGAAACAAACCGTGGCACATGGGGGACCATGGTGGTTCATCCAACTGTGGCTAACAATTCACACCAACACCATGGTTGATCGGCCACCTCTATCGGACTCGCGCTTCCCGTCGAAGTATGCCGATCACGAAGACCCCAGGAGCAGACGATGCATGTCTTATGGAGAAGCAGCCTCCGTCTACCCTGGTGCAGATCAATCGGCCGATGACATGGCTACATGGTTCATCCGTTTCTTCACTGGCCCTCCATCAGCCAGGATGGACATGTTTGTCTATACATCGGACCGAGACTATGAGCTCCCAGACGACCTGCAACTGAGCCTAGTAAATGATGACATGGAGTCAAGGGAGTTGTTTATGATCGGCCTCACTCCATGCTTGCTCCCAGTAGGCATTTTTCAGGGAAGGAGCACCAGCTTGTCCTATGAATTTTACAACCCAATGATAGCTGCTAGGTAGTGCGGGCTTGGGCAACTTCCTGTCAATCTATATCTTCATAAACTCCTGGAAAGCAGAGGCACAATTCCATCGGCATTGGTCATGAGCAAGGCGCTGGAAATCGAGCTCCCGAATCTTGGTGACTGCGATCGGCTGCACCTGAATACCTTCGTCCACATCAGCTTCCAAACTTGGTGGCAAGAATGGGCCGCTCACATTTTTCATCAATCGGCCAGGTTTTATGTGACAGAACTTATCCAAGGCATCAGCCCCCAAGTCCCAGACGAGCCGATTCCTTCTGTGAGCAATAGTGGACAGAAGATTTTCTATGCTCAAGCCATAGCTCCATCGGGGTCAACCATCCTGGAGTCCATCATCGGCCTCAACGCCCCAAAAATATCATCACTACTCTAGGGACCGATGATCAAGGAAAGCCCCAAGAGGAAAGCGCCATCTAAGGGCAAAGCCCAAAAATCCAGCAAAAAAGCCAAAATTGACGACCAAGAAGATCTCGAAGAACTGGATCCCTCCATAGAAGAGTTCCTCGAAGAACAAGTAATGGAGGAAGAAGTTGATGCAGCTGCCGCCGATACATATGAAGAAAACACATCGGCTGAAGCTATCAAGGAAACATCGGCCGAAACCACTGAGATCCCACCGGCCAATGACCAAAGTGATGCCCCCCAACCGAAAAGGACCAAACATGCAATTCGCAAGGTAAACACAATTTCTTCTCCGTGCTCACATAACCCCTTCCTATTGCTTGGCTTTAATTTGATATCCTTTTCAGGCTGTGGCATCATCTATACTGAAGGAAAGAACTCAATCGGCCCCTCTGCCAAGGACTAAGAAAGCAACCTTACAACGGCGTGAGCGGGCTAAAGCACGATTGAGGACTCCGTCTCCTTCTCCAGCACCCTCTCCGGTCGCCTCGGTAAGAGTTGATTTATATATTATCATGCTAATCTCACAACCCTACTTACCAATCCCTTGCTTTTCAGCCTAGGGCTCCAGCACCTTCGCCACATCGGCCAACCCCATCGCCTACTGCATCAACACAGCAAAGGGAGGCCGATGCAAGCACCACCGATACTCCAACTCAGGTAATGAGACTTAGCCCGATCCCCTTTCGTCAGCTCCCATTTGACAAGACTGACCTTGACCTATGTTGACATTTGCAGAGCCTAGCCGATATGTTCTCATTTGATATAGGCCAGTTTCTCGATGACGAGGACAGGGAACTGCCCAGCACGGCCAAGACGCCAATCTCCGACGATCTAAAGAACCAACTAACCGACATCGGGAATCGGCTAGAAGCCTCGCTGGAGTGCTTGGTAGAAGATTGCTCCTCCATCAGAGCCAGGGTACAAGAAATCCAAAACGAACTGCCCGAAGACCTGATGGAGATCCTCACACCGGCCATCTTCCTGGAACAATACCGATTCAAGCTCAACAAAGCAAAAGAAAGACTCGCAGAGTGACGAGAGCGCGAACAACTGGAATCGGCTCTGACCGCTAGCAAAGCTCAAGTTAACGCCGATAAGACCAAGTTGGACGAGCTAGCGGTGGAGCCGATTGTATTGAAAAATAGACTTGAAGAACTCCGTTGCCTCGAGGCAGAGCTAGAATCGAAGCTGGCCACTACACGCCGAGAAATCCAAAAAGTCGAAGCCGGAATAGCTGCATCACCCAAGGCCATAGAAGATTAGACGGCAAAGCTCAAGGCATCGGCCAAGTACCTCGCGACCCTGAGCAAATCACTGAAACCGATCCCAGGGACGATGGCCGATGATGCCCAGGCTATTGAAGACGTCGAGCAGATTCGCCGTAAAGCCATTGCCGCCATTGCAGACTTCATAGGGTGATGTAACATATTTTGTGCTCATAATGTGCAAATACGAACCTTATCGGCCATGCAGCCGAATTTGTCTTGAAAATTCCAGCCTGATCATTGCTTCTGAAATCCTCTGAGTTCAATCTCACTCTGATGAATTGTATCTTAAAAAACACCTGTGCATGTATATATCTTTAATATAAACAATCTCATTATAAACAATCTCATCGGCCAGAAAGCCGAAGTCAATTGCCAACTGAAAAATCCAATGCGAGAACTCCTGAAAAACTCAAAAAATTCCTAAAAAATTCCGGTGAAAAATTCCGTGCCTGTATATATATATGCCCCCCAAATTTTGGAAGATGAGGGCTCATATTCTGAAATTTTGAACTAAGGGCGATAGTATGTATCGGCCATCTAAAGACGATGCTTAATCACATCGGCTGTAATCATAAATCGGCTAGAGGGCCGATCATGAGTCAATCCAGATACTGGGATAATATTGTTTCAAGTATTTGCCATTGAGAGCTCGTCCATAAATCTCGCCATCTAATCCCTTGAGCAAATAGGCATTGTGAGGAACACATCGATGAATTCGAAAGGGGCCTTCCCAATTAGGTGACCACTTGCCGAATTTATTATCTCTGGAACCAATCGGCATTATTAATTTCCATACAAGGTCTCCTTCCTCAAATGACTTGGCAATGACCTTTTTATTATAATGACGGGCTACTCTATCTTTATCACGCTTGATTTTCTCTAAGGCCCGTAATCGAACATGCGCCAAATCATCCAATTCATCAACCATAAGATTATGGTACTCATCGGCTGTCAAGTCGTCTTGCAAAGCAATCCTTCTTGAGCCGATGGCGGTTTCCCACGGCAGTACAGCTTCATGCCCATAAACCAGCTGATAGGGAGGCACTTGGATTGCACCATGGCAAGTCATCCGATACGCCCAAAGGGCATAGGCCAGCGTTGTATGCCATTGCCTCGGCTGTTCGTCAATTTTCCTCTTGATTAATTTGATCAAAGACTTATTAGAAGCCTCTGCCTGCCCATTAGCTTGCGCGTAGTAAGGAGAAGAATTGAGTAATCTGATGCCCATGCTGTCAGCAAATCGGATGAACTCATCGGACACGAAGATTGATCCCTGATCGGTAGTTATTGTCTGAGGTAACCCAAACCGATATATGATGTGCTCCTTGACGAACTGAATAGCGTCTTTGGAATCAACCTTCTTAAGGGGAACGGCCTCAACCCACTTTGTGAAGTAATCTGTAGCCACTAATATATACTTGTGTCCCTTACTTGATGGTGGGTTAATCTGGCCGATCATATCTATTCCCCATCCACGAAACGGCCACGGCTTTATGATTGGATGCATAGCCGATGCCGGTGCTCTCTAAATTGCTCCAAATTTCTGACAATCCTGACATCCTTTATAACACTTGAAGCAATCCTCTAGCATGGTTGGCCAAAAATATCCGACGCACTTCATCAGCCATTTCATTTTATGGGCCGATTGATGGGTGCCGCAAATCCCTTCATGTACTTCGCTCATAACAGTTTTAGCCTCCTCAGGACCTAGGCATTTGAGTAGGACACCATCAATCGTCCGATAATATAGGTTATCGTCCAATAAGACATAGTGTAAAACTTTATATTTCATTCTGCGTGACGCCGATTGGGAAGGATTTCTCAAATACTCAATGATATCAAACCTCCAGTCATCGGCGTGCACGAGAGCAATCTGAATCGGAACGTCTTTAGCCATCGGCCTGTATCCCGATGCCCCCTGAGCTAAATCATTGGCTTCAAAATTCTGCTTCCTGGGTATATGCCTCATCGTTACGATCCGGAAACCATGTAATAACTCTTTGCACTCCTCATTGTAGACTTTGAGAATATCGTCTCTGCATTCATACTCCCCAGAAAGTTGACTAATTACTAGCTGTGAATCACCAATGATTTTCACGGCATCGGCCTCGACTTCTTGTAATAACTGCAAGCCTTCAAGCACCGCTTCATATTCTGCTTGATTGTTGGTATAGTAAGGCTTGATAGTGAAAGCGAACTCGAAACTTGCCCCCCGAGGGGATATGATGACTAGGCCGATACCGCAACCATGTCTGCAGACGGATCCATCGAAATACAATGTCCATGGCACAATGTCTGCATATGCAACTGAGTCATCTCTATGTTGAACGATGAAATCGGCCAGGGCTTGTCCTTTGATTGCTTTGGATAACATTCTTCTGCTGAGATAAAAAATAGCTCTTTCCTTGCCGTTAACATCTTGAACCAAGACCGAGCCGATGGATTTCTCATCGGCCGATAAGTACAATTTGAATGGGACTCCTTTTTGTGGAGAAATTAGGACCGGCGGAGAAGTTAAATACTCTTTGATATCGTCTAGCGCTTTCTGTTGCTTGTCACCCCATATGAACTCTTCGTCGTCCTTTATTTTCAACAGTGGAGTGAATGGCTCTATACGGCCCGATAGATTTGATATAAAACGCCGGACGAAGTTGATCTTGCCAAGCAGAGATTGTAACTTGGTCTTGTTTTCTGGAGGCTTGATTTTCTTGATGGCATCGATGTTCTTCTGTGTGATTTCAATCCCCCTCTCATGGACCAAGAAACCCAAAAACTGACCGGCCGATACGCCAAAGGCACATTTGTTAGGGTTCAACTTCAAACCATATTTCCTTGCCCTTTCTAGTACCTTGCGTAAGTCGGCCAAGTGCATATCATGTTCTCTTGACTTTACGACGACATCATCTATATAAACTTCAATCAGAGAGCCAATAAGATCATGGAAAATGTAATTCATAGCCCTCTGATATGTAGCTCCAGCATTCTTCAAACCAAATGTCATGACGACCCATTCATATAGGCCGATTGCCCCTGGGCATCTGAAGTCTGTCTTATGAATGTCCTCTTTAGCCATAAAGATCTGGTTGTAACCTGCGTTTCCGTCCATGAAACTAATGATCTTATGCCCAGAAGCAGCATCGACGAGCAAATCGGCCAACGGCATAGGGTACTCGTCCTTGGGCGTCGCCTTATTTAGATCTCTGAAATCGACGCATACCCTTAGCTTGCCGTTCTTTTTCAATACTGGAACTATGTTGGAGACCCACTCTGCGTATCGGCAGGGCCTGATAAAGTTGGCGTCGTAAAGTCTTGTGATCTCTGCTTTTATGGCTTCATGCATATCGGCCTTAAACCTCCGAGGAGCTTGCTTAAAAGGCCGACAGCCTTGTTTGATTGGTAGCCGATGTTCTACAATCGATCGGCTTAATCCTGGCATCTCATGGTATTCCCATGCAAAACAATCTCTGAATTCTTTCAAAAGATCTATCAAATTATTCTTGTATTCCATTGGCAAATTAGCACTTACATACGTCGGCCTAGGCCTATCACCTATTCCTATATCAATTTCTTCCAATTCATCGGCCGACGTAAAACCTTGTCCCAACTTGCCGTCTAACTCATCCACCGCGTCATCCGAGTAGGGGTCATCTTGTTCATTGTCAACGGCGGATGATGCATCTTCGCTAAAGTAACCGCTTGTCTTGATCTTCAATTGTCTCGATGTCGCAGTCAGTTACCTTGAGGAAATCGGCGTCCCAGACTCGCCCGGACAAGCAGTCGATTCCCTCTATCTCCCATACTGCGAGATCGGCATTGGCAACCTGTACTGACCGATCGGCCTACACGATCTCAACTTGGTCCCCTTGCCATTGCATGAGGCATTGGTGCATTGTTGAAGGGACACAGCAATTTGCGTGGATCCAATCCCGTCCCAACAACAAACTGTAGGAACCCTTTCCATCGAAGACGAAGAAGGTGGTAGGAATTGTTTTGCTGCCCACGGTAAGCTCCACGTTTAAGACCCCCTTCGCCTCAGATGCGTTGCCACCGAAGTCCTTTAATACCATATTTGTCTTGATAAGATCTTCAGGAACTTTTCCAAGCTTCCTGAAGGTTGTGTATGGCATTAAATTGACCGCTGCGCCGTCGTCGACCAGCATCTTTGTCATCGGCCGCCCGTTAATGAATCCTTTAATGTATAATAGCCGTAGATGTCTGTAGCTGGCGTCAACTGGCTTGTCGAAGATAGCTTGGTCTGGTAACAACTGTAGCCTGGCCGAAACTTGTTCGTCATCGGCCATCGCTTCGTTGGCTGCCTGCACACTGTATTCTGCTGGCAATATAAACACCATGTTGACAGGCGCCGACGCCACTCTTTTACCTTTTGAAGCCGAGGAGTCCTGGGCTGTATTGGAAGTGCCCTCATCGGTCTTGACCGCCGTGGATTTTATCCTCCACTCTTTTTTGGTCTTGGTTGGCTGATGGGGTATTTCAGCTTGTTGCTCTTGGATTTGCTCTTTCCTCCTTAACCTCTGAACCCGCCGCTTTTGTGTCTTGGTGAATACATCGCTTGGGCACCATTGGGGGTTCTGGACTTGCTCCTCATCTTCATCGTGCTGATCTCGGTGCATCGGCCCTAGCCTTTCATGCACAGATTTCCGTTGCTTGGCCGGCCGATGCGTTTGCCTGCTTGAGCTACCCTGATAAGAATCTTCTGCACCATTGCATGCAGGGCACTCCTGGATAGATGGCAACCTCATCCCTTCATTCCAGCAGAAGCGAAAAAACTCGCACTCCCAGTGTGGATCGTAGGAGTTGTCTTGATCAGCTTGGTCTTGAGCTTGTTCCTCCCGCCTCCGCTGATATTTTCTGATCAGGCCCTCAGAGGTCTGATGAGGCCGCTTACCAGTCCGATGGCCACCGCCATCGGCCCTGTCCGCCCGCACCATGTTGACTGGGAACGGGTGGCCTTCAATCTTCATCGGCCGCTTGGCATCATCGATTTTAATTCTGCCCTGCTCGATGGCCGATTGAATTTGTTGCCGGAAGATCTTGCATTCATTTGTATGGTGTGAATAGGAATTGTGCCACTTGCAATATCTCCTCTTCTTGATGTCTTCGGCCGATGGCAATACGTGACCTACCGGCAGTTGGATCTGCTTTTCTTGCAACAGCAGGTCAAATATCTTATCGGCCTTGTTGATGTCGAATTCATATTTATCTTCTTTATCTCCTTTCTTGGCCCATTGGCAAGTTGTTGATTTCCTCATCCGGGCCCACTCGGCTAGGTCGACATCACCGTCTTCATCGTCGTCATCGTCGGAGGCATACTGATAAACAGTGTTAATCTTTTTTCGCGAACTTCTTTGCCTCCTGGAATCATTGCTCGTGGGCCGATACTCGTTGTGCCAGCTGAGCGAGGCTGTCAAATTCCTGCGAGGAGAACCTCTCGCGTATCGGCCCTAGCAATCCCTGAAATGCCAAATCGGCCAACTGGGAATCGGTCAGACTGAGGCTATAACATCTGTTCCGTATGTCTCTGAACCTTTGTATGTACTCAGGGACCGATTCATCCACTCGTTGCCTGATGGCAGTCCGATCTGACAGTTTCATCTCTTGTACGCCATTGTAGAAATATCTATGAAACTGTTTCTCCAGATCTATCCATCCTCTGATGGAATTGCAGGGTAAGGAAGAAAACCATGTGAATGCAGACCCTGATAAGGACAGAGGGAAAAACCTCACCCTCAACGCCTCGATAGCCGATGCCTCCCCGCACTGTGCTAGGAATCGGCTGACATGCTCATATGTCGAGACGTTGTCCTGTCCCAAAAACTTGGAGAAATCCGGGATCTTGTATCGGCCTGGCAATGGTACTCTGTCAAACTCCTCAGGGTACGGGTGCCGATACACTGTAGAGTTCTCCTTAGGCTTCTAGCCGAATTGATCTCGCATCACGTCGGCTATCATTTCGGCCCAATATCCTGCGGGCCGATGTGGGAGGTCTTGATGAAACGATTGTTGCAGGCCCTCAGCCTGATACTGCCTGGGGGAGTACGGCTGGTAATGGTGATCCAGGTTCTGTGCGCCATACTGTCCTGCAGCGTGCTGCTGATAGCCTTGTGGCACGTTGTATGCAGCTTGAAGTGGAGGACTGTTGAACGCTGGGCCTTGCGGTTGTCCGGCCGATGGCTGGTTGACAGGGATTTGCTGCATCGGCTCGACCACTGGTTGTTTCCCCTTGGTCCATTGAGCGTATTGTTCCTCTGTAATATGCTGAGGGCTGCCCCCAGTCTGCCTGGTGAGGACCAATGGCATTGTCGTTGTCGGCTGTGCCGATGGGGGTGGCATCGGCGCTGTTGGCTGAGGCGTGCTCAGGTCATTCCTCAGGGTCCGATATGCAGGGAACTTATTTTCTGGCAAGAAAATTGGCCCCTGAGGTTTGTACTGGTGAATTGACCCGTCTAAGATCGATTTGACCGTATTGGTCAACGTGTTCACCAAAATCCCCGATTGGTTGACTAGCGTAGAATAGACTGCGGAGTCAATCCTGTCTTGCAGCGTCGGCGCTGCAGTATCTTCAGTCTTAACGGCGTGATCGTGCGCCGCCGCCGACGTGCCAGCTCCATCTCCGGGGCTTGGCATGACTACCTTGGACTTTTGAATCAAGGTGCCTTGCCGAGTCCTAGAATATGTCTGCAGGTACATATTCTGGAACTGCTCGACCAGATTCTCCATCTCAGCTTTTTGTTCTACGCTGAGCTGGTCGGCGGTGTTAACACCAGAATTTGGTAAGCCCCGAAGTCCTCATCGGCCCAGGATCTATATCGGCTCAAAGCTAGTATCGGCCTAGAGTTCTACATCGGCCGATGGGGGTTATCTCAAACTAACCACCAATAGCAGTCGGATTCTTGTTAGATTCGGGAAGATCTTATCCAGAGAAGACCGAGTTTGAGGAGGATGCGGCTTGTATCTCTTAATTAGGAAGAGTTTGTTAGTTTTCTGTTTTATCTTTAGGAAAGTGTGTTAGTGTCCGGCAAGGACTTTATCTTTCCTTTTATCTTTAGGAAAGTTTGAGTTGTATTCTGTTAGGATTTTTGTTAGCCTATGGGTATAAATATGTAAGCCCGTAGTTCATGTAATTTTCATCACACGATCAATACAACTTCGGCGCATCGCCAACCTTTTTACTTTCGTCTTCTTCGGCGAGTTCATGCCCTTCACACGAAGGGTAAGTCTCGTTATGGCTGCCTGCGCTGTCGGGGCTAGGGCTTCAACGTTCTGATCTCGTCAACGTAAGCACCTACTATCATATATCTTAGTCAATCTGGTTCGGCTTCTTGATTTAGTCTTATCGGCTGAGATTCGCTTTAGGGTTTATGCCGGTATTGACTAAATCCCTTGCTAGATTAGATTGGCTAAGGTATCCACCACCCTGAAAATCAGTCAAGGGCTTGATTGTCTAGGTCTTGCGTTTCTTTTCATACTTAGTGCTGCATCAGACCAATTTGATCTACTAAGTCGTGATTAGAACCGTAATCTCTAGCCTGCTTGTTGGCTGCCAATAAGGGTTTCACCGGGGTTTCAGCCGGTGAGTTATCTGGACGTTGCATCGGCCCAAGAGTTTTACGTATAGATTGGATCTGGCCGATGACAACAGAGTATTTATTGTTTATCTGCTTGTTGAGAGTTTATGCCATCGGACTTCTGGCCGATGTGTGCTTTAATCTTCATATCAATGTTTATCTTATATTTATCTAGATTATGCTATATCATATTGCTACATCATCATGTTATCGTCAGCCGATCGTCTCTATATAGATATTTGTTCAGTACATCGGCTGGAATTGTGCCATCGGCTCATCGGCCGATCGGTTGTTTTGGCTATCGGCCTATCGGCCGATACGTTTTTGCCCTATCGGCCTATCGGCCGATAGACTTTCTGTTATGTTGTTTTGCATATCTTGTCAGTGGCAGGATCAAACTGACTGGCACGCCCGCGCTTCATCAATTTTAGGACCTGCACTGGAGCTAAGCAGATCTCCCAGGCCTTCGTGTGTCCGCACGCCGGATCCTCATCGGCGGTACGGATTTGGCGTCAACACATTTTTGGCACGCCCGGTGGGACCGTGTTTTGGATTGAAGATTTTTACACGACGCGTGGAACCCACGATCACAACAATATGTCTGATCAAGAAGTCAAGGCCAAGGAAGAACAATCTCTCAAGCTGGTAGAGGAAGAAGAAGAGCTGATAGACGATGAGACGCTTCAAAAGACTGTTGATGAAATCGTTCGTCGTACTGTGTTTGATCGATCTGGAGTTCTGGTGAGTACATTAATGGTTTGATCGAGAAGATAGTTCCCAGAGTGATTGCCTTAAGAAATCAGATTGGGGGGCAAATCGACGAACAATTTCAGCATCATCGGCAACAGCGACATTGGCTTGGGGGGCAAATAGATCAGCATCAGCCTGGAGAGCCACATCAACAATATCGGCCAGAAGAAGCTCAAAGATATCAGTCTAAAGAAGATTGGGCCGATATGATTGCAAAAGTAATAGAGGAACAGTTTGGAATTAGACCTAAGGGACAGATTTCTGTGTATCGGCTGCCATATCCCAGTGGTTTGATAGAGTTCCACTTCCAGGCCGATACAAGATTCCAGACTTTTTCCAATTTTCAGGGCAAGATGATATATCTACGAGGGAACATATCAGCCGATTTTTAGCTCAATGTGGGGAGGCATCGGCTGAAGAAGCTCTGAAAGTTAGATTGTTTCCATTGTCTTTAACTGGATCGGCCTTCTCATGGTTTTCATCATTGCCGCCGCATTCTATCAGAGGTTGGGCCGATCTTGAGGAGCAATTTCACCAGTACTTCTTTGCTGAGAATAATGAGTTAAAGTTTTTAGATTTGATATCAGTCAGGCAGCAAGAAGGGGAATCGGCTGTGGAGTATATTCAAAGATTTCGTGATGTCCGCAACCGATGTTATAGCTTGAGCCTAAGTGATGAACAACTAGCAGATCTTGCGTTCCAAGGGTTGTCAGCGCCTATCAAAGATAGATTCTTTTTCCATGAGTTTGACAGCCTGGCTCATCTAATACAGAAGGTGTCGGCTTACGAGAGCCGATGTCAAGAAGAAGAGAAGAATCAGTTTTGGGGCGATCAAGGCAAGGGTAATTTTGAAGCATGACTTCTCATACTCCAAAACTGGGGGGCATGTGTTAACACCAGAATTTGGTAAGCCCCGAAGTCCTCATCGGCCCAGGATCTATATCGGCTCAAAGCTAGTATCGGCCTAGAGTTCTACATCGGCCGATGGGGGTTATCTCAAACTAACCACCAATAGCAGTCGGATTCTTGTTAGATTCGGGAAGATCTTATCCAGAGAAGACCGAGTTTGAGGAGGATGCGGCTTGTATCTCTTAATTAGGAAGAGTTTGTTAGTTTTCTGTTTTATCTTTAGGAAAGTGTGTTAGTGTCCGGCAAGGACTTTATCTTTCCTTTTATCTTTAGGAAAGTTTGAGTTGTATTCTGTTAGGATTTTTGTTAGCCTATGGGTATAAATATGTAAGCCCGTAGTTCATGTAATTTTCATCACACGATCAATACAACTTCGGCGCATCGCCAACCTTTTTACTTTCGTCTTCTTCGGCGAGTTCATGCCCTTCACACGAAGGGTAAGTCTCGTTATGGCTGCCTGCGCTGTCGGGGCTAGGGCTTCAACGTTCTGATCTCGTCAACGTAAGCACCTACTATCATATATCTTAGTCAATCTGGTTCGGCTTCTTGATTTAGTCTTATCGGCTGAGATTCGCTTTAGGGTTTATGCCGGTATTGACTAAATCACCTTGCTAGATTAGATTGGCTAAGGTATCCACCACCCTGAAAATCAGTCAAGGGCTTGATTGTCTAGGTCTTGCGTTTCTTTTCATACTTAGTGCTGCATCAGACCAATTTGATCTACTAAGTCGTGATTAGAACCGTAATCTCTAGCCTGCTTGTTGGCTGCCAATAAGGGTTTCACCGGGGTTTCAGCCGGTGAGTTATCTGGACGTTGCATCGGCCCAAGAGTTTTACGTATAGATTGGATCTGGCCGATGACAACAGAGTATTTATTGTTTATCTGCTTGTTGAGAGTTTATGCCATCGGACTTCTGGCCGATGTGTGCTTTAATCTTCATATCAATGTTTATCTTATATTTATCTGGATTATGCTATATCATATTGCTACATCATCATGTTATCGTCAGCCGATCGTCTCTATATAGATATTTGTTCAGTACATCGGCTGGAATTGTGCCATCGGCTCATCGGCCGATCGGTTGTTTTGGCTATCGGCCTATCGGCCGATACGTTTTTGCCCTATCGGCCTATCGGCCGATAGACTTTCTGTTATGTTGTTTTGCATATCTTGTCAGTGGCAGGATCAAACTGACTGGCACGCCCGCGCTTCATCAATTTTAGGACCTGCACTGGAGCTAAGCAGATCTCCCAGGCCTTCGTGTGTCCGCACGCCGGATCCTCATCGGCGGTACGGATTTGGCGTCAACAGGCGGTCACAGGAATGATGTTCTCCTCGACGATCTCGGCCTGCTTCGACATCTCGAGGTGTTCTTGTTGCTGGTGAGAAGCTTGTGTTCTTGTTGTCCCACCGGGCGTGCCAAAAGCGTGTTGGCGCAGAATTTCGACCCGTCCAGCAACCAAACAGGTTCCACGTTACCACGGCGGCCTGGGAGATCTGCTTAACTCCAGTGCAGGTCCAAATGGCTTGCCTAATCGTGAGCAGAGCATGCCAGTTGATTTGATCTGCAATCAACAAGAAACAAGTAAACCAAGTCAGAAAACAATGGCCGATCGGTCAATAGACCGATGACACATTGTCATAACACAGCCGATAGGGCAAGGCTATATCGGCTCACTTAGAAAATAAGTAAAACATGAATTTAATCTTATCGGCCTTCATTGATATGTAGATATCAACTAATGGCATCGGCCGACAAGTAGAACAAAGATAACTACACTAGCTAATACTCTAGTGCAAACTTATGCGAGCCAATCGGCTGGTATAAATACATCAACCACAGAGAGATCCTGATAATACTCTGTGACCAACATATTTATATTTACTGATTCACACGTATAAGTGGCAAACACATGCAAAAAACATAAAGCAATCACATGCGTTAGATAAGACCGGCTGAAACCCCGGTACTATCCTTAGTTACAACCGAAAACAGGCTTCGTGTTAAATCTCAAAACAGGACTAAGGTCGATGGCAACTCGAAGTGTGAATTGAGACTTAACAGGGAAGAAAATCAAGTCGTCGATTGCTTATGGGGATGGTAGCTGCATTGAACAATCTAGCCAAGCATAAGAATTAAACCATCGTCGGCAATAAACCCTAAAACGAGTAAACCGCTGGCAAGGCTTAATTAAGATACCTGTCAAAATTATTCAAGACATGATAATTGATGATTACATCATCGAGGCTTAACGTGTCTAAAGCGACACGTTAGCCCCGACGATGCAGATCGTCGGGAACAAGTTCTTACCTCTGCTCCGAAGAAGCAAGAACTCGTCGAAGAAGACCTCTTGCGAGGGTTGGCGATGCGCCGAAAGTAGATTGATTTGATTGTGTGATTGATTCAGAGAGAGCTAACATGTACCAACTATCGGGATATTTATACCCGAGATTACAACAAAACCCTTGTCGGGTACGATCTTATCTACAACTAACAAACAAGTATAACTACCCAATTTACAAGATACAGTTGCCTAAAGCCGAGCTTTATCTCTATTTGGCAACCTCCTTAAAGCTTATCTCGAGCCCAAACCAAGCCCACGTTGAAGCTGTCAACCTACAACCCGTATCGGCCCACAAACAAACCAAATCCATATCGACCGATACGCTCTTCATGGCACCATCTTTCCCAGTCCGATACGGCTACCGGGTCCGATATGACTCCTAGTCTGGCTCGAACTCAATCCTCTTTCTCTGCTTCGATTCCTCTTCCGCTTCCAAGTCGATTACCAAATTTCACCGTTAACAAAGCCAAGGCCCGATTGAGAACTCCATCTCCTTCTCCACCACCTTCTCCAGTTGCTTCGGTAAGCGCCGATCTACCTGCCTCATCTTCTTAATAATGTATATCTGATCATCGCATTCTTGCTTTTCTTTTTAGCCACAAGCTCCATCGCCTGCACCACATCGGCCATCCCCTTCGCCTGCTATTTTCGAACAATAGAAAAAAGCCGATGTAACCATAGCCGATGTCCCATCATAGGTAAACTAGACCACTTTGAACCTCTTGCCGATTTTACTTTGACTGGGTTAACCATGTCTTATTTTGATGATTGCAGACTTTAGCCGATATGTTTGCCTTTGACATCGGCCAATTTCTTGATGATGAAGACAGAGAGCCACCCAACACAGCCAAGCCGTCAACTTCTGAAGAACTAAAGGGCCGGCTGTCTGACATCGCCAATCGGCTGGAGGCATCCATAGAATCCCTGGTGGAGAATTGCAATCCAATCAGGAGCAGAGTCCCAGAAATCCAAGATCAATTGCCTGAAGACCTGATGGAAATATTAACACCAGCCATATTCTTGGAGCAATATCACTTCAAGCTTCACAAGGCCAAGGAAAGAATTGCAGAGAGGCGGGAGTGTGAAGGCTTGGAATCAGCCGTATCCGCCAGCAAAGCTCAAGTAAACTCTGACAAAACTAGACTGGACGAGCTGGTGGCTGAGCCGATTGTCTTGAATAAGAAGCTTGAAGAACTCCGTCGCCTTGAAGCAGATTTGCTGATGAAGCTAGAAGCAACTCGTGAAGAGATCCAAGCAGTCGAAGTCAAGATAGCTGCATCCCCAAAGGCGATAGAAGACCAGACTGCAAAGCTGAAGGCATCGGCCAAGTATCTCGCAACCCTGAGTAGGTCCTTGAAGCCAATTCTAGGGTCGTCGGCTGATGATGCTCAGACAATAGATGATATCGACCAAATTCATCGCAAGGCCATTGCAGCTATCCAAGACTTCATAAACTGATGTAATATACTCTTATTTTTGCCCTGTAAAAAGATAACTTCATTTTTTGATTAATATATATCGCATCGGCCAATCAGCCGAATATGATTTGAAAAGGTTCAACTAAGAAATCCATCTGAAAAAAATTTTTAAAGTCCACAAATTTGTAATCCATCCGATATTTATTTGAAGACTTGCTGAGTATATATATGCCCCCCAAATTTTGGAAGATGAGGGCTCATTTTGTAAAATTTGAACTAAGGGCGATAGTCTATATTGGCCATCTAAAGGCGATGTAACGTACATCGGCTATTATCGTTAATCGGCTAGCAAGCCGATCATGAGTCGATCCAGATGCTTGGGTAACAATTCTTTAAGTATTTGCCATTGAGCGCTCTGCCAGAAACTTGTCTGTCTAACCCTTTTAATAAGTATGCATTGCGAGAAACACATTGATGAATCTGAAAAGGACCTTCCCAATTAGGCGACCACTTGCCGAATTTGTTGTCTCTGGAACCAATCGCCAGTATCAATTTCCAAACAAGATCCCCTTCCTCGAACGATTTGGCTATAACTTTCTTGTTATAATGATGAGCAACTCGATCTTTATCTCGCTTGATCTTTTCCAAAGCCCGCAATCGTACGTGTGCCAAATCATCCAACTCATCGACCATGAGATTGTGGTACTCATCGGCTGTCGAGTCATCTTGCAACGCAATCCCTCTTGAGCCGATGTTGGTCTCCCACGGCAGCACAGCTTCATGTCCATAAACCAACTGATAAAGCGGCACTTGAGTTGCACCATGGCAAGCCATCCGATACGCCCAAAGGTAATCGGCCAGCATTGTATGTCACCGTCTCGGCTATTCATCAATCTTCCTCTTGATCAACTTGATCAAACTCTTGTTAGAAGCTTCTGCCTGCCCATTAGCTTGCGCATAATATGGAGAAGAATTCAACAGTTTGATGCCCATGCCTTCAGCAAACTCAACAAACTCATCGGACACGAAAAATGATCCCTGATTTGGGGTCAACGCCTGTGGAAGTCCAAATCGATATATAATATGCTCTTTAACAAACTGAATGGCATCCTTGGAGTCAACCTCTTTAAAATGAACGGCCTCAACCCACTTTGTGAAGTAATCTGTAGCCGCTAAAATGTACTTGTGTCCTTTGCTTGATGGTGGATTAATCTGTCCGATCATGTCTATAACCCATCCACGAAACGGCCACGGCTTTTTGATTGGATGCATAGCCGATGCCGGTGCTCTCTGAATTGGTCCAAACTTCTGACAATCTTGGCAGCCCTTGTAGTACTTGAAACAATCTTCTAGCATTGTCGGCCAAAAATATCCAACCCGCTTCAAAAGCCATCTCATTTTATGGGCCGATTGATGTGTTCCACAAATCCCTTCATGGACCTCGCTCATAACAACTTTGGCCTCTTCTAAACTCAAACACCTTAGCAAGACACCATCAATTGTCCGATAGTATAGATCATCATCGAGCAAGACATAATGTAGAACTTTATACTTCATCTTTCGTGACGCCGATTGAGAAGGATTTCTCAAATACTCGATGATAGCGAATCTCCAATCGTCGGCGTCCACGGTAACGATTTTAACCTCAACGTCCTTCACCATCGGCATGTATCCTGATGCTCCCTGAGCTAAATCATTGGCTTCGAAGTTTTGCTTCCGGGGTATATCTTGAAAGCTTTTAACAATTCCTTGCACTCTTCATTGTAGACTCTTAGAATATCATTTATGCACTCATACTCCCCAGAAAGCTGATTAATCACCAACTGTGAATCGCCAATAATTTCTACAGAATCGGCCTCGACCTCCTGTAGTAACTGCAAACCCTTGAGAACAGCTTCGTATTCTGCTTGGTTGTTAGTATAATAGGGCTTGATAGTAAATGCAAATTCGAAGCTTGCCCCCCAAGGGGATATGATGACTAGGCCGATACCACATCCATGTCTGCAAACAGATCCATCAAAATATAGTGTCCATGGCACAATATCTGAATATGTGATTGAATCATCTCGATGTTGAACAATGAAATCGGCCAGGGCTTATGCTTTGATCGCCTTTGCCAATTCATACCTAAGGTCAAACTCTGACAAGGCAAAAAATCCACTTCCCAATTCTCCCTTTCAACACAGGGGCCGATAGCATATATTTCATCACATCGGCCTTACTTACCACAATGCGCTCATTGGAAAGTAAATAATGCCTCAATTTAGTACATGAAAAATATAAGCATAAACATAACTTCTCCACTGGCGTGTACCTTGTTTCAGCATCCAACAATCTTCTGCTGAGATAGAAAATAGCTCTTTCTTTGCCATCGATTTCCTGAACCAAAACAGAGCCGATAGACCTCTCATCGGCCGATAGGTACAACTTGAATGCAACTCCCTTCTGTGGAGGAATTAAAACTGGTGGGGAACTAAGATATTCTTTGATATTGTCCAACGCCTTTTGCTGCTTATCACCCCATGTAAATTCCTGATCATCTTTCATCTTTAATAATGGAGTAAACGGCTCTATCCTGCCTGACAGGTTTGATATGAATCGTCGGATGAAGTTGATTTTCCCAATCAGAGATTGTAACTTGGTCTTGTTGTCCGGAGGCTGGATCTTTTTTATGGCACCGATGTTCTTCTGTGTGATCTCGATTCCTCTCTCGTGGACCAAGAAACCCAAAAACTGACCGGCCAATACGCCAAAGGCACACTTGTTAGGGTTCATCTTCGACCATATTTTCTTGCTCTTTCTAGTACCTTGCGTAAATTGGCCAGATGATCGTCGTACTCTTTTGATTTTACAACCACATCGTCGATGTAGACCTCAATCAAGGAACTGATAAGGTCGTGAAAAATATAATTCATTGCCTTCTGATAGGTGGCTCTAGCGTTTTTTAGACCAAATGTCATAACGACCCATTCATACAGGCCAATTGCCCTCGGACACCTGAAAGCTGTCTTGTGAATATCCTCATCAGCCATGAAAATTTGGTTATAGCCTCCATTTCCATCCATAAAATTGATGATCTTGTGTTCGGATGCAGCATCAACTAGCAAATCGGCCAACGGCATAGGGTACTCATCTTTTGGTGTTGCTTTGTTTAGATCTCTAAAATCGATGCACACCCTGAGCTTGCCATTTTTCTTCAACACTGGTACTATATTGGAAACCCACTCCGCATATCAGCAGGGTCTGATAAAATTGGCGTCGTAGAGCCTTGTAATCTCAGCTTTGATAGCTTCATGCATATCGGCCTTAAATCTCCTAGGAGCTTGTTTAAACGGCCAATAGCCTGGTTTTATAGGTAGCCGATGTCCTAGAATTGATTGGCTTAATCCTGGCATCTTATGATATTCCCATGCAAAACAATCCATGAATTCTTTCAAAAGATTTACCAATTTACTCTTATATTCCCTTGGTAGGTTAGCACTTACATACGTCGACCTAGGTCTATTACCTATCCCTATGTCCACTTCTTCAAGTTCATCGGCCGACGTGAAGCCTTGTCCCAATTTCCCATCCAATTCATCCACCGCATCTTCTGTGTAGGGACTAACTTGTTCATCTTTGCTTGTGGATGTTATGCCTTCGTCAAAGTAACTGCTTGCCTTCATCTTCGATCGACTCGATATTGCGGTCAGTTACCTTCAAGAAATCAGCTTCCCAAACTCATCCGGACAGGCAATCGATTCGTTCCATCTCCCAAACTGCAATATCGGCATTGGCCACATGTACTGATCTATCGGCCTGCACGATCTCAACCTGGTCCCCTTGCCACTGAATAAGGCACTGATGCATTGTTGAAGGGACGCAACAATTTGGGTGGATCCAATCTCGTCCCAACAACAGGCTGTAGGAACCCTTTCCATCAAAGACAAAAAAGGTGGTGGGGATTGTCTTGTTGCCAACCATGAGCTCCACGTTCAACACCCATTTTGCCTCGGACGCGTTGCCGCCAAAATCTTTCAACACTATGTTTGTCTTGACTAGATCTTCAGGTACTTTTCCAAGCTTCCTGAAAGTTGTATATGGCATTAAATTCACTACCGTGCCGCCATTGACTAGCATCTTCGTCATCGGCCGCCCATTGACGTATCCCTTGATGTACAACGGCCGGAGGTGCCTATAGCTGGTGTCGGCTAGCTTGTCGAACACGGCTTGCTCTGGTGACAACTATAGCTTAGCCGAAGATTGTTTCATCTCGTCATCGGCTATGACTTCATCGGCCATCTGTATACTATACTCTGCTGGTAGTAGAAAAACCATGTTAATAGAAGTCGATGCTATGCTTTTACCTTTTGCAGACACAGGAGCTTGAGTTGATTTTGTATGATCCTCATCGGCCTTAACCACTGTAGATTTTACCTTCCATTCTTTCCTGGTTTTAGTAGGCCGATGGGCGATCGCTGCCTGCTGCTCCCGGATCTTTTCTTTTTGCCTTAACCTCCGGACCCTTCGCTTCTGGGTTTTGCTAAATAAATCTTCTGGGCACCATTGAGGGTTTTGGACTTGCTCTTCGTCTTCTGTCCGACGATCATGGTGGATCAGCCCCAGCCTCTCGTGTACGGATTTCCTTTGCTTGATCGGCCGATGCGCCTATCTGCTTGAGCCGCTCTGGTAAGGTTCTTCCATGTCGTTGCATGCAGGACACTCTTGCATTGTTGGCAACCTCATCCCTTCGTTCCAACAAAATCGGAAAAACTCGCATTCCTAATGAGGATCATAGAATTTGTCTTGGTCAGAATAGTCTTGTGCTTGCTCTTCATGCCTTTGCTGGTATTTCCTGATGAGGCCTTCTGAAGTTTGATGAGGTTGCTTGTTGGCCCGATAGGCATCGCTATCGGCCCTGTCAGCCCGCACCATATTAACTGGGAACGGGTGTCCTTCTATCTTCATCGGTCTTTTGGCTTCATCAAACTTGATCCTGTCCTGTTCGATTGCCGATTGTATTTGTTGCCGAAAGATTTTGCATTCATTTGTATGGTGAGAGTATGTGTTGTGCCACTTGCAATATCTTCTTTTCTTTATCTCTTTAGCCGATGGCAACACATGACCTACTGGTAACTGTATCTGTTTCTCTTGCAGTAGTAAGTCAAATATCTTATCGGCCTTGTTGATGTCGAAGTCGAATTTGTCTTCTTTATCGCCCATCTTGACCCATTGACATGTTGTTGGCTTCTTCATCCGGGCCCATTCAGCCAAATCAACTTCAGCATCGACATCGTCATCTTCATCGGAAGCATATTGACAAACACTGTTGATCTTCTTTGCAAACTTTTTTGCTTCCTGGAACCTTTGCTCGTGGGCCCATACTCTATGTGCTAGCTGAGCTAGACTTTCAAACTCTTGCGACGAGAATCTTTCTCGTATCGGCCCAAGTAGCCCCTGGAATGCCAAATCGGCCAGCTGGGAATCAGTCAAGCTGAGGCTATAGCACCTGTTTCTGATGTCCCTGAATAGTTGGATGTAGTCCAGGACCGATTCGTCAACTCTCTGCCTGATGGCGGTAAGATCAGACAGCTTCATCTCTTATACACCATTGAAGAAATATCGATGAAACTGCTTTTCCAGGTCTACCCATCCTCTGATAGAATTGCAGGGCAAAGAGGAAAACCAAGTGAATGCTGACCCTGACAAAGACAAGGGGAAATATCTCACCCTCAATGCTTCCACAGCCGATGCCTCACCACATTGGGCTAAAAACCGGTTGATATGCTCGTACGTGGAGACATTGTCTTGTGTTGAAAATTTGGAGAAGTCAGGAATCTTGTATCGGCTTGGCAACGACACTCTGTCGAACTCCTCTAGGTATGGGTGCCGATACACTGTTGCACTCTCCTTGGGCTTTAAACCAAATTGATCACGCATCACTTCGGCTATCATATCGGCCCAATGCCCTTGAGTGACTCCTATGGGCTGGTGCGGAAATTCTTGATGATAAGACTGTTGAAAACCTTCCGGCCGATATTGCCTAGGGGAGTATGGCTGAAAGTGATGATTCGATCAAGTTTGGTGCATCATACTGCCCTGTGGAGTACTGCTGATAGCCTTGCGGCGCGTTGTAGGCAGCTGCCTATGCAGGATTGCTTGGTAAGGAGAACTGGGCCTGCCCGGCCGATGGTGGATTGCCAGAGACTTGTTGTATCGGCTCAACCATCGGCTGCTGCAAAGCTGTTGGAGCTTGTCTCCCCCTCGTCCACTGCGCGAATTGGTCCTCCGTGATGTGCTGAGGGCTTCCTCCCACTTGCTTCGTCAAAACCAACGGCATGGTCGGCACCGGCTGGGCCGATGGAGGTGGGATCGGCGCTGTCGGCTGTGGAGCCATGCTCAGATCAGTCCTCAAGGTCCGATATGGAGGGAATTTGTTTTCAGGTAGGAAAATCGGCCCTTGAGGCTTGTGCTGGTGAATGAAACCGTCTAGTATCGACTTAACTGTGTTGGTCAACGTATTCACCAGGACTCCAGATTGGTTGATCAGTGCTGAGTGAATCGCGGAGTCGATATGGTCCTGTAGCGTCAGCGCAGCGTTGCGAGTATCATCTACAGTTTTGACAGCCTGATCTTGGGCTGCCGCCATCATGCTAGCTCCGTCCCCAGGGCTCGGCATTATCACCATGGATTTTTGAATGAGGGTGCCTTGCCGAGTTCTGGAGTACGTCTGCAAGTACATGTTCTGGAACTGCTCGACCAACTTCGTCATCTCAGCCTTTTGCTCCTCGTTGAGTTGATCGGCAGTCACCGAGACGACGTTTTCTTCTGAAATTTCGCTCTGCTTGGACATCTTGATGTGAACTTGTCGACGGTGTGAAGCTTGTGTCCTTCTAAGTCCCACCGGGCGTGCCAAAAGCGTGTTGGCGCAGAATTTCGACCCGCCCTACCGACAAAGCGGGTTCCACGTTTCCACGCTTAACTCCAGTGCAGGTCCAATGGCTTGCCTAGGTGCGTGTAGGGCATGCCAGTTGATTTGATCTGCAATCAACAAGAATAAACAAGTAAACCATGTTAGCAAACGACGCCCGATCGGCCAATAAGCCGATGACACATCGTGAGGACCTAGCCGATAAGGCAAAGCTCTATCGGCCTACTTGAGGTTATAATGAAATAAGATTAATATGTAGATCTAATCTCATCGGCCTTCATCAACATATTGATGTCGATCTGATAACATTGGCCGATGAAGGATATGAGAAATAAATACACTAGCTAATATTCTAGTATAAACCAGTATGAACCAATCAGCCAATATAAATATACTGATTACAGAGAAATCCTGAGAATAATCTATGACAAATATATTTATATCTGTCGATCTACTCATACAAGTGGCAAATACATGTAAAAACATAAAGTAATCACATGTATTAGGTAAGACCGGCTGAAACCCCGGTACTATCCTTATTTACGTTCGAAAACAGGCTTTGAGTTAGATCTCAAAACAGGACTAAGGTCGATAGCAACTCAAAGTGTGAATCGAGAACTAACACAAAGAAAATCAAGCTGTCGATCGCTTTTGGGGATGGTAGATGCTTTGAAGGATCTAGACAAGCAAAATAATTCGACCATCGTCAGCAACAAACCCTAAAACGAGTTTACCACTGGCGAAATAGAATTAAGATGTCATATCAAGATCATCCAAGACATGATAAACGACGATCACATCGCTAGGGCTTAACGTGTCTAAAACGACACACTAGCCCTAACGATGTAGATCGTCGGGTACGAGTTCTTACCTCTGCTCTGGGGAAGCAAGAACTCACCGGAAATCAACCTTTTGCGAGGGTGGCGATGCGCCGAAAGTAGATTGAACTGTGCAGTTTGTTGTTAAATTTGAGAGAGAGTTTCTAAGTACAAACTATCGGGATATTTATACCCGTGATTTACAACATTGTCCAGATAGGACACGATATTATCTATAACTAACAAACAAGTTCTTATGGCGGACTCTCGCCATAGATTAGATTGAAGCTAATTTAACTTCCTAAATATGAGATACAATTGCCTAAAACCGGGCCTTATCCCTATTTGGAAATCTCCTTTGAAGGACTCAGGCCCAAACCGAGCCCACTCTGCCTCCATCAGCTTCCTGCTTCCATCGGGCGATGGCCGCATTGAACCCGCATCGGCCGATATGGTCCCTCTGCTGGCGCTCCACTTGGTCCGATGCACCGCTGAGCCCAATACAGGACTTGGTCCGATACTCGGCTTGGTCCGATAGCGTAACCGCTCTGACTCGAATCACTTCTTCTTCTCCGCATCGGTTTTCTCTTTCTTCTCCGAGTAGATTACAAAAATCTGGCGTTAACAGCACCTATGTCTTCATGGCCAGTTTGCCTTCGTCGCCATCGATTGGTGTCTTCGCCTACATGGTTGGTTGGTCACACCATCGTTGTTGGGCGTCTACGTCTTCATCGTCGGCTTGCCTTCACCGCCGCCGACTAGTGTCTCTTCCTACATGGTTAGTTGGTCACACAACCGTGTTGAGCGTCTACGTCTTCATCGCTGGCTTGCCTTCACCGTCTCCTACTTGTGTCTATTCCTACACGGTTAGTTGGTCACACAACCGTGTCAGACGTCTACGTCTTCATTGCCGGCTTGCCTTTGCCGCCATCGACTGTTGTCTCCTCCTACCCGGTTGGTTGGTCACCCCACCGCCATTGGGTGTCTACGTCTTCATCACCGGCTTGCCTTCGCCACTGCCGACTGGTGTCTCCCCTACACGGTTGGTTGGTCACACCACCATTGTTGGGCATCTAGGTCTTCATCACCGGCTCGCCTTCACCGCCGCCAACTAGTGTCTCTTCCTACACGGTTAGTTGGTCACACAACCGTGTTGGGCATCTACGTTTTCAACGCCGGGTTGCCTTCGCCGCCGTCGACTGCTGTCTCCGCCTACATGGTTGGTTGGTCACACCACCGTGGTGGGGCATCTACGTCTTCAACGGCGGGTTGCCTTCGCCGCCGCCGGCTGCTGTCTCTGCCTACACGGTTGGTTCGACACACCATCGTGGTGGGGCGTCTATGTCTTCACGACCGGATTGCTTTCGCCAATGCCGACTGGTGTCTTCGCCTACACGGTTGGTTGGTCACACCACCGTTGTTGGACGTCTACGTCTTCATCGCCGGCTTGCCTTCACCGCCACCGACTGGTGTCTCTTCCTACACGGTTAGTTAGTCACACAGCCGTGTTTTGCGTCTACGTCTTCAACACAGGCTTGCCTTCGCCGCCACCGACTAGTGTCTCCGCCACAAGGCTGGGTTGCCACACCACCGTTGCTGGACGTCTGTGTATTCATCGTCGGCTTGTCTTCGCCACTGCCGATTGGTGTCTACGTCCACACGGTTGGTTGGTCACATCACTGTTGTTGGGCATCTACGTCTTCACGGCCATTTTGCCTTTGCCACCATAGATTGGTGTCTTTGCCTACACGTTTCGTTGGTCACACCACCGTTGTTGGTCGTCTACGTCTTCGGCGCCGACTTGCCTTTACCGCCGCCAACTGGTGTCTCTTCCTACACGGGTTAGTTGGTCACACAACCGTGTTGGGCGTCTACGTCATCATGACTAGCTTGCCTTTGCCGCCGCCGACTGTTGTCTCTGCCTACACGGTTGGTAGGTCACACCACCATTGTTGGGCATCTACGTCTTCATCACCGGCTTGTCTTCAATGTTGTCTCCGCCTACACGGTTGGTTGGTCACAACAACGTCGTTGGGCATCTACGTCTTCATCGTCAGCTTGCCTTCACCGCCGTCGACTGGTGTTTCCGCCAACACAGTTGGTTGGTCGCACCACCGTTGCCGGGCGTCTACGTCTTCACGACCGGCTTACCTTTGCCACTACTGACTAGTGTCTTCGTCCACATGGTTGGTTGGTCACATCACTGTTGTTGGGCATCTACGTCTTCATGGACAGTTTGGCTTCGCCGCCACCGATTGGTGTCTTCGCCTACACGGTTGGTTGGTCACACCACTGTTGTTGGGCGTTTATGTCTTCATCGCCGGCTTGCCTTCGTCACCGCCGACTGGTTTCTCTGCCTACACAGTTGGTTGGTCACAAAACCATTGATGGGCATCTACGTCTTCATCCCCGACTTGCCTTCGCCGCCGCTGACTGGTGTCTCTGCCTACACAGTTGGTTGGTCACAACACCGTTGATGGGCATCTACGTCTTCATCGCCGGCTTGCCTTCATCGCCAGTGACTGGTGTCTCCGCTTAGACGGTTGGTTGGTCACACTACCGTTGTTGGGCGTCTATGTCTTCATCGCCGGCTTGCCTTCGCCGTCGCCGACTGGTGTGCTCGCCTACACGGTTAGTTGTTCACACCACCGTTGTTGGGCGTCTACGTCTTCATCGCCGGCTTACCTTCGCCGCCGCCGATTGGTGTCTCCGCCTATACGGTTGGTTGATCACACCACCATTGTTGGGCATCTACATCTTCAGCACCTACTGCCCTTCGTCGCCACCGACTGGTGTCTCCGCCTACATGGCTGGGTTGTCACACCACCGTTGTTGGGCGTCTGCGTCTTCATCGTCGGCTTGCCTTCGCCACTGCCAACTGGAGTCTTCGTCCACACGGTTGGTTGGTCACATCACTGTTGTTAGGCATCTACGTCTTCACGGTCTGTTTGCCATCGTCGCCACCAATTGGTATGTTCGCCTACACGGTTGGTTAGTCACACCACCATTGTTGGGCATCTACGTCTTCATTGCCGGCTTGCCTTCACCGCTGCCGACTAATGTCTCTTCCTACATGGTTAGTTGGTCACTCAACCATGTTGGGTGTCTACGTGTTCATCGCTGGCTTGCCTTCGCCGCCGCCAACTGGTGTCACCGCCTACATGGTTGGTTGGTCACAGCACTGTTGTTGGGCATCTACGTCTTCATCGCCGACTTGCCTTCGCCGCCACCGACTGGTGTCTGCGCCTACACGGTTGTTTGGTCGCACCACCGTTTTCGGGCGTCTATATCTTCATTGCCGGCTTACCTTCGCCGCCGCCGACTGGTGTCTCCACCTACACGTTTGGTTGGTCACACCACCTTTGTTGGGCATCTACGTCTTCATCGCCGGCTTGCCTTCGCCGCCGCCGACTGGTGTCTCCGCCAACACGGCTGGCTTGTCACACCACCGTTGTTGGGCGACTGCATCTTCATCATCGGCTTGCCTTCGCCACTGTCGACTGGTGTCTTCGTGCACACGGTTGGTTGGTCAAATCACTGTTGTTGGGCGTCCACATCTTCACGGCCAGTTTGCCTTCGCCGCCACTGATTGGTGTCTTTGCCTGCATGGTTGGTTGGTCATACCACCGTTGTTGGGCGTCTACATCTTCATCGCCGGCTTGCCTTCGCCGCCGCTGACTGGTGTCTTTGCCACCGGTTTGCCTCTGTTGCCGTCAACTCATATCCATGTCATCATAGCTGTGCAATTCTGTCACCATTGTGAAGTGACTTCATCTTCATTGTCTTCAGCACCGGCAAATTCTATTGCCTCTACTTTGCAAGCTTCGTTACTTCACCAACCACAACGTCTCCACAAGAGCCCAAACATGTGGGCATGCGCCACCAAATATGATGTCGTGTTAATATACTACAACAAGTGGTGTTCCAATCCTCAAGATTTCTACTCGGACATACTCAAACCTTATTTTCTCTCAAGCGATTGCTACTCAATGACAAGCTACAGTTCTTGACTCTATGTTCAGTTGTTTTGCAACTAAGCATATAGTTGGGGGCTACACAAATACAAGACTCAAAATTCGACATGCGTTATGTCAAGATAAAGCGATCTATTAACCAGTCAACGAGTCAACTCTAGGAGTCATTACCTTCGTCTTCACTTTACACCAGGAGTTTGGAGTTATTAACCAATAAACTCAGATTCGACGAGGTTCACAACAGCATCTACTTTGCTCCATGTAAGGCATTTTCAACATTTACAACATCAAGTTCTACTACCATCAAGAGGCGTTGCATCAAACTTCATCATGCACGCGTTAGCGTCAAGGAAACTACTCGAGCTTCGATATCTTCTCAACAGTTTAATGGATTATTATCATTGATGTCACCATCGACACCTTCGTCATCGATGTTAACATCATCTTCAGTCAACTACTATCAACCAAGTTCTTTGCTTCAGGAGTTTGGGCTTCATCTACACTAAAATTTGACTGGGCCATCAACATCGCCATCTTCATCAACATCTTGCCATATCTCTTCAGCCTAATCTATTCTGCCACCGTTGACGGGCAACTTTGTCTCTACAATCGGCTACCTCTGCTGCCGCTGATCGTCATCACCACCGGTTGCGTATGTCACAATTGGTAGCTTACTACGCCACAGCTGATAAGCATCTTCGTATTCATCATCCGGCTATTTCCGTCGCTGCCGACTAGTGGTCTTCCATCATGGCTGGCCTACTACGCCATTATTGATGTGCAACTTCATCTTCACAATCAACTACTTTTGCTGTTGCCGATCATTATCACCACCGGTCGAGTTTGTCGTTGGCTGGTTTCCTCACCTCCACGGTTTATAGACTTCGTTGCTACTGTTACTGGGCAACTTCGTCTTCGCCGCTGACGTCTCCACCGTCCTTGATAGACAACTTCATTTTCATCATTGGCTACCTTCGCTTTGTTAAGCACCGATTTCTTCATTGCCATCGACTGATGATCTCGTCTCCATACCGACTGCATCAGTTGCCACCAATGGATAACCTCGACTGCGACAGAAGGACAAGCAACATCAGGGGCTTACCAGCTCTAGCACGAGGACCATACCTTCAATTTGGCCTTATTCCGGCTACATGAGATATAAATTCATAGCCAAGGGCCTATCTCCTGTGCTCAAGGTATGTATGAATCATTATTTCCACAAGGACCATCATCTGAGTGCTTGCCCCAGTCGGGATTTAATTATCATATTTACTTCGGTACGTTCCATGAGGGATAACCACTTGGATCAGAAGCTTACTCAGATGAGATGCGCTCGTCCTACATCACTCGGGAGATTTATCACTCAGGAGCATATTAAAAGGCATGTTATACATGTCATTTTTTAAGGGTATCGGTAGACATATTTTGGGCTTAATCCCAATATGTCCGTAGCTCATATTCTCAAGTGTCGCTTGTCAAGTGTCTTGAGGGACTTAAGCAAATTTGCCTTGACAATATGCATGTGTTTTATTGTCCAATACCTTTAAAATCCTTTCATACAGCAGTTACACAACTTCTTGAGAGTTGATACGATGCAATTTGGAAGGTGACAAACAGTAAAGTTTTTTATAACTGTCCTAGTAACCTTTTTATAGGTTGCGGGAGTTGTTTGGATTTTTACAAAGCAATTGATTTTATATTTTATCAATGCTATCTTGCCACCTTTGTGTGCTTTTCTGATTAAGACCAACATTATGGCTTAGGCTGATTATATTTTGGTCATATGATTCAAGCGGTTGGTAAATCTATTATGGGTTTTATTAACTCAAATTTTATACCACAAATGCCATATTTTTCTAAAGATGGTAAAATTGTTTGTCTTATTGGGACTTAGAAATATTTGCTTTAGCAATATGTATGCAGTATGATACCATTGCTCATGTTCACTATGCAACAAGCTTTATTGAAGTTATTTGCTATGTGACTTTTTTCAAAATGCTTTTGACTTTGGCTAAGCATATTACTATATAAAACCACTCGGATGGTTAGATTATTTATTCCTTGTGTCGAAACTTGCTTTCGGCAATAAGAAATTGGTCGTAGCAGTCAAGCGCCAAACACGATGGGTTAGCATGCAAAAGGGGTTTAGACAGGTTCAGGTCTTCTATACAGAAGTAAAACCCTACTCCTGTTTTAGGGATTCGATCCGCCGAGTGATTTATTGATCTCTTGATCTCTTGATCTCGTGTGTTTGTGTATTTCCACTATCTATGTTTTCGTCTATAGTCGTCTATCCCTCAAGGGACGCCCTACCCTCCTTATATAGTCTTGGAGGGTAGGTTTACAAGTCAGAGACCCAATCACACTCTATATCGGACTCCTCAATCTTACCAACTTTGGACTATGAGCCGTTACCTTATTACAATGGTAACATAACACCCAAGTCATAAGCCGGTTTACATAATCAT
This sequence comes from Oryza officinalis, assembly GCA_008326285.1. NCBI lineage: Eukaryota > Viridiplantae > Streptophyta > Magnoliopsida > Poales > Poaceae > Oryza > Oryza officinalis. The sequence goes on from BDMV01000006.1 coordinate 21,509,500, forward strand.
GAGTCCTAACCTATCCCCTATGGTAAGTCGGATAAGCCAGCCGTGAGGGTATCTGGTATCCATAATCTCCACAGTAGCCCCCGAGACCTTCACAGTCGACGAGATAACTTTGCCTCGAACCAGAATAACACGTAGCCGAATGACTCCCTAGCAGAGTACTTCTATCGTCGAGTGCTTCCATCATCTCTGCCTGAGTCTCCCGAGTGCTTTATCATTCAATAGAAAGGCTGTGAAGGGCTGAAAACATCTCAAAAATTTCAAAAATAGATATTTAGGTGCATCGACTAATGCACCTAATTAGGTGTAGCCCCCAACTATATGGTTAGTTAAAACAAACTAATCATATAGTCAAGAACTATAATAATCATACTCATAAAAATGCCTAGCCTAAGCTAAAAGCAATCATAAAATATCATATAACACATAACCTTATAATTAAGGCATAGTGTATAATGAATCCGAGTACTCGGCAAGCTCGTGCCTATCCGAGTCATTTTGCCCGAGTCATCTCAGAACATACAACTCAGCCAATTCTCATGAATAAAAAATCTGAGTTAATAAATTTATCAGTCGTCTGAAAAATACGACCATCATATTAAATAGCTCCAGCCATAATATCGGTCTTAATCGAAAAAGCACACCAAGGTGGTAGAAAAGCATTGATATAATATAAAACCAAATGCTTTGTAAAAGACCAAACAGCTCCTGCAACCTATAAAAAGTTACCAGGACAGTTATAAAAAACTTTACTGTTTGTCACTTTCCAAGTTGCATCGTACCAATCTTCAACAAGTTGTGTAACTGCTGTATGAAAGGATTTTGAAGGCATTTGGACAATAAGACACGTGCATATTGCCAAGGCAAATCTGCTTAAGTCCCTAGAGACACGTGTCAAGCCACACCTGTAGTATGGGCTGTAAGCTTCTCATGGCTCTCGGCCCAAACACGAGAAAACCTACCGATACCCTAAAATTTCTGAAGCGCTGGCGTCTGCCCCGCCGCTTCATCTTTTGATCCGAATGGTTATCCCTCATGGAATGCACCAAAATAGATTTGATAATTGAATCCCGACTGGCGCAAGAACTCATCTTGTGACCCTTGTGGAAAATAATGATTGATCCAGACCATGAATATAGGAGATAAGCTTGTGGCCATGTATTCATGTCTCATATAACCAGAAAAAGTCCAGATTGAAGATTGAAGGTATGATCCTCGGGCTAGAGAAAGTAAGCCCCCGAGCATGTCACTTGTCCTTATGTCGCAGTCGAAGTTATCCATTGGTAGCAACTGATGCAGTAGGCAGTTATCCATTGGTGGCAACTGATGCAGCCGGCATGGAAGCGAGACCACCAATGTGAAGATAAAATTGCCCATCAAAGATAACGAAGATGTCGGTGGTGGAGACATAGTTGCCCATCAACAGCGATGGCAAAATCCACCAACCATGGAGATGAAGAAAATAGTCGATGGTGATAAACGTGATGAGCAGTAATGACGACTAGCAGCAGCAGAGATGGTCGTCTATGAAGATGAAGTTTCTCAGTAATGGTAATGGAGAAGCGTAGCCATGGAATCGAGAAGATTAGTCGGTAACAACAGACTAGGCGACTGGTAGTAAAGACGATAACGCCTATCAATGGTGACACAGTAGGCCAACCTTGAACGAGAGAATACCAGTCGACGGCGACCAAGGTAAGTCGGTATTGAAGGTGAAGACGCATATCAGCAACGACGACGCAGGCTGGCAATGACGGCAAGACCACCAGTCGGCAATGACGGAGATAGCCGGACGATGAAGATGAAAATACTAATCAGCTGCGGCGTGATAGGCCATCAATTGTGACAGACGCAACCGGTGCTGATGATGATCCACAGCAGGAGAAAACAATCGGTCGTAGAGACAAAGTTGTCCGTCAACGGTAGCAGAATAGGTAATGCCGAAGAGACATGGCAAGATGTTGATGAAGATGGCCCAAACTCCTGAAGCAAAGAACTTGGTTGACAGTAGTTGACTGAAGATAAAGATAATGTCGATGACGAAGGTGCTGATGGTAACATCAATGATAATAATCCATCAAACTGTTGAGAAGATATCGAAGCTCGAGTAGTTTCCTTGACGGTAACGCATGCATAATAAAGATTGATGCAATGCCTCTTGATTTATGCCATGATGGTAGTAAAACTTGATGTTGTAGCTGTTGAAAATGCTTCGCTTGGAGAAAAGTAAATGCCATTGTCCAACTCGTTGAATCTGAGTTAATTGGTTGATGACTCCAAACTCTCTAGACCGAACTTGGGAGACTTGAAGCAATATCCGGGTAGAACTCCAAACTCGACAATGACATATAAATTAAATCTTGAACTTGACATTTGAAAAACTTGGAGTAGACTATAGCATCAACTGAGAGCCAAAGTTATCGGTGAAAATGCTAGAGTCGCTGAAGTAGAAAGCTTGCTCTGGAGCGAAGATTTTGAGTCTTGTATTTGTGTAGCCCCCGACTCTATGCTTAGATGGGAAACAACTGATCATAGAGTCAAGAACTCTAGCTTGTCATTGAGTAGCCACTGCTTGAGTGAAGATACGCATTGAGGATGTCATGCTGAGGCTCTTGGAGACGTCATGGCTGGTGAAGTGACGAAGCTTGCGAAGTATAGGCAATAGAACTAGTCGACGATGAAAACGTAGATGCCCAACAATGGTGGTGTGAAAACTAACCGTGTAGGCGGAGATACCAGTCGGCGGCGACGAAGGTAGGCCGACGATAAAGTCGTGGACGCCCAACAACGGTGGTGTGTCCAACCAACCGTGTAGGCGAAAACACAAGTCGGCGGCAGCGAAGGCAGGCCGACGATGAAGTCGTAGACGCCCAACAATGGTGATGTCACCAATCAACCGTGTAGGCGGAAACACCAGTCAGCGACGACGAAGGCAGGCGACGATGAAGTCGTGGACGCCCAACAACGGTGATGTCACCAATCAACCGTGTAGGCAGAAAAACCGGCCGGCGGCGGCGAAGGCAGGCTGACGATGAAGTCATAGACGCCCAACAATGATGGTGTGTCCAACCAACCGTGTAGGCGATAACACCAGTTGGCGGCGACGAAGGCAGGCCGACGATGAAGTTGTAGACGCCCAACAATGGTGATGTCACCAATCAACCATGTAGGCGGAAACACCAGTCGGCGACGACGAAGGCAGGCCGACGATGAAGTCGTGGACGCCCGACAACAATGATGTCACCAATCAACCGCGTAGGCAGAAACACCGGTCGGCGGCGGCGAAGGCAGACCGGCGATGAAGTCGTAGACGCCCAACAACGGTGATGTCACCAATAACATGTGTAGGCGGAAACTCCAGTCGGCGACGGCGAAGGCAGGCCGACGATGAAGTCGTGGACACCCAACAATGGTGATGTCACTAATCAACCGTGTAGGCAAAAACACCGGTCGATGACGGCGAAGGCAGGCCGACGATGAAGTCGTAGACGCCCAACAACGGTGGTGTGTCCAACCAACCATGTAGGCGGAAACACCAGTCGGCAGTGGCGAAGGCAGGCCGACGATGAAGTCGTAGACGCCCAACAACGGTGATGTCACCAATCAACCGTGTAGGCGGAAACACCAGTCGGCGATGGCGAAGGCAGGCCGACGATGAAGTCGTGGATGCCCAACAATGGTGATGTCACTAATCAACCGTGTAGGCAAAAACACCGGTCGATGGCGGCGAAGGCAGGCCGACGATGAAGTCGTAGACGCCCAACAATGGTGGTGTGTCCAACCAACCATGTAGGCGGAAACACCAGTCGGCAGTGGCGAAGGCAGGCCGACGATGAAGTCGTAGACGCCCAACAACGGTGATGTCACCAATCAACCGTGTAGGCGGAAACACTAGTCGGCGACAACGAAGGCAGGCCGACGATGAAGTCGTGGACGCCCAACAACGGTGATGTCACCAATCAACCGTTTAGGCAGAAACACCAGTCAGCGACGGCGAAGGCAGGCCGACGATGAAGTCGTAGACGCCCAACTACGGTGGTGTGTCCAACCAACCGTGTAGGCGAAAACATCAGTCGGCAGCGGCGAAGGCAGGCCGATGATGATGTCCTGACTGATCCATTCCCAAAGCGTAGGAGATACGTTTATAGCCATGACTCCCTATTATGCATATCTGGATTTGGATCCTGCAGTATAAATATATTGGATGAGTAGTATCTGATGCAAATATAATACTTGAGGAAAATTTAAGTATTTTAAAATAAGTATGTATTTCTCCCCTTGTTGGTTTTGATTTCCCCGAGTAGATGACTCCTCACGTTTAAACACTTTGCTCGACTAGTCATTAATATGAGTTCCTCATTGATGGAACAAAGTTTCACATATCAGAGTTTACTACTCGTGTACTTTCATAATTTTAGAGTAGAAATCAAATTATCTTATCTCTATGCTTTTGATTTCTTATGAGTAATACTTAGCACCTTGCATTATACACTCCATCCAACGAGCCCCCGGGTGCTAGGATTCGGCCCAAGGGCAACTACCCATCGACAAACTAAACGGAAAGCGTAGGAAAATAGAGTTTCATAACTCGATCGACACTTGTTTACTCGGAATATTTCGCAAGCAATCGAGATAAACAGTATAAAAATTATTGCAAAAAAATATAATATAACATCTGTAACCCCCCACTCACTGCTCAACGGAGGACCAGTTGATGTAGCGAGGCAGAGGAAAAAGAAAATATCCTATAAAGAAGAAAATTAATGATGACTTAGCTTTTTGGTATTTTCATTGGTGACGGGAGAGGTGGGGCCTCAAAGTGGGCGCCAGTTACTCCTAGATTACTTGTCATGTTTGTCCTGCCGTGAGGCTTTAATTGTATCATCCGATTTGGCGTAGGAGTTGGCTGTCTCGAACATCTTCTTGACCGTCCTCGGAGGCTTACGCCCGAATTTGCTGATCAGCAACTCGTCGCAGACGCCTTTCTGGAATGCGGCTATGATGACGTCGTTGGTGATGTCGGAGATCTTGTTTCGCTTTTTCGAAAAACGCCGAATGTAGTCTTTTAACGATTCGTCGGGCTTGTGAATCACGTTGTAGAGATCGAAGTGGGTCCCGGGCCTTTCGAAAGTGCCCTGGAAATTGGCGATGAAGTGGTCCCGAAGCTCGCTCCACGAATCTCTTGGTAAGCTTGTGAGCCAGTTCCTGGCTGAATCGGTGAGAGCAACGGGCAAGTAGTTCATCGTGGCCTTGCTGTCTCCTCCTACTACGCGGATGGCGAGGGTGTAAACGGTTAACCATGACTCGGGGTCGGTTTTGCCGTCATACATGTCAATCCCTATGGGCTTGAATCCACTCAGCCAATCTACTCGACGCAGGTCCCGAGTGAACGCGGGGACTCCATCGTCATAGTTGTCGGGTGATCTCCTTCAGTCTTCATAATAGGGTCTGTTGCGCTTACGATGGCGCCGGTCAAGTACCTCCATCAAGTCAATCGACGGTGGCCTTCAAGAGCTGCTCTGGTAGTTGGGGTAATGACGAACCCGATCGTGGACGGGTGGTCGGCCGTGACCTCCCTCATGAGAGTCAGCCGATTGATCTTGACGTTTCCACGCTGCGTGATAACGAGGGTCTCTGGACTTGGCGGGTGTCTTGCTAAGCTCGGATCTCCGGTAGTCTTTAGATCGCATTGGTGGTAGGCGGCTGCCCTCGGGTGTCTCGGCGATGGACTCGGTAGATCTCCGCGCGGATCCTGTGGGACTCGGCCATGACCGCAACGATGGTCTTGACTTTGTCCAGAATCAGAGTTACGGCGGGGGGTGCCACTTCGATGATGGTGTCGATGAGGGTAAGGGCAGCGACCGCGTTCTAGTAAGGCATGAGGAAGATGTTGGTGTTGTCGACTCGTGTCTGGAGTATGGCCTCGCGGGCGAAGCGACCTGTCGCCCTCAGATCTCGTCTTTTCTTGTCGGCTTCTTCTTTCCGCCTGAGCTCCTCCTCCTTGCGCTTGTTTTCCACCTCCATACGCTTGCGCTCCAGCTCGAACTTGGCTCAATCCTCTTCTGCAACCCTACTGGCCATGGCCGAGTCGGTCTCGGCTACTTCGGCCATGAGGATGTTGAAGAACATCAGGTCGTAGTCCTTGTCAAAGTCGGAGTCGTCGAAGTCGTCCGTGGAGATGTCATAGAGGTCGTCGAAGTCAAAAGAGCTAGATATTCATTGAGCTCCGTAGATGAGCACGACCCGAGCGGTTGAATTATGACAGCGATTTCCCTTGAGCCCGGATCATAGCATGATGATGATGATTCTCCCAGGTGGATCGATTCCAACTCAGAAGACAGAAGATTGTGGTAGATTTTAGCGTCATCCGGTAACCCGGACAGTGCCGTGAGGTTTCCCCCTCCCGACTGGTTCAAATTCGAGTCAAAGAGAGAGCTTGCCGAGTTTGTCGGTGACGAAATTGAGGCTGCCGAAGCGAAACGCCTGCCTAGGGGCGAAGGCGAAGTCGTCGATGACTGATGAAGATCCCATCGCGCTTGTTGGCGAGATGAAGAAGAAAACTTGACGCACACCCCTACCTGGCGCGCCAACTGTCGATACTTGGTTTCGGCAATAAGAAATTGAGGGTAGCAGTCAAGCGCCAAACACGATGGGTTAGTATGCAAAAGAGGTTTAGACAGGTTCAGGTCTTCTATAAAGAAGTAATAGCCTACTCCTGTTTCGGGGATTCGATCCGCCGAGTGATTTATTGATCTCTTGATCTCGTGTGTTTGTGTATTTCCACTATCTATGTTTTCGTCTGTAGTCGTCTATCCCTCAAGGGACGCCCTACCCTCCTTATATAGTCTTGGAGGGTAGGTTTACAAGTCGGAGACCCAATCACACTCTATGTCGGACTCCTCAATCTTACCAACTTTGGACTATGAGCCGTTACCTTATTACAATGGTAACGTAACACCCAAGTCATAAGTCGGTTTACATAATCATGAGTCCTAATCTATCCCCTATGGTAAGTCGGATAAGCCAGCCATGAGGGTATCCGATATCCATATCTCCACACCTTGACTATATGGTTAGTTTGTTCAACTAACCACATAGTCGGGGGCTACACCTAATTAGGTGCATCTAGTCGATGCACCTGGGTATATATTGTTGGTTCTTCTTAAATTATTCAGCCCTTCCCAGCCTCATGATTTGGTAAAAGCTCTCAGGAGACCACGGCGAAGATGATTGAAGCACTCGGCTTTTGGTGATTTAGCTCAGGAGAAGATTATTTTTTTGACTGTGAAGGTCTCAGGGGCTACTGTGGAGAATATGGGTACCGGGTATCCACACGACCTCCATATTCGACTAGAGATAGGGGTGGGCCGGATCCATATATTATGTAATAGAGTAGGACTCGGTCATAATATTGCCTTATGTTTTATGGCATGACTTAGAGTCCCGATTAAGTACTACCATGTAATAGATTAGGAAACTGATACCGTATCTGGCTCGGCTTTCCTCTTTGTAACCTTGCCCCCAACCTATATAAGGTGTGCAGGGAGCTCTCTAGGGGCGGGATCACAGGGATGATCATAGAGATATCCACAACTCGATCATCAGATCAATATACACCCAGCGGATACAATCCCCAAACAGGAGTAGGGTATTACCTCTCATTGGGAGGGCTTGAACCTGTCTAAATCCTTGTCTTCCTCATCCATCCACTTTTAGGTCTCGTGCACTATCTCCTTTTATAATTGCCGAATTCTAGTTTCGACAATATCGGCCAGATAAACAGCCTCAGAGACAATTCAAGCTAGAGATGTATGATGCTATTATGGATGAGATTACAAGACTTTATGATGCTAATTTTATAAGGCCTTGCCGATATGCTGAGTGGGTTTTAAATATAGTACCAGTAATCTAGAAAAAGGGAAGCTTAGAGTTTGCATCGACTTTATAGACTTGAATAAGGCTACACCAAAAGATGAGCACCCAATGCTGATTGCTGATTTATTGGTTGATGCAGCATCCGCACATAAGATTATTAGTTTTATGGATGGCAATACAGGATATAATCAAATCTTTAAGGCCGAAGAACATATTCATAAGACTGCTTTTAGTTGTCCTGGTGCAATCGATTTGTATGAGTGGGTTGTAATGACTTTTGGGTTAAAGAGCTATGAATTATATATTTCATGGTCTCATTGGAGTGTTGGTTTAAATCTATATTGATGATGTGGTTGTGAAATCTAAAAAGATTGATGGACATATAGCCGATTTACGAAGAGTACTAGAGAGAACAAGAAAAGATGGTTTAAGGATGAATTCTAACAAATGTGTTTTTGGTGTATCGGCTGGATAATTTCTTGGTTTTCTGGTTCATGAAAGGGGATCTAAATAACACAAACGAGCATAAATGCTATCAAGGATATTGAGCCTCCACAAAACAAGACCAAGTTACAATCATTGATCAGCAAGGTTAATTTTGTAATAAGATTTATTTCTAACCTATCAGGAAGGATTGAGCCTTTTACTCCATTATTAAGATTAAAAGCCGATCAAGAGTTTGTCTGGGGAGAAAAGCAACAGAAGTCATTGGATAATATTAAGGAATATTTAAGTTCATCTCTAGTGTTGATGCCACCTCAAAAGGGAATTTCATTCAAGTTGTACCTGTCAGTTGATGAGAGGTCTATCAGGTCAGTTCTAGTTCAAGAAGATGAAGGAAAAGAGAGGGCAATAGTTTATCTTAGCAAAAGGCTCTTAGATGCAAAGACAAGGTATACCCCTGTTGAGAAATTTTGCCTATGTTTATATTTTTCATGTACAAAGTTGAGGCATTATCTACTTTCAAATGAGTGCATAATAGTTTGCACAGCCGATCTAGTCAAGTACATGCTATTGGCTCCCGTCTTAAAAGGTAGAGTTGGGAAGTGGATTTTTGCTTTAACAGAATTTGATCTTAGATATGAATCGGCTAAGGCAGTAAAAGGACAAGCAATTGCCGATTTTATCGTTCAACACCAAGGTGAGTCAATTAATTATGTTGAGATGATGCCTTGAACTTTATTCTTTGATGGATCTGTTTCACAGATTGTTGTAGCATTGGCTTAGTGATTATCTCACCTAGGAGGGCAAGTTTTGATTTTGCTTTTACTATCAAACCCTATTATACAAATGATCAAGCTGAGTATGAAACAATTCTCAAGGGTTTGCAGCTACTGAAGGAGGTTGAGGCTGATGCTATTAAGATTATTGGGGATTCATTGTTGGTAATCAATCAGTTATCAGGGGAGTATGAATGCAAGAATGATATTTTGAGAATTTATAATGAGAAGTGCCAAGAGTTGATGAAGAATTTCAAGGTTATTACTATGAAGCATATTCCCAGAGGACAGAATATTGAGGCTAATGATCTAGCTCAAGGTGCATCGGGTTACAAACCGATGTTGAAGGATGTTGATACTGAAATTGCAGAGGTTGATGCCGATGATTGGAGGTATGATATTATTAATTATTTAAAGAATCCTTCTCAATCGGTGTCAAGAAAGTTGAAATATAAAGCTTTAAAGTATGTGTTGCTGGATGATGACTTATATTATTGAACGATTGATGCAGTTTTGCTTAAGTGTTTGAATCTAGAGGAGGCCAAAATTGTCATGTATGAAGTTCATGAAGGTATTTGTGGAACACATCAATCGACTCATAAAATGAGATGGCTACTTCGAAGAGTTGGATACTTTTGGCCAATAATGCTGGAGGATTACTTTAAATATTATAAGGGTTGTCAACATTGTCAGAAGTTTGGAGCAGTTCAAAGAGCACCAGCATCGACTATGAACCCAATTATCAAGCCTTGGCTATTCAGAGAATGCGGAATCGATATGATCAGCCAGATTAATCCACCATCAAGCAAGGGACATAAGTATATTTTGGTGGCAACGGATTATTTTACAAAGTGGATTGAAGCAATTCCCTTGAAGAAGGTTGATTCCAAAGATGCCATTAAATTTGTTAAAGAGCATATAATTTATCGGTTTGAGACTCCACAGACGATAACAACAAATCAAGGATCTATCTTTGTGGCTAATGAATTTGTTCAGTTTGCTGATAGTATGTGCATCAAGTTGTTGAATTCATCTCCTTATTATGCACAAGCTAATGGGCAAGCTGAGGCTTCTAATAAGAGTTGATCAAGCTGATTAAGAGGAAGATTGCAGAACAACCTAAAAATTGGCAAACTACTTTGGCCGATTCGATGTGGGCTTATCGGATGGCATGTCATGGAGCTACACAAGTGCCACCTTATCAGATTGTATATGGGCATGAGGCTATTTTGCCTTGGAAAACTAACATCGGCTCAAGAAAGATTTCTTCGCAAAATGAGTTATTGGTCTATGATTATCATAGCTTCCCAAAATGACTTGAAAGCACAAGTCCGATTGTGTGCTTTAGAGAAGATCAAAAGAGATAAACAAAGAGTTTCAAGACATTATAATAAAAAGGTTGTGCCAAGACTTTTGAGGAAGAAGAACTTGTTTGGAAGTTAATTCTGCCGATACGGACAAGAGATAACAAATTTGGAAAGTGGTCACCTAATTGGGAAGGGCCCTATTGGATTCATCATTGTGTGCCTAAAAATGTGCATATGCTTGAAGGTCTTGATGGAGAAGTTTTTGGGAAAGCTTTAAATGGAAAGTATTTGAAGAAGTATTACCCAAGTGTTTGGATCAATTCATAATCGGTTGCTTAGCCGATGTAGGATAACATCGCCTCTAGATGGCCAATATATATTATCGCCCTTAGACCAATGATGTAAAAAGACATATAAATGAAAGTATGGAAGTCAAAATCGGCTATGAAGCCGATGAGTATATTACACAAAAATGTGCTTAGTTTGTCAAGTCAAGGAGCATCAAAAGCCTAGAACTATTACATCAACCCAAGAAAGCTTGGATTGCCGATATCGCTCGTAGGCGGATTTGGTCAACTTCTTCAATAATTTTAACGCCATTGGCATCCGTCCCTGGTATCGGCTTCAAGGCTTTGTTGGGCTACTAAGTGTTTAGCCGATGCCTTCAATTTTGCTCGCTGGGCTTCGATGGCCTTTGGGAGATCGACTAGTTTCTGCTTTTCTTGAGTAATCTCCTTGCGAGTTTGTTCCAGTTTTGCTAAGAGATCGTCTTCTTGCTGTTCAAGCTCGATGAAGTGCTTTTGAGTTGTTTCTGGACCAGTGATCAACTCATCAAGCTTAGCCTTATTCTCGTTTACTAGCTGTCGGCTATTTTGAAGGGTTGACTCCAAAGCTTTAAGTTCAAGCCGATCTGCAAGTCTTTGTCTTGCCCTTTGGACCATGATTTGAAGTGATTCAAGAAATGCTACTGGGGATAGGGCGTTGATCACTTAATCAGGCAGTTGGTCTTGAATTTCCTGAAACCTACTTCTGATCGGCCCACTGTTGGCAACTAGGGCATCTAGGGAGGCATTAAGCTGATCAGCTATGTCCAGCAATTTGGCTCTTAAATTTTCAGAGATCGGAGATTTGACCTTGCTGGTGGTTTCTTCATCATCTTCATCCAAGAACTGCCTGATGTCACAGGAGAACATATCGGCCAGATTCTGCAAGAAAAAGCTGATGGTTAGAAGTGAACAAGGTTGGGCCGATAATGATTGTGTGTTGGTGAGTTTACCTGGGCCATCAACGCAGCAATAGTTTTCTCCTGTTCTTCTCCATGATGACTACCAACAGCAGAATGGGCTTGGTTACTTAAAGCTGGCTGATGAGGAGAAGCCAATGGAGCTCTTGGCCGAAAAGGAGGCAAGTGCTAAATGTTTTTGTGTCGACTGATAACCAAAGCTTGAAAGGTTTTGAAGATTACCGATACTACTGGAGAGGCTTGAGGACTTGGAGACAAAGGGGGCGTTAGGAAGTGTTTGTCCTTGGCCATGGCCGATACAGTCTTAGGCTACAAAGTGGAAGTGTTAGTGACATATTGAGAAAGATTGAGTTTCAAGATGGATTGTGTTTTACCTTCACCTTACGGATTGTTCTGCGTTGGTGTGGTTTGGGTGAAGCCTAGACAATCGACATGGCTAGTGATCTTAGAGGAGTAGCTACATTGGCTGGTCTTGGATCGGCTGCGGTTTGATCTTCGGTGTCACTTATATCGGCTGCAGCTTTATCAATTTCTTTCTCCATGATTGCTTCATCCAAGAATTCTTCGACATCAGAGTCAAGTGGAGGATTGCTATCGGCTAGTTTCATGGGGGATGCAATTTTTGGCTTCTTGGTCAACTTCTTGATGATCGGTTGCTTGCGCTTCCCACCAGTTTTAGGTATCGGCTCTCTGATCTGGCCTTGTAGCAAGGATGCTACTGTGGGAGCAGCGCAGCTGATGATTGAGGGAGCCAGGTCCCCTGATGGCATCAAAGCCAGTGCATACACGATCGGCTGGCCACTCACACTTTGGGCTGGAGGAAGAGTGCTTGGGACCAACAAAGAAAAAGTTAGATGGTTCATAAAGACAAGGTTTCAAGTTGATTGAAATGAGGATAGTAGTTTACCTTAGGGCTGAGAGAAGGAATGACTGTGGTCAACAAGAATATGGCAGATAGATGAAATAAGTGTTTCTTCCATTCACTCCAACACTTATCACACAATTGGCTTCGCAACAGATGGATATTTACATGACTCAAAGATCCAAGTACAGGGCCTTCAATGTTAAGAATCCTATCTATTTGGAGAGCCGATGTCACAACACCCCTTGTCCGAATTTTTCGTGCGCAGTGCAAGCGGATGGGGAGCTAACCTAAGCCAAGTTGCCTTGCAGCCGATGTTGGGTGATAGAATCCATAACATACTTGTACATTACGGCCCTGATATATCCCTATTGGGAGGATGCATGGAGAGATGGCCAATACAATGTTTTCCCTTGAACTGGGATCGCCTTTATCGTTCAAGTCATTGAGCCTCAAATCGGCTGGCAATTCATAATCTGTAAAGCTTTGGCAATTCATAATCTGTAAAGCTTTGGCAATTCATGAGAACCATACTTTGGCATTCTTAGCAAATCTGTCATAGAACTGGCTGAACGACTTTTGAAAAGCTTCTGAACGACTTTTGAAAAGCTTCAGCCGATGGCCCTGATCCTTGATAGGTTGATGCTGCTTTACCAAAGGACATGCATCGGCCGAGTACTAGATTCCTCATCGTCTAAGTGATCCGATGGGAATCTTGATGAGTACAAGGGACTTCTTTCAACAACATTAATTGTATACAGGTTTAACCACAGTTGCAAGAACCACCAAGGACCCCCCTAGCCGACAGGGTTTTGTTGTTAAGTGTTTGGTTATTGATTGATTCAGCATTTGATATACAGCTCAAAGCAAGAATTTGCCTAAGGGGATGGACTTCTTTGCCACCAGTGCTTGGGCCAGGTGTTGCATGTTTGCTGTTGAGCCATGGGTTGATCCACAAAAGAGGACCCTTTCTAGCTAGAGGTTAAGGAAAGCTATGTGTTCTCCGTCAGTTACTGTCACACCCCGATTTTCGATCGGGATTAAAAATTACCTAACAATACATTTTCCAGAAATTAAATAAAAATCAAAAGCAATTTAAACAAGTGAAATTAGCAAGGAAATCAAAAAATTTCCTTTAAAAATCATGGCCGAAAATATTTTGTAATATTCTCTGTGCCCTAAAGTACTTTCCAAAATTTTTCGTGAATTTTTGGAGCTAAAGAAATAATTTTAAGTCACAAACTTCATTTAATTGATTAAAAAAAAACAAATTAAAAATGTCCCCTTTTTGTTTTGGGCCATTTCCGGCCCAAAATTCCTCTCTCTCTCCCGCGGCCCACGCGGCTTCCTCCCCTCTCCGGCCCAGCCACCCGAGCCGCCGCGCCTCTTCCCTCCTCGGCCCAAGGCGGCCCAAGGCCGGCCGAGAGCCACCGCCGCCTCCCCGCGCCGCGCGCCCGCTGACAGGTGGGGCCGCGACCGAGTCGTCTCCGACTCGGCCGGCCGCCGCGCCGCCCACGCAGCCGCGGTTCCCGGCGGATTTTCCGCCGCGCCGCCAACCCTAATCGGGCCTCCCCTATTTATTTTCCTCGTCCCGAGGCCTCCTCCTTGTTTTCCCCGTCGCCGCCGCCCCCAAACCCTAACCCTAGCGTCGCCGCCGCCGTAGTTTTCGTCGCCGCCGGTGAGCTCCGCCGCCTCCCCTTTTCCTCCTTCCCTCCCGGCCGCCGTCGTGTGTGCCGCCCGTGTCGTCGCCGCCACGCGCGCCACCGCTCTGCCACGTCGGCCGCCGCACCCGGCCGCGGCCGCGCCGCTGTTTCCCGGCCGCGCCTCCGGCCGGCCTCCGTCGCCGTTGCCGCCCGGTGAGCTCCTCTCTCTCCCGTTTTTCTTTTTTGTTCCCCCGGTGCGCCGCTGCCGGCACAGCGCCTCCGCTATCCTCGCGTCGCCGCCTCGCGCCGCCGCCCAGCCGCCGCCGCGTCGCCCGCGGCCCGCGTCGTCGGCTGCCGCCGCCGCCACCATAGAACCGCCGCACCGCCGCCGCCGTGCCCTCACCGGGTCGGCCTAGGGTTTCGGCCGAACCCTAGCCGTCCGCCCCGGCCTAGAGGTCGGCTCCTTTCCGGGCCGGCCCACCGCTCCCTCCGGCCCAGCGGCCGTCGGGCCGATTGGCCCATCTCCCCGCAAAAGTCTATTTTGCGTCCCCCTCCCTTTTTCTCAGGCCGGCCCATCACCCCGCTCGGCCCGATTGGCCCACCTTCTCGCGAAAAGTCCACTTCACGTCCCTCGGCCCTTTTAACTTTTTCCCGAGAAAATCCAGCTCATCTCCTCCAGTCCAGTTTACCTCCCTCTCAGCCTAATTTTCCCCTTTCCCCTGCAAAGTCCTTTCCACCTCCTTTTTCTCTCCTGCTCGCCGACACTTGTGTCGCCGACACGTGGGCCCCCTTTGTTTACTCCGGTCCACACCCAAACCACGTGGCCGCCCGCGGCTTCGCCACGTTGGCGTCCATGTCGGCGCTACCTCCTCCCTTCCGTCCGTCGTGTGCGCTACGTCGGTGCCACGTGGTGCTTTTCCATCGTGGACTGTCCGCCCTTGACCCGTTGACACTTGGGACCCACCGTTCCGGTGCCGTTTCCCTTTGATGATGTCAGCGTAGTCCTTTCCTTTGCAAAATTAATTAATAATTGCACAATAAATCGATTTAATTTCCAGAAATTCATTTAAATGGCTCAAAACTTCTAAAATTCATATCTAATTCATACGAACTCCGAATTGAGCCATTCAACTTGCAAAATTCATCTAAAATTGAGCTCTACATGTTTGTTTACTTTTTATGTACTGTTTACTTGGTTTTTATTAGAGTTTTTCCTCATTTTGCGTGCCAGCGTGTAGTTTTCGCCGTTTCGGGAGTTTGCGCTCGCAAGGAAAAGAGTCCGGAAGATTGTTTGAAGAAGCAAGGCAAGTCACACATTCCCCTTGAGCATGTTGTACCTATTTTATGAAATGTTTTACGTTTGCAAATAAAGTGCATGTTTTGCTAACAAACTGGTAATAGGGTTTACCTATCCGTCCGCTTGAGCCATGTTTAATTGTTAACCGTCCTTTGTTAACCTTGGGTGATAATTTGACTAGCATAAGTCACTTATGTTGACTTTGCTAGAATTATATATGCTTAGCCATGCTTAATTACCACTAGCTCATTTAATGGGATAATTACACTGTTTACAATTAGCTTCTAACGAGCGGTTCGCTCGGGACACCCGACCATGTTTTATTGGTTGCAATTATCCAACTAAAATATGACTTAATGGTGGGCTATGGGTGCATGGTTTTGCTGGTCGCACCCATGGCAATTAAGGACTGGTTCATGGGAAACCCTGCAAGAATAACAGTGCTTACCACAAGCAAGAATGGGCAACTGCTGGACTCATAGCATAGCTCTTTCCTAGCCGACGTTCCCCGGAAAGGGTGGGCGTGATGGAGTTGAGTTGGCCGGGGATATACCGGTTGCTTGGCTGCCGGATTCACCAAGGCACGAGGCGGGGCTGCCCACTGCCTTTTGAGGGGTGGGGGCGAAACCTGCGGTGTGGTGCGCTTGGTTAGGAGGAGTCATGCGAAAGGTCTTGTCACGATTTTCCCCTTTGCAGTATCGTGGTGATACTTCGGGGCATGGTAACATGTGTGAAATCGTGTCTTGTGGGTACAGTTGCGCACCTTTGATCAGAGTAAAACTATTCGAATAGCCGTGCCCGCGGTTATGGGCGATCAACCAAATTCACCGTGATTAGTCCCACATGCTTAATTAATTTGACTTAATGAACTGGTGTAGTTCAGGTGGAATGGTTGGGCCTGTTCAACGTGGTTGTAGCGTTGTTCAGTGGAGATTTAATATTGTCTTAATTAAACAACTATTTTACTGTTTCAAAATATAAAGGTTTTCAACTGCTTTTCTGCAAATAGCCACAAGCCTCCCTTTGTTTCCTCTGTGCATGTTTGCATCTTTGGTGTGGCTTGTTGAGTACGGTGGTTGTACTCAATCTTGCTATTTTTCTCCCTTTTCAGAAGTTTAGTACTTCTGAGTTGAAGATGAAGTTAGAGGACCAAGGCTTAGACCCCAGTTGAGTTTGCCTATGGAGTGGAGCTGAAGCCCCGCTAGGATCGTCTCTTTCCGCTGCTGTTTTCTTTTTGGTGTGAGGACTAAGTGCCTCTGTTGTAAGTATTTATCGCTTTATTTACGTTTGGATCTGTTTGTTGATTTGTCATTTTGTGTACCCTGGTTGATGCCTGGACAGGGACTTAATACACAAAATGGTCTAGAAATTTGGGAAAATTTCCGGGCGTGACAGTTACTGGGCCTGTGCCAATGTGTTTGGATATATAACTTGAACAGCCACCCACATTCTTGGTTGATAGCTTGTGTTCACATTTGATCTTCAAAGAAAAGGGGTTAGCCGATGAAGCAATGTCTAGGCCAGTAAGCATCTTGACATCAAGCAGAGTGGGTGTCATCGGCCCTTGGCCAAACAGCAAGGAGTTGAGGGTGTCAGAACAGAAATATGCAGCCGATGATAGCATTGGTTCATCCTTTTTCGTATCGGCGAGAGATAGAGCTAAGCACTGGGCTATGCCTACTTCTTCCCACATGGATTGCTTGGAAGCCGATACTCTCTTATACCAGGTTCTCCATCCATCCAAGCTAGAGAGCCAAGATATGAAGACTGTTTGTCATCGGCCAAATTGGGCTTGGTTTGCTTATAGTGGATTTTATAAGTCTTGGCATTGACGAGATAGCAGGGCTCTACATCACCCATCGGCCCAAGCAAATAATGGGTTGGTTCTTTCAAAACTACGATAGCAATTTGGTCTCTTAGGTGCTATAATTGAAGAAAAATAGGGATAGATCAAGAAATTGCTGATAAAGGGGATCTAAGATTAGAATTCAACCTAGAACAGGGACGACGAGCAAAAAAAGACGATAAAGCTTAAAAAGTTTGAGGAGCATACTAGGGGGACGTTGGTGATGGTGGCCATTTGAGCTTGAGGAAGACGGTCGCTAAGGGATCGTTGGGAGTCGCCGCCGGGGGCTTACATCGTCGATGAGGTCACCGGAGAAGACGAGGAAGGCTTGCGCGGTTTGGGGCGTCAGTTGGCATGAAGAAAAGTAACGGCGTGAAGTCTAAGATTGAAACCATTGGTATTTATTGCATAGGACTGGTAACGGTCACAGTACAGAAACCCTAGCTTTTTTTTGATCCAAGAGATAATTCCGCAGCATATCAATTTATACTCCGGAATTGAGGGGCATGTGTTAACGGCAAAATTTGGTAAAGATATGCCAACAATTAAGAGTGGATCCGAGGCAGATTTGAAGGGAAAAAGTTGTTTCCAAGAACAGACAGCGCATCGGCTGAAGCCGTATCGGCCGATATGAAATCGGACTTGGGTAGTCGATAAGGGTAACCTGAATGGAACTCGGTTAGGCTGATGCGGGTAGCCTAGCTTTGTGTTCGGTTCGGAGAAGTTCTTGAAGATATTGCCAACCAGGAATTGAGTCCAGATAAGGCAATTGTGTTTATTAATTAGGAATAAGAGTTAGTTTTCTTTTGTAATATTGTGGTAAGAGTCCACCTAGGACTTGTTTGTTTAGGCAAGTTGTAAATAGTGTCTAGCAAGGACAAGCTCTGTGTATACGGGTATAAATATAAGCCCGAGGTATTGTAAAAAACAACAACAGTTCAATAAACACTTTCGGCGCATCACCACAATTTTCTCTTTACTTTTTGATGAGTTCTTGCTTCGAGTTGGGCGTCGTTTTCGATCTTCAGCTGGAGGTATGGCTTTTTAATTACCGAGCTAATCCAAATCGATGACTCAATTTAGCTGTATCGGCCAGGCCTTATTCAAGGTTTTGTCGGTTTCGGTCAAATCAGTTTATTGGCTTAGATTAGCTAAGGTATCTACAACCCTGAAAAACATTCAAAGACTTGACTGTCTAGATATCATGTATCTTTTTACACTTTGCGCTACATCGGCCCTAGTCATAATTACAATCATGATCTCTAGCCTGTCTTTCGATTGCAATAAGCGTAGCATCAAAGTTTCAGCCGATCTTATCTGATATAACTACTTAGTCTTGCTTAATTCCTTTAATCACGCTTTTCATATTATATCTCCCCTTATACAAGGATATCACTTTAGATAAATATATCATGCTTGTCTCAGTATATTTGTCTAGATTGATATTCTTGTATAAGACTGTATTGGAGTATTAGCCGATACGGTATCTACTTTGACCTAATTATGATTTCATCAGCTATTATATAATCTTTGCCTATAGATTATGTATTTACGACCGATGGAGCATATTTAGGGTTTGCTTAACATTAGTTTTCCTATACCTTACAACCGATTCGGTCAGATCGCATCACCTAAGTCCATATGGTATGCCATAGGCTTGCTGGCCGATTGGCTATCGTATATCTAACTCATTTTATTTGTATATCTTGTTGGTTGCAGGATCAAACCAACTGGCATGCCCTGAACCCGTTTTTTCTAAGATTTGGATCTGCACTGGAGTGAAGCAAATCTCTCAAGCCGTCATGTTTTGCATCAACAAACATAAGGGAGTTTGTACTTCTCTACTTATTACAACAACTACTATTTGACATACTATAGGATATCAATATATTGTCTCACACACACTGAGATAAAAATAGTTTCATCTCCAAGTGGGACGCACTGAGATTATTGTAAATCTCCAAGTGGGTTCATTGAGCAGTACTCTATGAGCATGTCGTCCATTGCAGAAAGTGGAGCAATATCCTCTAGGAGAAGATCAAGGTTGTTCTCTGGTTCAATAGGAGCCTGATGAGAACTTCCATCCTCAGGTCTTGCTTCATTTGTAAGATTGAAATGAGCTTCATATCTTGGTTCCTCAGAAGACTTTTTCTCCTTGAGGGATTTCTGATACAGGAGAACAATGTGTTTTGAGATACGACAATTTTTAGCGACATCATAGTCAGATCCACACCTGTTGCAATGCTTGTTGCTATTGCCACGAGATTGTGGTGCCTTACCCTTTCCTTTTCCTTTCTTTTGACTATTGGATTTGCGCCTGTTATTGCATTTGCGTTTTCCAGCTGAATTCTTAGGGTTATTCGAAGAATTTCCCTTAAATCCCTTCTTATTTTCAGCGTTATTTTTGGCATTGAAGTGCACCTCAGGCAGTGGGGCAAAGCCCGAGGGGCATTGTTGAGTAGTCTTTAGAGCAAGCTCATGATGTTTTTCTGCCTGAGTCAATGTGTTTATAAGCTAAGAATAATGCTGGAAATTGCTGGTGCGATACCGTTGATTTAGTATCCTGTCCTCCAAAAGCATAGTAGATAGAGTTTTTTCTATCTTCTCTGCCTCCGTTGGCTCTTTTTCACAACACTTCAACTTGGAGCAAATTTTATGAACAACATGATTGTATTATGCTACAGTTTTGAAATCCTATAGGCGTAAGTGGTTTGACTCATAACTAGCCTCAAGCCAGATGAGTTAATTTTGCTGATCATAACGCTCTTTGAGAGCTTTCCATAAATTGATGGGCTCATCTTCAACATATGCTCATGTTTGAGATCTTTATGGACATAGAGCCTAAGAAGGAAAATGGCATTATTTTTCACTCTATTTTCAATTGGTGGATCCCCATTGTTGGGTTCCTCAATTGCATTAGAAATCCCACGAAAAGCAAAGTTTATTTTGATATCTGAAGCCCAAATTGGGTAGTTACTCGCATCAAGGGCAAGTTCATCGAACTCTCTAGTTGCCATGTCCCTACAATCATGGTTGGCATTATTAATTTACAGAGGTAAATGAATAAAAACATGATATTGATGTTGTAATCTCAATGTTAAATGTAAGACCTCATATTTTGTAATGTTTCGAAAAGATGTAGGTAATAGACCTTACAATTTGAGTAAGAATTCAAAATTAGGAGGCACAATGTGGATAATCTCCATAATGACGTAGATCTCTTAATAGTGAGCAAGGTTGACTTGCCGCCTAAAAATATGGTCTTTAGGCAAATATATTATAATGAATATACCGCAACCAATATTTTTAGGTCTACACTACCTTATGCGCATCCAAATTTGAAATATCTCATATTCAAATTTATATTCTTGGAATAACACATGTGGTCATCATAAGATGTAGACCACTTAATGATGGGCAAGATGCTCGTTGCGTAGGTTATAGTCATTGTGACTAAAGTATAGGTCTCCATCTACATGTGGTTTAATTCCAAGTCAAAATATGTAGTCAAACATGCATTAAATCCTTCATTAATCATGTTATACATAATTAAGAGAATTTTCTAAATTAAAATACAAAATTGAAATAATTTTGTAAATTAACGAAGCAAGGAAGTAGAGTGTGTATGCAAAAGGCATTTTATTTACGACAACTAAAAATTTAGTAAAGCAGGGTATAAACTAACACAGATGTTAAATAACATATAACATCAGGGGTCTAAAGGACCAATACATAAATTTTACAACTGATGAACTGCTTTAACTAAATTACATAGAAGGATAGGGACTAATATGTAAATCTACAAATTAAAAGTAAAATAAAAATAAGAAAAATAGGTAAATGGGTGGTGAGCCGAAATCAAAAGAATACGACCCACCACCGTACTAGCGTCGGCCCGGCCTGGGGCCGGAAAAAGGGGCGGCAACGGGGGCGTGGGAGTTAAGGTTTCAACCCTAACCGCCACCGCCTCCCCCTCTTTCGTCATCTGTAACATACCCAAAATCCTAAATTTTAAACTTTGCATCTAACATATTGAAAATGATTTTTCGTGAATCAGAAACACTAAAATTTTCCAACGAAAAACCTGGGCGAGTCTAATAATACTAGTTTTAATATACAAATTCGTGAATAATTTTAAACCTTTTACTTGATAGCTCAAAGGAAGAAAATAAAACATAGTGTGTGCATGTATTTGCATAATGTGTTGTTGTGACTTGAACCCTTTTGCTTGTTTTTGGATTTTATTTGCATTTCATAATAGGGTGAGCATAAATTAAAAATTTGAGGCCAATACTATATTTACTAGAATGTATATAGATGTAAAATATGAAGTTGAGGAACTAAAAGTATAAATCATGCTCAACAACATCATGTCAGGTCAAGAATCATCTAAATATAACTTTACAATCATTTAATCATATTTTATAATAGGAAACCTATAGGTAAAGATAATCTTAGTGAATTTCTAAAAATAATTGGTGTAAGATAAAATCATGGAAAAATTCATGTGGATTCTACTCAATGGGTTAGACTCACTGAAATTTTGGCATGATTTTATCTTTACATCTGGACCCTGGTCAAATAAGTAAAAATCCGATTTAATTCTAAACCCTATTCGGCAAAACTCATACCTCATCCAAAAATGCATTAAATTATATGAAATTGTATATGGAACATCATTTATTCAAATATTAGCTTATTTATAAATAATTAATATAATTTTTCCAGAATTTATTTCACTAGTTTTGATCCCTTAAAAATTCAAACCAATTTCAGCTAGACCAAATTTCTTAATTTTGCTGAGGAAAAACTATAATGAATTTTTGTGTGCAACCAAAGAAAATGGAAAATATATCATTTTATCTATCTCCACAAAATCCACCTTAATTTATCAAGCCCACAAATTGAACTATAGATTAACAAAGAAGAGGGAGAGAAATTAATCCTGGAAAAATGTTAAGTTTCTACGTTTGTCTCTCACCCTAACCTAGAGTACCGCGAATGGGACCCACATGACAGTGTCTTCGGCTTGATTCTAACCCTGTCCATACTTATTTCTCTATTTCCAATCAGGGCAGCCGCTCAGAACAGCCGAGAGAGAGAGGTCGAGGGCGGTGGACTTGGCCGATGTGGGCAGCGAGCCTGCTCGACGCGTGGACTCGACGTGGCAACGCCGAGCTCGCCCTCATCTCCTTCCCGACGCATCGCGCAACGATCTTCACCATTCCAGAACCCAGCCACCAAGGAAAGGAGCTCCTGCTGCTCTCTTCCATCTCTCTTTCGTTCACCGGCCATGGAAGAGAAGCCGCCGCCGATCGCCGTCGAGCCATCGCCATCCCTACCTAATCCACGTTCCATTACCTCCTCAAGACGCCGGTTCTATCCCCTCTGACCTCGGTCTCTATCACACAGCCGATCAACTGGAATGCCGCCATGTCATCACCGTCCCTAGAGCGCGCTCTGGACCTCATTGCCCGTGGCATCGTCGTCGCACAAGATGGAATGGAACCACTGCAGGCCGAGCTACTACGCCACCATCACCACCATGAACTCCTCTGCAAAAGCCCTCAAGAAACCCGAAGGATCGTGCACCGACGAGGGAGATCGCCGTCATCTTCTCCAACTCCGGCTGCCAAACACCATCATCGATTTTTTCTTCTCCGGTGAGCCACGGTTCAATTCCTCGCATGTACAGCTTCCCAGGGACCTCTATAACGTTGTGGACATGCGTGCATGCCAGCTCTTCGGGGAAATTTTGCTATCGCCTTTTCCAGAGGAGAAGCGCCGCCGCCAAGCTGCTACGTGTGCCGCTGCTGCTGTCCAGGCCACGACGACCCCGACCAAG
Source organism: Oryza officinalis (assembly GCA_008326285.1). NCBI lineage: Eukaryota > Viridiplantae > Streptophyta > Magnoliopsida > Poales > Poaceae > Oryza > Oryza officinalis. The sequence goes on from BDMV01000006.1 coordinate 21,532,635, forward strand.
TTTTTGGTGAGTACCCTAGTGCCTCATAAGACCACATGCAAGCACCCATTTAAATTTAATTTGGCTCTAGCGGAATATGCACCATCATGCCGAGCCTCACCCTTATTTGCGACATCACTTCCATTGATTCGAGTCACCATCGTCCGCGTTTAGACCACCATCGGGTTCGCAAAAGTCCCCTCTACCTTTTTGCTTTTGACCACGACCCAATCCAAGGTGCCGTTCGCCGGCGGCGAGCTCACTCGAGCTGCAGCCGTGGCTCCCTGCCTGTACGCTCATGCCCAGGGACCACGATTTATAAATTCGACTACATCCAGGGTTCAAGTTAAAAACTAACAAATCACTGACATATGGGTCAAAAACTAACAAATCACTGACAAACCATAAATATAAAAGAAAATGGGGACTCTTTACAAACTATGACATAAACACATGGGGCAGTGCGGGTTGATTTATGGATTCTATAGGGACCTATTTGCATGATTGCCAAGCACTGACAGTGGACCCCTTGTTATTAAAATCTGGAAAATATAAAGAAATTAACTAAAGCAATTCATGTTCAACTAAAAATTTGTACAAACTTTGTAAATTCCTAGAAAATTCATCTTAGCTTCATTTTGAATGAACCAAATTCCAGAAAACTTACAAAATTATGATCTTTAATATGGTAAGATAAAACTTGCCACTTACAGTAGAAGAAATATCTCTAATTATTTGTGTAAAGGATAATTTGCATAAAGCACAATCTAACTTATAAAATTTGCTGGAAATTAATTTTAGCTTTGTTAACAGCAGATTTTGGTAATCGACTTGGAAAGGAAAGAGAAAACCGAAGCAGAGAGGAAGGATTGAGTTGGAGTCGGACTAGATTTCGTATCGGACCCGATAACTGTATCGGACTGGGTAAGGCGTTGCCATAAAGAGTGTATCGGCCGATACGAATTCGGTGTGGTCGTGGGTGGATACGGGTTGTGAGTTGACAGCGTCAACGTGAGCTTGGTCTGGGCTCGAGATAAGCTTCAAAGGAGTTGCCAAATAGAGATAAAGCTCGGTTTTAGGCAATTGTATCTTGTAATTAAGTAGTTTAGATCTAATCTGTGGCTAAAGTCTGCCGCAAATACTTGTTTGTTAGTTGTAGATAAGATTGTGCCCTACAAGGGTTCTGTTGTAATCTCGGGTATAAATATCCCGATAGTTTGTACGTAGTCTCTCTCTCAGTCAATCACACAATCAAATCAATTTATTTTCGGCGCATCGCCAACCCTCGCAAGAGGTTGACTCCTGACGAGTTCTTGCTTCCCTAGAGCAAGGTAAGAACTCATACCCGACGATCTATATCATCGGGGCTAGCGGTCGCTTTAGGCACGTTTAAGCCCTGAAGATGTGATCGTCGTTTATCGTGTTTTAGCTAATCTCGATGTGGTTTTCTAATTCCGTCTTGCCAGCGGTTAATTCGTTTTAGGGTTTATTGCTGACGACGATTGAATTGGTTTACTCATTTAGATTGTCTAAGGCATTTACCATCCCCAAAAGCAATCGACGGCTTGATCTTTTTTGTGTTAAGTTTCGATTCATACTTTGAGTTTCTATCGACCTTAGTCCTGTTTCGAGATCTAACACAAAGCCTGTTTTTGATTGTAATTAAGGATAGTACTGGGGTTTCAGCCGGTCTTACCTAATGCATGCGATTATCTATGTTTTTGCGTGTGTTTGCCACTTATATATGTGGATCGATTAATATAAATGTATCGGTTGCAGGGTATTTTTAAGATTTCCTTGTGGTTGGTGTATTTATATTGGCCGATTGGCTTGTATAAGTTTGCACTAGGGTATTAGCTAGTGTAGTTGTCTTTGTGAAACCCTCGTCGGCCGATTCCAGTAATCTATTATAGACATGTTAGCATGGGCCGATGAGATTAGATCTGTTCAATTTACTTATTATCCTGAGTAAGCCGATACAGCTTTGCCCTATCGACTGGGCTATAACAATGTGACATCGGCCTATCAGCCGATCGACCATTGTTTTCTGACATGGTTTACTTGTTCTTGTTGATTGCAGATCAAATTAACTGGCACGCTCTACATACGACTAGGCAAGCCAATTTGGACATGCACTGGAGTTAAGCAGATCTCCCAGGCCGCCGTGGAAACGTAGAACCCGTTCTGTTGCGAGGCGGGTCTAAATTCTGCGCCAACACGCTTTTGGCACACCTGGTGGGACTCAAGAACACAAGCTTCGCAACAACAAGAACACCACTTCAAGATGTCGAAGCAGGTCGAGATCTCCGAGGAAAACGTCGTCCCCGTGACCGTCGACCAGCTCAACGCAGACCAGAAAGCCGAGATGGAGAAGCTGGTCGAGCAGTTCCAGAATATGTATCTACAATCATATTCTAGGACTTGGCAAGGCACCTTGATTCAGAAGTCTAAGGTGATAATGCCGAATCCTGGAGATGGAGCTAGCACATCGGCGGCGGCACACGACTACACCGTCAAGACCGAGGATACTGCGGCGCCGACGTTGCAAGACAGGATTGACTCCGCAGTTCATTCTGCGCTAGTCAACCAGTCAGGGATCCTGGTGAACACATTGACCAATACGGTCAAATTGATCCTAGATGGGTCGATCCACCAGTACAAGCCTCAGGGGCCGATTTTCTTGTCAGAAAATAAGTTCCCTGCCTATCGGACCCTAAGGAACGACCTGAGCTCGGCTCAGCCGACAGCGCCGATGCCACCCCCATCGGCGCAACCAACAACACTGCCGCTAGTCCTTACCAGGCAGACAGGGGGGAGCCCTCAGCACATCACGGAGGAGCAATATGCGCAATGGACCAAGGGTAAACAACCAGTGATCGAGCCGATGCAGCAAGTTCCTGTCAACCAGCCATCGGCTAGGCAGCCACAAGCCCCGATGTTCAACAATCCTCCACCACAGGCTGCTTACAACACGCCACAAGGCTACCAGCAGCACACCGCAGGGCAGTATGGCGCGCCGAACCTTCATCACCACTATCGGCCGTACTCCCCAAGGCAGTATCAAGTAGAGGGCTTGCAACAATCATATCAGCAAGACCTCCCGCATCGGCCCGTAGGATACTGGGCCGATATGATAGCCGAAGTGATGCGAGATCAGTTCGGCTTGAAGCCCAAGGAGAATTCTACAGTATATCGGCACCCGTATCCCGAGGAGTTTGACAGAGTGTCGTTGCCAGGCCGATACAAGATCCCAGACTTCTCCAAGTTTTTGGGGCAGGACAACGTCTCGACATATGAGCATGTCAGCCGATTCCTAGCACAGTGCGGGGAGGCATCGGCTATCGAGGCGTTGAGGGTGAGGTTTTTCCCTCTGTCCTTGTCAGGGTCCGCATTTACGTGGTTTTCTTCTTTACCGTTCAATTCCATCAGAGGATGGATAGATTTGGAGAAGCAGTTTCACAGGTATTTCTACAATGGCGTACAAGAAATGAAACTGTTCGATCTTACCACCATTAGGCAACGAGTTGACGAATCGGTCCCAGAGTATATCCAAAGATTCAAAGACATAAGGAACAGGTGCTACAACCTCAGCTTGACCGATTCTCAGTTGGCCGATTTGGCATTTTAAGGATTGCTAGGGCCGATACGCGAGAGGTTCTCCTCGCAGGAATTTGAAAGCCTAGCTCAGCTAGCACAACGGGTATCGGCCCACAAACAACGATTCCAGGAGGCAAAGAAGTTTGCAAAGAAGATCAATACGGTCTATCAGTATGCCTCCGACGATGATGACGAGGAAGATGTTGATGTCGACCTGGCCGAGTGGGCCCGGATGAGGAAGCCGACGACTTGTCAATGGGTAAAAAAGGGCGACAAAGAGGACAAGTTTGACTTCGACATCAACAAGGCCGATAAGATATTTGATCTACTATTGTAAGAAAAGCAAATTCAGCTGCCAGTGGGTCATATATTGCCATCGGCCGAAGAGATCAAGAAGAGAAGATATTGCAAGTGGCATAACTCTTATTCACACCATACCAATGAATGCAAGATCTTCAGACAACAAATTCAATCGGCCATCGAGCAAGGCAGAATCAAGATCGATGAAGCTAAAAGGCCGATGAAGATAGAAGGACACCCGTTCCCAGTCAACATGGTGCGGGCAGACTGGGCCAACGGCGGTGGCCATCGGACCGGCAAACGACCTCATCAAACCTCTGAGGGCCTGATCAGAAAGTACCAGCGGAGGCAGGAAGAACAAGCTCAAGACTACGCCGATCAAGACAACTCTTACGACCCACATTGTGAGTGCGAGTTTTTCCGGTTCTGCTGGAATGAGTGGATGAGGTTGCCATCCATCCAGGAGTGCCCTGCGTGCAAATGGGGCAGAAGATTACTATCAGGGCAGCTCAAGCAGGCAAGCGCATCGGCCGGCCAAGCAAAGGAAATCTATGCATCAAAGGTTAGGGCCGATGCGCCAAGAGCAACATATTGAAGACGAGGAGCAGGTCCATAACCCCCAATGGTGCCCAAGCGATGTATTCACCAAGACACAAGAACGGCGGGTTCAGAGGCTAAGGAGAAAAGAACAAATCCAAGAGCAACAGGTGACAATAGCCTATCGGTCGGCCAAGACCAAGAAAGAGTGGAGTATAAAATCCACGGTGGTCACGGCCGATAAGGGCACCTCCGGTACAGCCCGGACTTCTGCGGCTTCAAAAGGTAAACGAGTGGCCTCGACGCCTGTTAACATGGTTTTTATACTGCCAGCAGAATATAGCGTGCAGGCGGCCGATGAAGCAATAGCCGACGACGACAACCACATTCGACAAGCCACTTGTGCCCGCTATACATCAAGGGATTCACCAGACCAAGCCATATTCGACAAGCCACTTGACGACAACCACAGACACTTGCGCCCGCTATACATCAAGGGATTCATCAACGGACGGCCAATGACGAAGATGCTGGTCGATGCCGGCGCGGCGGTTAATTTAATGCCATACACAACCTTCAGGAAGCTTGGAAAGGTACCTGAAGACCTTATCAAGACCAATATGGTGTTAAAAGACTTTGGTGGCAATGCGTCCGAGGCGAAGGGGGTCCTAAACGTGGAACTCACCGTGGGCAGCAAGACAATACCCACCACCTTCTTCGTCTTCGACGGAAAGGGTTCCTACAGCTTGTTGTTGGGACGGGATTGGATCCACGCAAACTGTTGCGTCCCTTCAACAATGCACCAATGCCTTATACAATGGCAAGGGGATCAGGTTGAGATCGTGCAGGCCGATAGGTCAGTACACGTGGCCAATGCCGATCTCGCAGTGTGGGAGATGGAGGGAATCGACTGCTTGTCCGGGCGGGTCTGGGACGCCGATTTCCTCAAGGTAACTGACTGCGACATCGAGACGATTGAAGACCAAGATAAGCAGTTACTTTAACAAAAATGCGCCGTCCACCGTCGAAGATGAACAAGCTAGTCCCTACACAGATGATGCAATGGACGAGCTAGATGGCAAGTTGGGACAGGGTTTTACGTCGGCCAAAGGAATACAAGAATAATTTGATAAATCTTTTGAAAGAATTCGTGGATTATTTTGTATGGGAATATCACGAGATGCCAGGATTAAGCCGATCGATTGTGGAACATCGGCTACCAATTAAACTAGGCTATCGGCCATTTAAACAAGCTCCTAGGAGATTTAAGGCCGATATGCATGAAGCTATCAAGGCAGAGATTACAAGACTTTACGATGCGAACTTCATCAGGCCCTACCGGTACGCGGAGTGGGTCTCTAACATAGTTCCAGTGATGAAGAAAAACGGCAAGCTCAGGGTGTGTATCGACTTCAGAGATTTGAACAAAGCAACACCAAAAGATGAGTACCCTATGCCTTTGGCCGATTTGCTAGTCGATGCCGCGTCTGGGCACAAGGTTATCAGCTTCATGGACGGGAACGCAGGCTACAACCAGATTTTCATGGCCGAAGAAGATGTTCACAAGACAGCCTTCCGGTGCCCGGGGGCAATCGGCCTGTACGAATGGGTTGTTATGACATTTGGTTTGAAGAATGTTGGGGCTACGTATCATAGGGCCATGAATTATATCTTTCATGATCTTATCGGCTCTTTGATTGAAGTTTATATTGATGATGTCGTCGTGAAGTCAAGAGAGTATGATATGCACTTGGCCGATTTACGCAAGGTACTTGAAAGACTGAGGAAGTATGGCTTAAAAATGAACCCTAATAAATGTGCCTTCGGCGTATCGGCCGGTCAGTTTTTGGGTTTCTTGGTCCACGAAAGAGGAATTGAGATTACACAGAAGAACATCGATGCTATAAAGAAAATCAAGCCTCCGACGAACAAGACCAAGTTACAATCTCTGCTCGGCAAAATCAATTTTGTCCGGCGCTTTATATCGAATCTGTTAGGAAGAATAGAGCCGTTCACTCCGTTACTGGAAATAAAAGACGATGAAGAATTCATATGGGGTGATAAGCAGCAGAAGGCGCTGGACGACATCAAGGAATATTTGAGCTCCCCACCAGTTTTAATTCCTCCACAGAAGGGAGTTCCATTCAGGCTGTACCTATCGGCCGATGAGAAATCTATCGGCTCAGTCTTAGTTCAGGATATTGACGGCAAAGAGCGAGTTATTTTCTATCTCAGTAGAAGGTTGTCGGATGCCGAGACAAGGTACACGCCGATAGAAAAACTCTGTTTGTGCTTATATTTTTCATGTACTGAGTTGAGGTATTATTTACTTTCCAATGAGTGCATTGTGGTAAGTAAGGCCGATGTGATGAAATACATGCTATCGGCCCCCGTATTAAAAGGGAGAATTGGGAAGTGAATTTTTGCATTGACAGAGTTTGACTTGCGATATGAATCGGCTAAAGCAATCAAGGGACAAGCCCTGGCCGATTTCATCGTTTAGCACAGAGATGACTCAATTGCATATTCAGATATTGTGCCATGGACATTGTATTTCGATGGGTCTGTTTGCAGACATGGATGCGGTATCGGCCTAGTCATTATATCCCCTCGGGGAGCAAGCTTCGAGTTTGCTTTTACTATCAAGCCTTATTATACAAATAATCAAGCCGAGTATGAGGCTGTTCTCAAAGGCTTGCAATTACTGCAAGAGGTCGAGGCCGATTCCGTAGAAATCATTGGTGATTCACAGTTGGTCATTAATCAACTTTCTGGAGATTATGAGTGCAAGAATGATATTCTCAGAGTTTACAATGAGGAGTGCATAGAGTTGCTACAAGCTTTCAAGATTGTGACGATGAGGCATATACCCAGGAAGCAGAATTTCGAGGCCAATGACCTAGCTCAGGGGGCATCGGGATACAGACCGATGACTAAAGATGTTCAGATTCAGATCGCCACCGTGGATGCCGATGATTGGAGGTTTGACATCATTGAGTATTTGAAAAATCCTTCTCAATCGGCGTCACGAAAAATGAAGTATAAAACTTTACATTATGTTTTACTGGATGACGACCTGTATTATAGGACGATTGATGGTGTTTTGCTCAAATGCTTAAGTATTGAAGAAGCCAAAGTTGTCATGAGCGAGATCCATGAAGGGATTTGTGGAACACATCAATCGGCCCATAAAATGAGATGGCTCTTAAAGCGCGTCGGATACTTCTGGCCAACAATGCTAGAGGATTGTTTCAAGTACTATAAGGGATGTCAAGATTGTCAGAAATTTGAAGCAATTCAAAGAGCACCGGCATCGGCTATGCATCCAATCATAAAGCAGTGGCCGTTTCGTGGATGGGGCATAGATATGATCGGCCAAATAAACCCGCCATCAAGTAAGGGACACAAATATATACTGGTGGCTACAGATTACTTCACGAAATGGGTTGAGGCCGTTCCCCTTAAGAAGGTTGATTCCAAGGATGCAATTCAGTTTGTCAAAGAGCATATAATATATTGATTTGGACTTCCACAGACGTTGACTACAGATCAAGGGTCAATCTTCGTGTCCGATGAGTTTGTGTAGTTTGCTGAGAGCATGGGTATTAAATTGTTGAATTCTTCTCCATATTATGCGCAAGCTAATGCGAAGGCAAAAGCTTCTAACAAGACTTTAACTAAGTTGATCAAGAGGAAAATCGATGAACAGCCAAAACGGTGGCATACCACGCTAGCCGATTCCCTTTGGGCATATCGGATGGCTTGTCATGGTGCAATTCAGGTGCCGCCGTATCAGCTGGTTCATGGGCATGAAGCTGTGCTGCCATGGGAGACCAACATCGGCTCGAGGAGAATTGCCTTGCAAGAAGACTTGACAGCCGATGAGTATCATAACCTTATGGTCGATGAGCTGGACGATTTGGCACACGTTCGACTGCGGGCATTGGAGAAAATAAAGCATGATAAAGATCGAGTTGCTCATCATTACAATAAAAAAGTTGTTGCCAAATCGTTTAAGGAAGGGGATCTTGTTTGGAAATTAATAATGCTGATCGGTTCTCGTGATAACAAATTCGGCAAGTGGTCGCCTACTTGGGAAGGTCCTTTTCAGATTCATCGATGTGCTCCCCATAATGCTTATTTGCTCAAAGAATTGGATGGACAAGTTTATGGTAGAGCTCTCAACGGCAAGTATTTAAAGAAATATTATCCAAGCCTATTGATCGACTCATGATCGGCCCTCCAGCCGATTTATGATTACAGCCGATGTGCTATGCATTGTCTTTAGATGGCCGATATATACTATCGTTCTTAGTTCAAATTTTACAACATGAGCCCTCATCTTCTAAAATTTGGGGGGCATATATATATAAGCGCAGAATTTTTCAGAAGGAATTTTTTCTGGAATTCTTTCAAAACATTTTTTCGGATTTGGACTTTTCCAGATTAAGATCGAATTCTGCTTTCTGGCCGATGAGATTAATTATAAAAATATCTGTTTGCAAGATGGGTTTCAAAAACAATTTTCAAGCTGGCATTTTCAGATCAAATTCGGCTGCTTGGCCGATAAGGTTTGTCTTTACACAGTATAAAGACAAAATATGTTACATCACCCTATGAAATCTGCAATGGCTGCAATAGCTCTACGGCGAATTTGCTCAATATCTTCTATAGCTTGGGCGTCATCGGCCGTCGACCCTGGGATTGGCTTCAGCGATTTGCTCAGGGTTGTAAGGTACTTGGCCAATGCCTTTAGCTTTGCCGTCTGGTCTTCGATAGCCTTAGGTGATGCAGCTATCCCGGCTTCAACTTCTTGGATTTCGTGGCACGTGGCTTCCAGCTTTGATTCTAGCTCTGCTTCGAGGCGACGGAGTTCTTCGAGTCTGTTCTTCAAGACAATCGGCTCCACCGCTAGCTCGTCCAACTTGGTCTTGTCAGCATTGACTTGAGCCTTGCTAGCGGACAGGGCCGATTCCAGTTGTTCACGTTCTCGTCGCTCCGCAAGTCTTTCTTTCGCCTTATGAAGCTTGAATCGATATTGCTCTAAGAAGATGGCCGGCGTTAGAATCTCCATCAGGTTTTTGGGCAGTTCGTCTTGAATCTCTTGTACCCTGACCCTGATGGGGGTGCAATCTTCCACCAAGTACTCCAATGAGGACTCTAGCCGATTGGAGATGTCAGTCAGCCGGTTCTTTAGATCATCAGAGATAGATGCCTTGGCTGTTGTGGGCGGTTCTTTGTCCTCATCGTCAAGAAACTGGCCGATATCAAAAGAGAACATATCGGCTAGGTTCTACAAATATCAATATGGGCCAAGGTTAGCCCTGTCAAGCAAGAATCGGCAACAAGGGGGATCAGAGTAACCCTGGTTACCTGTGTTGGAGCTTCGATGGTGCTTGCATCGGCCTCCTTTTGTTGTGTTGACGTAGTGGGCGAGAGGGTTGGCCGATGTGGCGCAGACGAAGGAGCTCTTGGCTGGAGAAAAATAGGAAATTGATGAACGGATCTATGTTACTAGAAATAATGCAAAATTAACTCTTACCGAGACAGTCAGAGAGGGTGGTGGAGAAGGAGAAGGAGTTCTCAATCGTGCCTTGGCTCGTTCGCGCCTTTGTAAGGTTGCCTTCTTGGTTCTTGGTAAAGGGGCCGATCGAGTTCTCTCCTTCAGCACAGATGACAGCGCAGCCTGAAAGGGATATGAAGTTAAAGTATAACAGTACAATGGGATTATGCAAACGAAAAGAAGGGATTGTATTGACCTTGCGAACTGCATGTCTGGTCCTTTTTGGTTGGGGGCGTCGCCTTGGTCATCGGCTGGCGGGATCTCAGTAGCTTCGGCCGATGGCTCCTTGGTAGTTTCGGCCGATGGGTTCTCTTCTAAATGTGCATCGGCCGCCGCTGCATCAGCTGCCTCCTCCATCACTTGTTCATCAAGGAATTCTTCCAAGGAGGGGTCTAGCTCTTCGGCATCGGCCTGGTCATCGGTTCTAGCTTTCTTGCTGGCTTTCTGCGATTTCCTTTTCGCTGGCGCTTTCCTCTTAGGGTTTTCTTTAGGCATCGGACCTTGGAGAAGTGACGCCAGCTTTGGGGCAGTTTGGCCGATGATTGACTCCATGACAGTTGATCCTGACGGGGCTAGGGCTTGATGATAAAAGATTTCTCGCCCACTGTTGCTCACAGCCGGAATCGAACCATCGGGGACCTGAGGGCTGATGTTTTTGATAAGGTCTATCACATAGAATCTGGCCGATTGGTGGAAAATATGAGCAGCCCACTCTTGCCACCATGTCTGAAAGCTGATATGAACAAAGGTGCTCAGATGCAATCGGTCACAATCACCGAGATTTGGGAGTTCGATTTCCAGCGCTTTGCTCATGACCAGCGCCGATGGAACCGTGCCTCTGCTCTCTAGGAGCTTATGAAGATACAAACTCACAGGAAGTTGTCCAAGCCCGCACTGTCTAGCGGCCACCATTGGATTATAAAATTCGTAAGACAGGCTGGTGCTTCTTCCTTGAAATAGGCCTACTTGGAGCAGGCATGGGGTGAGGCCGATCATGAACAATTCCCTTGACTCTGAATCATCATTTACCAAACTCAGTTGAAGATCGTCAGGGAGTTCAAAATCTCGGTCCGATGTGTAGACAAACATGTCCATCCTCACTGATGGAGGGCCGGTGTAGAATCGGATGAACCATGTAGACATGTCTTCGGCCGATTGCTCTGCTCCTGGATAAACGGAGGCCGCTTCTCCATAGGACATGCATCTTTTGGTCCTGGGATCTTCGTGGTCAGCATATTTTGAGGGGAAGCGGGAGTCCGATAGTGGAGGCCGATCAACCATGGTGTTGGTGTGGATGGTGAGCCAAAGTTGAATAAACCACCATGGTCCTCCATGGGACACAATCTGTTTTAGCATCAAGTCTTGTGTGGAGACATGGAGCAGCCGATAGACAGCTCCCAACAGGTATCGGCCCAAGGGGATTTGCTTCTTGTCGATCAAAGCCTGAGCCAAGTGTTGACAGTTTGTAGTGGGGCCGCAGGTCGATCCACAGAAGATAAACCTTTCCAACCACAGTGTCAGGAAGGCTACATGTTCTCGTTCTGAGACCGATCCTTGTTCCATGTGTTCAGAGATGTATCCGGACCAGCCTCCAATCTTCTTGGTTTTCAATTTGTGACAGCTATGTACTAGGAGGCTGAAGGGATTGATCTCGGAGTCAATATCCAATCCTGTCAGTATCTTGACATCAATCAGGGTTGGGGTCATCGGACCTTGTTTGAACACGAAGGCGTTCAAGGTACTGGACCAGAAGTAGCTGGCGGCCGACATGAGTGGCTCGTTCTTCTTGGTATCGGCTAGGGATAAAGTGATACATTGGCCGATCCCTATTTCGTCCCAGTGGATTTGTTTAGCGGCAGCAATCCTCTTATGCCAAGTTCTGTATCCGTTAAGCTTGGATGGCCAAGACCTGAAGGTGTGTTTCCATGAAGATACATTGGGTTTGGTCTGCCTAAAGGGGATTCTGTCTGTCTCGGCGTTGATTAGCCAGGTTGGGTCGCAGTCGCCCATGGGGCCTAGCAGAAAGCGATGGGATTTGTCGTTGGTTGGGATTAGGATCTGGTTTTTGAAGACCTATGTCACCATAACAACGATGAAAAAGTAAGACCCGGGGGGCAAGAGCATAAACCCTAACTTAGGGAACTCGGCGGAAAAAACGATAATGCGGATTTGGAAGAAATTGACTTACCATAGGGATCTCGGAGGCGTAGAACGGAGCGGAGGCCATTGTTGTCGTTGAAGGGGTCGCTGTGGAGGGGGTCGATGTCAACGGGACGCCGAGGGTTCGCCGGAGTTGAAGAACACGAAGTGTTTGTTGAATCGGCGGCGAAAGGACTCGAATCTGGATCTGCGCGGTTTTTAGTCAAGCCCTAGCAAGGAAGTCGATGGGTTCCTCGGAGCTAATTCCGCCACATTATATAATGAAGCGGAATTGGGGGGCATGTGTTAACAGCAGATTTTGGTAATTGACTTGGAAAGGAAAGAGGAAACCGAAGCAGAGAGAAAGGATTGAGTTGGAGTCGGACCAGGTTTCGTATCGGACCCGGTAACTGTATCGGACTGGGTAAGGCGTTGCCATAAAGAGTGTATCGGCCGATACGGATTCGGTGTGGTCGTGGGCCGATACGGTTTGTGAGTTGGCAGCGTCAACGTGGGCTTGGTCTGGGCTCGAGATAAGCTTCAAAGGAGTTGCCAAATAGAGATAAAGCTCGGTTTTAGACAATTGTATCTTGTAAATTAAGTAGTTTAGATCTAATCTGTGTCTAAAGTCTGCCGCAAATACTTGTTTGTTAGTTATAGATAAGATTGTGCCCTACAAGGGTTCTGTTGTAATCTCGGGTATAAATATCCCGATAGTTTGTACATAGTCTCTCTCTCAATCAATCACACAATCAAATCAATCTATTTTCGGCGCATCGCCAACCCTCGCAAGAGGTTGACTCCTGACGAGTTCTTGCTTCCCTAGAGCAAGGTAAGAACTCGTACCCGACGATCTACATCGTCGGGGCTAGCGTGTCGCTTTAGGCACGTTAAGCCCTGATGATGTGATCGTCGTTTATCGTGTTTTAGCTAATCTCGATGTGGTTTTCTAATTCTGTCTTGCCAGCGGTTAATTCGTTTTAGGGTTTATTGCTGACGACAATTGAATTGGTTTACTCGTTTAGATTGTCTAAGGCATTTACCATCTCCAAAAGCAATCGACAGCTTGATTTTCTTTGTGTTAAGTTTCGATTCATACTTTGAGTTGCTATCGACCTTAGTCTTGTTTCGAGATCTAACACAAAGCCTGCTTTTGATTGTAATTAAGGATAGTACCGGGGTTTCAGCCGGTCTTACCTAATGCATGTGATTATTGATGTTTTTGCATGTGTTTGCCACTTATATATGTGGATTGATTAATATAAATGTATCGATTGCAGGGTGTTCATAAGATTTCCTTATGGTTGGTGTATTTATATTGGCCGATTGGCTTGTATAAGTTTACACTAGGGTATTAGCTAGTGTAGTTATCTTCATGAAACTCTCGTCAGCGGATTCCAGTAATTTATGATAGACATGTTAACATGGGCCGATGAGATTAGATCTGTTCAATTTACTTATTATCTTGAGTAAGCCGATACAGCTTTGCCCATCGGCTGGGCGATAACAATGTGACATCGGCCTATTGGCAGATCGACCATTGTTTTCTGATATGGTTTACTTGTTTCTTGTTGATTGCAAATCAAATCAACTGGCACGCTCTGCATACGACTAGGCAAGCCAATTTGGACCTACACTGGAGTTAAGCAGATCTCCCAGGCCGCCGTGGAAACGTAGAACCCGTTCTGTTGCGAGGCGGGTCTAAATTCTGCGCCAACACGCTCTAAATGACTTGAACTAAAATTTGTTAGAATCATCAAATTCTCAACTTAATTTAGGTGGATTGAGTTATAGTGCAACCAGCATATATAATTTCATGCACTTTAAGTAATCGTGAATAGCTGTAAATAATATGAGAACTTATAAAATTCATAGGAAATTGGTTCCAACTCCAAATTAGGTGATTCTAGTTTTGTTAGATTCATAATTTCATAAAATTAATTACCATGAATTAAAATATGAACCATGAAGTATTAAAAACATTTCTAAGAGTTGTGTGTAGCAAATTATGGACATAATATATATTATGACTCGTAAAATACATATAAGATTAATACAAACATTTAAAATTATAAACTCATAATTGTTGGGCTAGCAAACTTGTTCACTTATTTACTGTAAACTAAAACTTAACACATTATGTTTATAAAACACCCTCATATATCGTATAGTTAACTCTATGTACCCTATGGCTTCTAAAATTTGTAACAAATTAATGCTAGCTTTAAAAATAATGAAATAAACTTCATTGATCTTAGAAAACCATGCCCTCTGCTGCAGTAACCTATAAATTCACAGAACTTGAACCTAACATACATCTAAAATTTATTAAGACATAATTAGCCTGTCTAATATAGAATTATAAAATTCACAACTCACAAATTCAAAGTGATAAAATAAAAATTCCTTCGCCATAAATCATGTTTAGTCAGTACCTATCTACCACCATGAATTCATGCATATTAGAAGCATTTTGGATTTTTGTATGATTTGGTGTTTATATCGTTACCGTTATTTCGTATAGTGAACGACATCCTTTTCAGTGAGGAGTTTGGGTTTTGTTGCTGACCGTAAGGGAGATTCTAATTAAGGCAAGTGCCCTTTTCCGTTGAACACATTGAATCTTATGTTTTATGGGCAAATATTTTATTTATAACTTTGCATGCGCTATTTGGTAAAACATTGTATTTTGTTGAGAAGTTGGTAGTTATAACCCATTTGTTACATGAACCATCTCTATAAATTTCACTCATTGCTGATTATAACTATAGGAATAATTGGAGTACATTAGTTGTACTCTAATGGGTCTAATTATGCTTTATATGTGACATATGCTTAGCCATGCTTAGCAATTCGCTAAATAATATTGTGATCACTTTATAAATGATATTTGGGTATTATCTTACTTCTGGATATATATAAGAACTATGATGATTTGAGAACTAAAATGGAGTTGAACATGTTTTTAGACTTGGGCGACAAGTGGTGCATATATGGTGTTAGTTGTGCACCGATAGGGGGAGTGTTCGCCTGGGTTGATTAAGAACCGAACTTTGTGTTGTTCACTATTGTTTACCGTACATCCACATGTGCTATTTATGGGGTGGCCTTAGCTAATTAAGTTACTCAAAGTCTAGCCTTGCATATTGGTAGGCCGGAGTAGAATGAATTAGTCTGAGCGATGATTCATAGGAACTACCCATGAATATGTGTTGATTATAATGCTAGCGAATATTACTAGTTGTGTGTGTTTCTGTGAGGGGACGAATGGTCTGCCTCACAGCATGGGCGTCTAAGTCTGTCCAATTCAACGGTTAAGTGCCTCGTGGGGGAACGGATGTGTTCGCTGTCACGGCGTTAGGTTTAAGGCGTGGGCCCGCCACCTAACGATTCTGGGTCATTCCCAGGATGGATTACACTTGTCGTCGCTGATGCAAGGCTAGGCGTTAAGTAATGTAAAGGCTACGTTGTGACCTCTAAACCACATTCAAAGTGTAGAGTGTGGTGGTACCGACGGGTACCGGACAAATTAGAGCGATTTACATCATGTGGGTAAAGTTGTACAAACTCTGCAGAGTCCAAAACTAATCGATTAGCCGTGCTCATGGTCATGAGTGACATAGTGAATTGTCATGGGTATAGACTTGTGATTTATAAATGTGTTTATGAAAATGGGCTATGGGAATGGTGAAAGGTGTTGAGTTCTGATGATTACGATGATGAGTTTGCCTGGGTGGGCTGATATTGTGAAGTATTGCTTGCAGCCATGGATGGCACAAGAATGATATTATGATGATGGTTATGATGCTATTATGTTACCATTATGATATTATGCTATGCTATTTATTCTATACATTCACAAAGGTTTATCTAAATACGTTGCAAATGTTTGTGAACTAAAATTAGCTTTGTGCTGAAAATTAAGTCCACATATAGCCTCTCTTTTAAGTAGAGCCTTCATGTATATAGGTTTGATTGTGTGCTTGCCAGTACATTAATTTGATTAATGTACTGACTCTTGTTGTACTGGAATATCCATTTTGTAGGTTGTTTCCTTAGTCTATTTTGAGTGATTCGGGAGATCGTTGTTTCTTCTAGGACTGGATCTAAACGGGTTACCTCCCCAGTCGGCTGCTTGTGGTTTCGGGTAACCAAGCTTCCGCGGATCAGTAATTATCTGGCCGATTGGCCTATCTATTTAAATTAAAATGTAGAGCAAAGTTTATTTATATTTACTATCTATTATTCTGATTTTCATCGCTTAGATAAAAGTGTGGAACTAGAGCTTATCCTGGGATCTAGTTCTACACCGGTATGAATATTTGAGCATTTGGGATGTCGTAGAGCTTTAGCAAATTTTGTCAAGTTCTGTAACACATCTGGTCGCCACCTTCGTGTGGTTTGACGGGCATGTCTCAGGCTGAAGTTAACTGGCATGCTAAAGTCCCAGCAATATCCCCTATGCTATCTACTCGACGCTTCAGGTTTTATACTATGTATGTTATTTGACTTGATAGGGTGGCGATGAGGTTGGATGGTTATTGTTTTACTCGATTATTACTAGACCCAATCCAACTAAATAATTCACGCTATCACTTCAAATAACTTACATAATATTTAACCCGGGGTGTCCTGACATCATTGCCGTTGCGCCATCATCGGGTCCACCGCCTCCTCCGCATCCATCCGCCACCTCCGCAACCACCCGAAACCACCACATCGACCACCGCCTCCACCTCCATCTGTCATAGCGGCTGCCCCTCCGTCCGCCAGGGGGTTGCTGGCCGGGTTAGGCCGATGGGCCCCACTCCTCGTTGGAGTCAGAGGCTGGCAGGACCCGGACGCTGTTCCCCCCACTCCGTTCGGGAGCGTGCGGCTCAGGGAGCCATGGGGAACAACGTGATAGGTGGTGAAGATCGGGAGGGTGAGCAGCGGCTTCACCGGTGTGATGGCGAGACGAGGACAGAATAAAGAAGGCCGACTCCCCCGTGCGCACGACTAGGGTTCCAATCTGACCGAACCCCAGCGGTGCAGTAGTGGGGGAGCGGCTTCGTCGTGGTGGCGGTGGGGTTGATGACGACGAAGCGACGATGAACGGGGCTGGCAGTGACTCCATCTCTAGCAGGAGGGAGCACTGCTCACCAACGGGCGTCACCACCGTGGTCCATCCATGGTGGATGCAAAATTGTACCCCCTGGACTTGGATGCAGCGAGGCACCGTTGTACCTGAGGCGGGCACTGGTGGTGGCGGAGGGGCGGCAGCGATGGCGCATCGCCGAGGATGGTGGCGACGGCCTCCAACCCTAGTACGGCGCCCGGCATGGTGATGGTGGAGATGGTGACGACTCCTCGTCGAGCAACGGAGGAGATGGCGAAGGCGATGAGTGCAGTCGCGGCGAGGAAGGCCGAGAACGGCATCGACGATGGAAAAGGTAGGCATCGTACCTTCTCCGATTTCTTTTTGCTTCTTCTTCTCTTCTTCTCGTGAAGAGCATGCTGATAACGTGTTAAAAGGGAATTGGGAATACAAGAGCGAGAGAGATCTCTTTATTGATCAATGCGATACATTATATAGATTAAAAAGGGACGGCAACCGTAGGTGCGATGGTTCCCGTTGCCGACGAGTGCCGAGAGACAGAGGAGGCGTGGGGTATGGTACAACTGCCATGCCCAACGATCCAACGCCGATCCATCCTTTTATATGGATGAGATAATCCAAATATTTCATAACACAAATCACATATAAAATGGTACGATGTAATATTGGTTGAAACATACCCCCTCCCCTCCGGTCTATAATTCTTGATGTTTTGGATAAATTGAGATTAAACTTTTATAACTTTAACTATCTATAGCTTTAAAAATATTTAGTTTAAAGACAACATAACAACGTATGTAGATTTGTTTTACAAATTAAAAATGTATTTATTTGCTATATATATTATAATAGAAAAACATATTAAGCATATATTTGAATGTTATTGTTCAAAATGTCAAGAATTAGAATCATGTAACCGAAGTGTGTAACAAGCTGGTCCTTCAAATTATACACGTTCAACATCTTTGCCTGGGTTTGTCGGAGACTCTCGGAGGACCTATGGACAAGGGCCTTTACCTACTGGTGGGCCGTTATTTGGATCATCTGCATGCACAACCAAAACAAAAAATAAATTGTTTGTGCTGACGATATTCAAGCGAATTTATCTGATGATATGACAATAACGGAGTGATATAATAATCCCTTCTGGAAATATTTATCCATGGTTATTTCTCGTCAGTAACTTAATTGACTGAACTAATAGAGAACACCTTATGCAGCACAAAGAGAAACAAGAATTTATACCTTTCCTAGTGCGAGAATGATTCTGCTGTGATTTTGAACAACATTGGGGAACTACGGCAATTCGACATTACAAAGGGAAACCAGAAACACTAGGGATGGTTAGAAGGGATCCTATGGCTTAAAAAGCTTTATTTTAATAGAAAATACTTTCTATGATCCTGAATTTTGCCCCTTCCTCTGTATAACTCAGTTTTTATTTTGATCTCCCTATATCACTTTCATTTGCTAACGGTGAGTTGATGGTCAGATTTTTTTTCACAAAATGATTAAATGACTATATATTGCTCCTCTCTGGCATTTATGTTCGAGTTTGTTAAAAGACAATTCTCAAGAATCAAAAGGGATATAATTATTTGACAATAAATTAAAAAAGGAAAAGTACGAAGTACCCCTGTAACTATTGCGATGGTACGAATTACCGGACATTTTAAACCCTGAACTGACTATACCAGACATACAACCCCCCTCAACCCAATCCGAAGGAGTTTTCTCCTACGTGGCATATGCGTGGCAATCCAGTCAGTATTTTTCTATTTAAAAAATGATGGGGCCCACCTGTCAGATTTTCTCACTTCTCTCTTTCCCCTCTTCCCCGACCACTAGCGACATTGACAGCAGCAAGGCAGGCCTCTGCTGCCGCCGCCCCCTCTTCCTTTCTTCCCCGTTCACGACCTCGGCATGCGACGACACTTGTGGAGGCGAGGTGCTCGCCAGTTTCCACCGCCCGCCACCTGTTTCGCCATTGCGCCTCCTCTCCATTGGAGAGAGAGGGAGGGAGGTAGGTAGGAAGCAACCCAGCAACCTCTGGAGATGCGGTCAACTGGCGGCAGCGCGGTGTGGTGCGATGGTTTAGATGGCATGGGCAAGGCGACAGTTGCAGCTCTGATGTTCTCTGCTGAATAGTAGGACGGCAAGGAGCGGAGGTGGAGAAGGCACCGGCGGAGTTGAGGGTGCCATTGGGAGCGGCGACTCGGTAGCTGATAGTGGACAATCAACGGAGGTAGGCAAAGCAGCGCTTAGGCTAGCACCCCAGGGCAGCGGTGAACTCCAGGTAGCGGCATGGAACAGCGGTGCAAGCAGCAGTGCAACAGCGGTAGAGATTGGTCGATGGAGGCACGGTAGAGAGAATCCAGTGGCTGGTGATAGAGGCCAGGGTCGAAGGCACCGACGACGAGGAGCCTACGTGATCCCGGGTGGAGGGTGGAGGATGGCATCGGCAGAGGGCGAGCCCGTTCTCCACCTAGGGACGTGAGGATGGCGCCTGCGATATCCCGTGACGCCTCCAGCAAGCGAGTCCGGTGGCGGACAAGGAGCCAAAGGAGGACGCGGCGCACCGGTGTAGCCGAAGCATGGGTAGGGTGGTCGACGATGATGGCCCAGCAGAGGTGGAGGCGGAGTAACGTCAGCGATGGAGAAGCGACGCCGGTGTCGGGGTTCTAGGAGGTGCACAGGTAGGGAGATTGGTGCAGTGGAGGCGCCGGCGGCGGGCAACGCGTCCCTCAGATCTGCCCATCATGCCCCCGCCACGCCTACAGTAGCCTCCCGGCCGCCGCCCGCCTCTCTGCCACACCCCCACATCACCAACAAATGAGGACCGACAGATAGAAAGAAGAGAGAGAAGAGGTATATTACAAGTGGGGCCATGGTTTTTTTTTCTTGATTGGATTGCCATGTAGGACAAAACCTCTCCGTATTGGATCAATGTGGGTTATTCGTCTGGTATAAATAGTTCAGGATTTAAGATGTCTGGTGTTGTGGTTTAGGGAGATAATTTGTCCTGTTGAGATAGTTCAGGGATAATTCATACTTTTGCATTAAAAACATATCGGTAAAAAAACCAAAAAACAAAAATTAAGGTCAATTAATTATTACTTTAATTTGGTAAAACAAATACACATCTTTAACAGAAATTTTAAATGAACTAAAAATAATTTTGGTTTTCAAACTCCTAGGTAAACTTTTGCTTGAATTTCATCAAATTATATTAAAATTAATTTAAAATTTTAAATATTGGTTTCAAATTTGAGATCAACTAATTATATCCCATTTATTATTTATAAATGAAAATTTTTAATTTCAGATTTATATTTTTTAATGAAGATAGCGCCTGATATTCACACCTCAGTATAAAAAACGATTGTTCTTAGGCCCTAGGCTTTACTTTCCACAGGCGGCCTAATTTCTAACCAAACGTGAAGATGGCAGAGTCCGCCTAAGGCTTTATTCTTTTTGAGAGAGTTACCAACTCATTTCTCTCGTTTTTCATGCGCACGTTTTTTAAACTACTAAATGATGCAATTTTTAAGTTTCTATACGAAAGTTGCTTTAAAAATCATATTAATCATATTAGCAAATACTTAATTAATCATACGCTAATGAGTCGTTCCGTTTTACGTGCTGAAAGGGTTAGTCCCAACCCCAGAGAACTAACACAGGCTAAGGGTCCTTAACAAAACGCATACAAAAAAAGGTATATATCAAAATAGGTGCATGGCTCGAAATTAGGTATTTTAGGGACAGAGGGAGTATGAAATATAACTGCATTAATGGTTTTCATGAACAATCTACTGGTGAAATTTTCACATACCAAACTACTCCTTTTTTTTCCATAATATAGTGGATTTTGCCTTCTTTTGGAAAGATTAAGGGTGAAAAAAATAAGATGCACATATTAAATGAGATGGTTGTGGGTGGGAGGATAGTAGGAGTTATGGGAGGAAGAAATTTAAATTAAAGTTAATTGATGACATAATTAACTTAGTATACCAAAATTTCTTATATTTAGGTACAAACTAGAAGGGACAAAATTGTTAGATTATTGAATGGACGAAGTATATATTTTTTTTCTCATACGAAGTTAAGATATCAACGTTTTGCTGCATGTATAATCGATGTTATCTACTTGAAACTGAAGCGAGAGTGTACGCAGAGTTAGAAATATTCCAAGCATGAAAGCCAGCACAATTACAAATTCACAACTCATTGACATCATATGTTGGAAGATCGTGTGCTTATTCTTTACTCCTCTGCGTGCATATTTTATTTTATAATCATGTCTTTTGTTTAGAACATTATGTTACTTCTCTATGATTTTTTGGAATTAATAGTTTATTGCTCAGAATGAGTGCTCGAGCATATCTAGAAATAAGTAAATTTCCCTTTGGATCATTTTTAATTTTAGCCAAAGTTTTAAAAAGACCAGTGCTAGATACATCATTCTACTTAACACCATATATATCATTCTTTTATCCAATTGTTTTATTTCACCATCCTTTATTCTACCGTTGATAATTCACGTGGCCCCTGTTCTATTCCCAGGAAATGCATGAATGGTTTCATTGTAAAGTTGATGAAGAGTACAGTCCTATCTTCACCAAAGTTTGTCAAATCTACTTGCTTCCTGCTGTATTATTTTGCTTAAAAGCTATTTTTCATATCATCCTGCCCTACGCTTAAATGCATATTCTACTTTCCTTGCCTCACGTACCGAACTTTGTTTTGTTTTGGTACATATGGTCCCATGACTATATGTGTAGCTCAGTTAACTACTAGAACAAAGATATGCAACACAGTTTCATTCTCCTTTTGTTCAAATACCTACATATTTACTCCCTCCGTTCTAAATTATAAGGAATTTTGGATGGATGTGAAACTGACGGAGCGTGAAACTCCTCACCGGGAGACCGTGCAGGAGTGCGATTCCCTTTGCCGGTTCGGCCGAGGGCGCGAAGTGCGATTCCTTTCCCGGATCTGCGGGATTTTCAGCGAGAAAAGACGCGAGAACGCAGGCGATTTAGACAGGTTCGGGCCGCTAGGAAGCGTAATACCCTACTCCTGTGTTCTAGTAGATTTGAGAGTATGATGGGATCCAGAGACAATCCCGCCTCTAGCCAGCCAGTCTTAGTCCGATCAAGCCAGCCCCCTTTCCCAGGCCTAGGCCTCCTTTTATATGGCAAGGGGCTACCACATGGGCCACGAGCTGCCTAAGAAAGAAAACATTCTTTTACATTTGGGGCTATCCTATCGCTGGAAGCAGCCTCTGACAGGCGCCGCAGCACGCCTCTGCTCGTCCAGTCGACCCATCCGAGGGACGCCCGTTTCCACTTTCATTAAATGGCGGGCGACTTTCTTGTCTCGCCAGCGCCAGAATCGGGAAAGCATCTGACCGGGGCTGACATACCAACTTCGGGAGTTGGCACGCCAACTCCGGCTGAGAGATGAGGGACATAGGGCTCTCATCATTCCGACGGGACGGGGCGAGGCATGCAGCAGGCCGCCTGGCGCCACCTAACCCGCGATCTGACCGGTCTGCGACCGGTCACTCATCGTGACCGGTCACGGACCGGATATGCACGCGCCACGCCGCATTAAATGCGGCATAATGCGCTCGTATTAACCGCCATAAATGCGGTTAGGTGAGCTCCGCCGTGCTCACCTAACCTGTGCACGTGGCATCAAAACCACAGGGGGTCGGGGCGCCCCAGGCCTCAGGGCAGAAACGGGAGCGGCCCGACCCCGGGGGGAAACCGGGAGGGCAGCCGTCACGTCACCCTCGGGCCCAACCCCTCCGGGGGAACGGGTCACGTGTATCCCTGTGGCCGCCCTTCCCTTTGGTCTTGACACCCCCGGTCCCATGTTACCGACAGAGACATATCCTATCCTGTCCAGATTCATATTATTAGGATGTGTCACATCCACTCAAAATGCTTTATATTATTGGACGGTGTTAACGGTAGAAGAAGGGCTAAGTTGGAGTCGGACCAAGTCTTGTATCGGACTCGACAGGCGTATCGGACTGGAAACGGTGTTAGCAGAAAAGGTGTATCGGCCGATACGGATTCAACGTAGTTGTTGGCCGACAGAGACAGGAAGTTAATAGAGTTAGCATGGGCTTGGTTTGGGCTCAGGATAAGCTTCAAGGAGATTGCCAAATAGAGATAAGGCTCGGTTTTGGGCAATTGTATCTTGTAGATCAAGTAGGTTTAGATCTAATCTATGGCAAAAGTCTGCCGCAAAGACTTGTTTGTTGAGTTATAGATAAGATCGTGTCCTCTCTGGACAATGTTATAATCTCGGGTATAAATATCCCGGTAGTTTGTACATAGAAGCTCTCTCACAACACAATACAACAAACAATCTTGTTTAATATACTTTCGGCGCATCGCCAACCCTCGCAAGAGGTTAGCTTTCGACGAGTTCTTGCTTCCCCAGAGCAGAGGTAAGAACTCGTACCCGACGATCTACATCGTCTTGGCTAGCGTGTCGCTTTAGGCACGTTAAGCCTCGATGATGTGATCGTCGTTTATCATGTTTTGGATGATTTTGGTAAGTGTCTTAATTATGCTTCGCTAGCGATTAACTCGTTTTAGGGTTTATTGCCGATGGTGGTTTAATTATTATGCTTAGTTAAATCTTTCAATGCATCCACCATCCCCAAAAGCAATCAACGACTTGATTTTTTTCGTGTTAAGCCTCAATTCACACTTTGAGTTGCCATCGACCTTAGTCGTGTTTTGAGATTTAATTCAAAGCTTGTTTTCGATTGTAATTAAGGATAGTGCCGGGGTTTTAGCCGGTCTTATCTAATACATGTGATTACCATTATGTTTTTATATGTATTTGCCATCTACATGAATGAATCGATGAATATAAATGTATCTGTCGTAGATTACTCTTTAGGGCTTGTCTATGATCAATATATTTATATTGGCCGATTGGTTCATATAGATTCACACTAGAGTATTAGCTAGTGTATCTACCTCCTGTATCCCTCATCGACGGTGCCATTAATTGACATTAACATGTTGATGAAGGCCGATGGGACTAGATTTACATTTTAGTCCTACTTTATCACAAGTAAGCCGATATAGCTTTACCCTATCGGTTGGGTCACGACAATGTGACATCGGCCTATCGGCCGATCGGCCATTGTTTTCTAACATGGTTTACTTGTTTATCTTGTTGATTGCAGATCAAATCAACTGGCACGCCCTACACACACCTAGGCAAGCTTTTGGACCTGCACTGGAGCTAAGTAGATCTCCCAGGCCGCCGTGGAAACGTGGAACCCGTTTGGTTGCAAGGCGGGTCTAAATTCTACGCCAACATGCTTTTGGCACGCCTGGTGGGACCATCAAGAATGCAAGCTTCGCAACAACAAGAAGACCACTGCAGGATGTCAAAGCAGAGTGAGATCTCCGAGGAGAATGTAGTCTCTGTGACCGTCGACCAGCTCAATGAGGAGCAAAAAACTGAGATGGACAAGCTGGTCGAGCAATTTTGGAATATGTACCTACAGACGTACTCCAGGACTCGGCAAGGCACTCTCATCCAAAAATCTAAGATGGTAATGCCGAGCCCTGGAGACGGAGCCAGCACGTCGGCGGTAGCACATGAGCACACTGTCAAGACCGAAGAAAATGCCGCGCCGACGTTGCAAGATCGCATCGATTCCGCAGTTCACTCTGCGCTAGTCAACCAGTCAGGGATCCTGGTGAACACATTGACCAATACGGTTAAGTCAATCCTAGATGGTTCTATTCACCAGTACAAGCCTCAAGGGCAGATTTTCCTGCCTGACAACAAGTTTCCTGCATATCGGACTTTGAGGACTGATCTGAGTACGGCTCCACAGCCGACGGCGCCGATCCCACCTCCATCGGCCCAACCAGCGTCGACCATGCCGCTGGTCCTGACCAAGCAAGCGGGAGAAAGCCCCCAACACATCACGGAGGAACAATTTGCACAATGGGCGAAGGGGAAACAGCAGGTCGATGAGCCAATGCAGCAAGTTCCAGTCAACCCGTTATCGGCCGGACAACCTCAATTCTCCACGCCAAGTAACCCTCCGCAACCAGCTGCTTACAACGCGCCACAAGGCTACCAGCAGTATACCGCAGGGCAGTACGACGCACAGAACTTAAATCATCACTTCCAACCGTACTCCCCCAGGCAATATCGGGCAGAGGGCCTGCAGCAGTCTTACCACCAGGAGCTCCCACACCAGCCCGCAGGATACTGGGCCGACATGATAGCCGAGGTGATGCGAGATCAATTCGGCTTGAAGCCCAAGGAGAGTTGTACAGTGTATCGGCACCCGTACCTCGAGGAGTTCGACAGAGTGCCACTGCCAAGCCGATACAAAATCCCGGACTTCTCCAAATTTTCAGGGCAAGATAACGTCTCTACATACAAGCACGTAAGCCCATTCCTAGCACAGTGTGGTGAGGCATCGGCCATAGAGGCGTTAAGGGTGAGATTTTTCCCTCTGTCTTTGTTAGGGTCAGCATTTACATGGTTTTCCTCTTTACCCTGCAATTCCATCAGAGGATGGATAGATCTAGAGAAGCAGTTTCACACATACTTTTACAACGGCGTACAAGAGATGAAACTATCTGATCTCACCGCCATCAGGCAACGGGTTGATGAATCGGTCCTAGAATACATCCAAAGATTAAGGGACATAAGGAATAGGTGTTACAGCCTCAGTTTGACCGATTCTCAACTGGCCGATTTGGCGTTTCAAGGATTACTAGGGCCGATACGAGAGAAGTTCTCATCTCAGGAATTCGACAGCCTAGCTCAGCTAGCACAACGAGTATCGGCCCATGAACAAAGATTCCAGGAGGCGAAGAAGTTCGCAAAGAAGATCAACACGGTCTACCAATACGCCTCCGATGAAGACGATGAAGAAGATGCCGATGTCGATTTGGCCGAGTGGGCCCGGATGAAGAAGTCGACAACGTGCCAGTGGGCCAAGAAGGGCGACAAGGAAGATAAGTACGACTTCGACATCAACAAGGCCGACAAGATATTTGACTTACTCCTGCAAGAAAAGCAGATTCGGCTGCCAGTAGGTCATATACTACCATCGGCTGAGGAAATCAAGAAGAGAAGATATTGCAAGTGGCACAATACATATTCCCATCACACCAATGAAAGCAAAATCTTCCGACAACAGATTCAATCTTGTGATATGCAGAGCTATTACTGTGGAACAGTGTTGCATGTTTTCTTGTGATATGCCCTTTTTCTGATCTTGAGTTATTACAGGTTGCCTCGTATGCTCGCTGTTGCACAGGGTTTGATTTACCGGCGGTAACCACGCGATTACCGCCCGTACCGTGGGGGTACGGTTACCCGTACCGCGTGGTACGGTTTAACGAATTTCGGTCTAATTCAAAAAATTTTTAAAAAAAGAAAAAAATCAAAAAAAATTATGACGGTAATGCTTGATTTGTAGTGTTTTATGGTGAAGAAATTTGTCAAAAAAGAGTAAAATTTATTCAAATTTGAGAGCAAAACGGAGAATAAATTTGGAAATTGGAAAAATAAAAAGAAAATGGGCCGGCCCGTTACTGTGCATCAGGCCCATAGAGGCCCGGGGAGGAGAAACTATCTCCTCCCCATCTCTACCGTCACCCCCTCGCTCTGTTCTCTCTCTCCCACTCCGTCTTCACCCTCGGCGATGCCCGACGCGGCCACTCCGCGCCCAGATCCGTCGCCACCGGGCCGGCGAGAGGGGAAATCGCGCGGTAAGCCGCGGTAACCGCGCGGTAGGCTACGGTAATCGCCCACGCCAGCGGGCGCACGGTAAGTCTGCTCCTACCGCGCGGTTTCTCGCGGTAACCGCGTGATTTGCGACAGTTATCGCGAGGTTTTTCACGGTTGCCATCGCAATTGTGGACGCTGTCCAGTAGCAATAGCGTGCGGTAACCACGCAATATCGTGCGGTAACCGCGAGAAAACCGTGGTTACCACGCATAATTCGCTGGTATACCGCGTTTTTATAATTTTTTAATTTTGTAATTTTGTAATATAGATGCACTTTGTTATTTTGTAATATAGATGCACTTTGCAATATAGATGCTTTGTAATATAGATGCACTTTGTAATTTTGTAATATAGATACACTTTGTAATATAGATGCGAAAACCGTGGTTTGTAATTTTGTAATTTAGTAAACCACAAATATAGATGCACTTTGTAAATTTGATTTCAAAAAAATTCTTTAGCTAGCTTCGAAACGTCTATTAGTGATATGTCACTATGTGTAAGAAGAATTTTTATACGTATGTCATTAGTGAATTAAAAATGTAGTGTTGGTGATTTCATTTCTAATACTGTACTTTTCGCGTATGTTACATACAGGGTGGATATGGCAGATAGTAGGGACCTGGTGTGGGAGCACGGGGAGAGCATAGCACCTGAATGGCGTTGCAAGTATTGTCATCAGAGAAAGGCTAGTGGTGGAGCAACTCGGCTTAAAATTCATTTGGCTGGAAAAGGGAAGGGGGTTACATATTGCAATTCAGTGCCTCCAGATGTCCGCGAATTCTTCAGGCGCGTGTTGGACAGGATAAAAGAAGGGTTGCAGCAGCTGGGGTCAACTATTATGACCTAACAGGTGATGCCGACGAGGAGGAACAAATGAAAGCAGCCATGCAAGCCTCATGGCAAGAGGCGAGATTTAGGAGGGGTGTAGAGCAATGAGGTGGCACATATGAGCATGGCGGTGGCAGTGGATCCATTGAGCCCGAGGCACGGAAAGGAAGAAGCAACCCAATTGCCAGTTTGTTGCGAAGGGCTACATCTCACAGGGAGTCACCTTCTGTGAGAGATTACAACCTAGCATCTGCCAAGTCTCCTGTGCAGACACGCATCGATACAGGATTCTTCACAAAGAAGGGGAGGCAAGCTAGGGAGGCCATTGGTGAGTCATGGGCAAGGTTCTTCTACACCTCCGGCATTCCTGCAAGAAATGCTGATAATCCATACTTTGTCAGCGCCATTCGAGAAACACAGAAGTGGGGTACGTATGCATTTCATATGGATTTACATTGTTCTAACAGTTCGCACATTAATTATTTGGCATTTGTACATTGTAGGTGAAAACATACCTTCTCCAAGCGGTAAGGAGATTGATGGGAAGTATCTTGACGCTATAGAGAAGGACGTCAAGAAGCAATTCGACAGGTTCAAGCGTGATTGGAATGAGTACGGTGTTACTTTAATGTGTGATTCTTGGACAGGACCGACGGGTATGGCGGTCATCAACTTTTTGATATATTGCAATGGAATCCTGTTTTTTCACAACTCTGTTGATGCCACGGGCCAAAGCCAAGATGCTAATGTCTTACTAAAGGTGACAACGTTCCTTCAACACTTTAGCCTCATTTGATAACATCAAGTGTAGTGTTTGAGGTCTTGTTTTATTTTTGTGATTGTCCCATGCAGGAGATAAGAAAGGTGGTACGCGAAGTAGGCCCCCAACATGTCGTTCAGATTATCACTGACAATGGGTCTAACTACAAGAAGGCTTGCAGACTGTTGCGGCAAGAGTATCCAACAATTGTGTGGCAACCTTGTGTGGCGCACACAATTAACTTGATGCTTAAGGAGGTTGGAAAAATGCCAAACCATGAAATGGTGATTGGGAGTGCGAGGAAAATTTGCAGATGGCTATACAACCATTCCAAGTTGCATGCCATGATGGTGTCTGCTATAGGTGGTGAACTGGTTAAGTGGAATGCTACAAGGTTTGACACAAACTACATGTTTCTTGAGAGCTTCCTTAGGAGGCAGGATCAG
Organism: Oryza officinalis; assembly: GCA_008326285.1. Taxonomy (NCBI): domain Eukaryota; kingdom Viridiplantae; phylum Streptophyta; class Magnoliopsida; order Poales; family Poaceae; genus Oryza; species Oryza officinalis. Next base: position 21,561,683 of record BDMV01000006.1, read on the forward strand.
TTTATGCAGTGGATGGCTTCCTCTGGGTTCATGCAAAGCAATTCAGTGGCACAACTGAGGGCAGGTATGCACACGCATGCCTATCTAGCATGTCTTGGTGGGAGAACTTGCAGGCAGTAGTCAATTCAGTTCAGCCGATGTACTCCTTCCTTCGATTTGCTAACGAGGACAAGAACCCCAATTTGAGTGAGGTTCTTCTAAGATATCAGTTGTTGAAAATGGAGTATGATAGTCTTTTTGCCCATCAAAGGGATAAATTCGAAGCATACATGAAAATTGTTAACAGAAGAATGCACGACCTCACCAATGAAACTCTAATCAATGCCAGTAAGTAGCCAACATTACATTATGAGAAAATTGGTATTGTACGACTCTCATCGATCTTGTTTCATGATTTGCAGGTGCGGCATTGAACCCTATGACTCACTACCAATACTCTCTATGTGCCACGGTCTTCCAAGACCTCCGTCAGGCCTTTGAGTGGATGACGGACATCGATACAGCCGCCGCCGCTTTGTTGGAGGTTGAGATGTATCGCCGTAAGACTAGTGAATTTGGGAGGGCCCTTACAAGAAAGATGGCCACCGATGGAAAAACTTCCCCTGGTATGTTTGTAATCATTTGCACATGTCATACGTCCTGCTGCTTTACACGTATTCAGTGTTGTAAATTGACATGAAAATTGCCATGTGCAGCATAATGGTGGTCTATGTTTGCCTCAGACACGCCGAATTTGAAGAGGCTTGCACTGCGTATGGTTGGTCAATGTTGCTCTTCAAGTGGATGTGAACGGAACTGGAGCACATTCGCATTCGTACACACAAAGGTTCGTAATAAACTTACTCACAAGAAGCTGAACAAACTAGTTTATGTCAACTACAACCTTGGCCTGCGCATTCAGCAAGCAAATTCCCAAGTAAGGAAGGAGGATGACGATCCCCTTCAAAGACTAGCGGACCTATCGTTCTATGAAACTAACAATCATGTTAAAGAATGGCTGGATAATGCTCAGTCCAATGCTAACCCAGAACTAGACGAAGACTCAACTGAGAGTGACGCCCCCGTGCCTAGTCCACTTATAGCCAACCTAGTGGACTTGACTGACCTACGCAGAACCACGGGAGCTTCTTCTATTGCAGAGTGGGCTGATGTGAATGTAGGTGACACTCATATTGGAAAAAGGAAGACTCGGCAGCCACCAAAAGCACCTACATCCAAAAGAGCTAAGGGCAAAGGTCCACAGTCGTACAATGTTGATAACGATGAAGATACTGAAGGAAGCCCAGACTACCAAGAGTCGAATGATAGTAGCTCAAGAACTGATTCAGACGACGGAGACAACGGTGGTCAAGGAGGCCAAGGCACCACTGAAGTGCCTTCTGGGGGTCACCACAGCCCTATTCAATTCATAGGTGAGATGTGCTTCAATTACCATTTAGACCTTTACCATGCATTTCACTATTGATTAATTTTCTTCCTACAATTTCATTTGCAGGTGAGGCCGACTTCACTAACGCGACTCAGGACCGTGATCACGATGCTCCAAGCTCTCAACGAACTACGATTTCACCGAGTAAGCAACAACAACAACAGCATCTTGACATACCACAGGATAGCTACAGCTCATTCAGTACCTCTAGTATTGAAAGTGGTTATCCAACGTATACGTACAATTGTCTCCAAGCTTCTGATTATCCCCCTCCTACCTGGGTGTATGAGTGGCAAGAGCCTCAATGGTACACTCAATTGTATGCTCAGTGGCAAACAACATCATCATGGACAGGTCAAAGTTGGGAGGAATACAAGACAAGGTTGCTACACTCGCATGGCTTGATGCTCATGTCCACAGAGGAGTACAACATGGCATATAATCAGTGGAACTTATAGCTTGCTCTATGTTGATATGTCCTTCTCTATTTTCTTTCATTGAAAACAAAACTTCTATTTTCGTATTGCTCGCTCTATGTTGGTATGTTGCTATGTGAACTATCATATTGTGGATGTTATATTATGGACATGTGGACACCTTGTGCGATATCTTGAGATTGTTCATTGTTATTGTCGACATTTTATCTTATGAATTGTTCAATTGATTTCAAGTCCGTAATATAGAAAAGATCATGCCAAAATTTTTTATTGTATACCCATAAGTATTCTACATATTTTAATTATTATCCTCAAATTCTACACATTTTTAAGCCTTTCTCCGATTTTTTAAATTTTTTTCTTCATTTCATTCTTCCTCGGATCACACATCACGTGGTAACCGCGCTAAACAGCGCGGTTACTGTGCCAAACCGCACGGTAACCGCGATCGATACCACGATTTGCCCTGAATTTTGGATTTAAATTTTGATTTTCGAATTTATCGCGGTTTTGCGCGGTTACCGTGGTTACCGCCGGTAACTACGCTACCGCCGGGTGGCGATAACCGGGCCCCCGGCGGTAAGTGCAACCCTGCTGTTGCGTGGGGGGCACAGCTAGTTTATAATTGGTTGCACTTTGGATCGGGATTCGAGAATGTAGCTAGTCTAGCAGCTCTCTGTATATCTAGCTATAGTACATCTTGATCGACTTGATCAAGGCGAGCGCACTACATTCGTTAAGGTCCGTTCTGCCATACGAGCCCTAAAATATGTATACAAAATGGCTGAAATATATTTTTTTAATCAATGTGGGGAGTTCTTTTTGTTTATTTTCTTTTGGTTTCGGGTTAATGTAATTAAGTTATTCTAGCATTTTTCCCCTTGTAATAGATCAGGGCTTCTGACAACTTCTAATAATTATATTTATTACCTCCTGTCAGATAACAGTTGGTTAAACCTATGAAATTTTAAGCTTTGGTTTTATATTAGAGCAAGTTTATAAGTTGTATGATGATATGATAATGGTTGACAGGCCAAATCGACACATACCCTTTGCGTTTTTTAATTGAGTATTTAAGAAATTTTTATAGTGAAAGTCTCCAAGGATTGATCATATCTTACCATAAATTAACACCAAATTAATATTTATGACCAGAAAAACAACAAAAAAAAAAGCAAACTAGCTAGAACTAACAATATAATGTAGTAGTAACGAATAAAATGCAGGAGCCTGTGGTTACTCACGAATGCAGCCGCCACCACCTGGACGCGCATCCCCTGCACTGCTCAGGACACCGGCAAAAAGCGCCAGCTGGACCAAAAGCAGGAGAAGCAGCGCCGGACGGGCAGCGGGACTAACCCTCACTGCCATCACCGCGCCCGCACGCGCGTTGCCTGATCGACGGAGAAAAGCTCCGAACTGCTGCTCGCAGGTGTGTCTCCGTCTTCACCGTGTGATGATCCGCTGGCACTGCAGGTCGGGTCTGTACGTCTTTATATAATGCACGCTGACGCAGTCTAGCGCTTTCAAAAAGTCCTTCCACAGTACGCCCCGCAATATCTTGAATACTTCTCTTTTTCTTCTTTGTTGAAAAAGATACTTTTATCTTTATATAAATTTCACAAAATTACATAACAAACTATCACAGAACTTAAAACTGTAGATTTAAGGATGTGTATCACAAAACTATATATTTAACATCAAATTTTTTTATCAAACTACAGATTTAAGGTATCGTATCACGAAACTATAGACACCATTTTATCATTAAACTATAGCTTTTACAACTTTTGAAAAAATAGTGTTATATATGTATCTAAACTCTAAACATGTACTCCATCCCATAGCATAAGGGATTTTGGATAACTGAACACATTCAAATACTAAGAATTTGTCCGTATCTTTAGATTCATAGTACTATGATGTGTCCATCCATTTAAAATTGGACAGATTCGTAGTATTATAATGTGTCCATCCATCCAAAATCTCTTACATTATGGGACGACGGGAGTAGTTTTTTGATAATTTTAGCATTAAAATCTATAGCTTTGTGATATGATACTTTTAATTTATAGTTTTTTGATAAATTTGACGCTATATCTATAGTTTTGTGATACATATTTTTAGATCTACTAGCATATTGCTCGTGCATTGCAATGGGATTTTAATTAAAAATTATTATTATTAACTCGTTATTAATTATCATCTTATAGTTATCGTACATATTTGATACTGACATGTAGACTCTTTGGTCCCATGCTGCCTCTTTTGATTCCAACAAAAAATAGAGAATTGATGTGAGTAGTTGACACGTGGGGCTCTGCATTTTTTCTCTTAAAAAAGGTTGAGTGTTGGTGGTGGGATGGTGACAGTATCACTACCACCACTAATAAAAGAAGTATAGATAGTTTTGTGATAGTTTGATCAAAATATCCGTGAAATTAATTAAATATCTTTTGATTCAAGAATTACTTCTACGTACGGCACTAACCACCCACCGGTCTTGACGTTAACGTTAGACGACGAATTAAGCAAGACACGGCTAGGTCAAGTAGTCACATGGTTATGCGCACGCGCGTTTGGTCTCACACGGTACAAGACTTCTGACCCCATGATATGATATGCATCGAGCTGCTACAAAACGCAAGTTGCATGATCGCGTCACACCTTATTCCAAGTTGTTGAACCCTCTTGCGATCATCCTAATAGTCTTCATTCACTAATCGTTGCATATATTTGGTGTGTCCTAATAGGATTTTTCTTGAACGAGATACACTTGATAGTTTAATCCCGAAGTCTCGTGTTTAATATTTAACACGCTCATAATTTTTTTAAAAAAAATATTTAGAGCGACGTCTCTTTTTCAAAGTCTTGTTTTTTTTATTTCTCTTCGACACATACACACATCTTTGCATTTTTCCAACAATTTTCCATCACCCGTGTGCGATGACTACTCGATATTCCTCTGGCTTGTGATTTTTTTAGATCTCTTTGATTTTTCTTCCATCGGGCTCCTTCGATGTGTGCCTGCCTCATCCTTGCCATCTCTAGTACCTTTTTTTTCTTTACAAGCATGCAATTCATTGTTTTAGCAGTGTGAGCTGCGAACTTATAGACCACTTCAAACAGGTGTATATAGCCATGCGTCATAATGCCCTTGGTCACCTTATTTTGGTTTCGTACTCCCTGCTTAAAAACACGGATTAGAGAAGAATCAAAGATCTCGGGGATGACAGTAGGACACTCATTGAAGCCGACGTTCGAAGTGCGCTCTCAATTAGCGCCCTGGCATCATTAGAGCATTTTTCTTGTTTGATTATAGCCTATGTTAGTTGGTAAGTTAAAGAATGATTGAGTAAACCCTTCATTCAGCCGGCGTGATTGAGAATTGAGAGGGCAGTTGGCGACAAGAAGATTTGTCAGATTGTTTTGTTACTGTGGTTACTAACAGCTACTCATCTTAATTTCTTTGAGGTTTTTCATTAGCGTGTGATCCTATGCTCTAAATATACGGGACGGGACCATGTAGCGCGTATCATATCACCATGGCCGTAAACTTTCATAGTCTATTACAATGACCTAAAGGTATCTCCTCCGTTAACGGGCTTAACAATGTGCGAGCAATAGAATTTGTACTGTTAATTTGGGAATTGGTACGGTTAGTTTGATCATCACCTAAGAATTTTGAGGTCTTTCCAAAATAATCATTCTCTAATCTCTAATTCTATAATTCTAATAAGTGTCTGTTTGTTTATTTGTGCAAAGAGTAAATAAATATCATTGAATGCACTGTATGTAACCAACCAAAATTAATTTTTATTGGTGCAATTCAATGCGATATTTAAAACTTGATGTAATCCATGGGGCACGGAGCGGTGTAGCTCCATGACCAATAAGAATTAATTTCAGAATGATGAAGGTTTTGTTGTTTTTGTTTCCAAGTTAAATTACATGTATTTATGGCCAATCAATGCACAGTGGTCTTGCTTTGGTATTGTCTATGTGTGAAGAATTGTAATAATTCATCTCTAGCTTTATATATTTATGTGAGCCTAAGTACGGTGAACTTTGTAATCTATTATGTTCTATTTATATCTTTCCTCGCTACAACTTATAACAATTTGGTTGTTGTTATTTGTTTCTAGTTTGCATCAATTTAATGGATGTCATATATTTGGGAAGTGTTTGAAATGAAAATTTGAAGTAATATATGAGAAATGGATACGTCATATGTGTGAATTGTATGAAATATACGAAATAAAAATTTGATGTAATTTTAATGCAATGTGAGATATTGAGAGTAATCGAGGTATAAATATGGACATATATGGGTGTTTTTCAATGCAGGGATATATATTGCATGAAAAGCATAAAAAAACTATTTCTGATAGTTTTGTCATCTGTAACGGCTTATGGACAGTAGCCGTTACAGAAGCATATGTAACAGCTGCGGTTAATGAGTCGTTACAGATGACGTGTCATATTTGTAACTCTTGGGTTGTAATGAATACTCAAGTTGTTACATATAATATTTTTCAGCTGTTACATGGTGTTTAAATCTCCCGAATATGAAGATAAAGATGAAGATTAAGTGTTTCACGTAAAATGAGATGACATTAACGTGTAATTAATTGAGTTTTAATTATTATAAACTTAAAAATTAGATTTATTTGATATTTTAGAACAACTTTCATATAGAAAATTTTTACACGAAACGCACCGTTTAGCAGTTTAAAAACGTGTCATAAGTTTCCGAAACTTTATCTCTTCTTTGTAGGAGAATCGAACACAGCTATGTGTGTACTAGTGAGAGTAGTAGAAAATACTCAACGTAGTTAGATTTGTCCGGACTCTCAAAATTTCTATCTCCGCCAGTGAAACTGCCGCTTATCACCTCATTTAAGATCACAGTGCTGTTTCTGGAGCAATGCCGGTGAGAAACATACCCACGCCAGTGGGAATAAGCTATTCTCTCTCTTCCAAACTATAAACAATTCTAAGAGTTTTAGCAGAAATTAAGATCAAAGATGAGAAATAGTTGTGCTTTATTGAGTTGAGAAAGTAAGTAGATAAATTAAATAAAAATAGTTTTGATAGTTGAAATAAGAAAATACATGAATAAGTGCTTATATTGTGGTACCCTTTGTCCTAAAAAATAAGTGCTCCTTTGCGATGCAAAATTTGTTCTAAAACGAGTGTTTTTCTATAGTGCGGATCTCTGCTAAAATAATGGTTTACCAGAGATTCAAATGTCTCGTTACTTACCTCTGACCACCACCTCCCCCACCATACCTCGTTTAATAATGGACACTAGATTTGTTTTGTTTTGTCAAACCTTAATTTCTATCTCCATTTGTTCTAAAATATAGTGATTTAGTACCCAACTAAATACCACCTAGTACTAAAATCTACATGGGTTCATCCGATTAAATAAAACCTAGATCTAAATCGGAGTACATGATGATGAGTATTATGTTATTACTTTATATTTTATATTTTAGGATATACTTTTTTTAGAACGAGGACGTACTGATAAAAAAAGCTTATTTTGAGACGAGGAGTAATAGATACGAAGGCAAACGTTAACTGATCTACCATTGGAAGTCAAATTTTCTCATAGTCCCGTCACAATCAGAAGTCAAAGCTGCTAGCAAGTCTAGTCTAACATACATTTTATCATGGTCACATCACAATCAGAGGTCAAGATCTGATTTCTCATAGTCCTATCACAATCAGAAATCAAGCTGCTATCCAGTCCAGTCTAACATACATTTATTCGTGGTCCCATCCAATGAGAGTGAGCTCTTAGCAAGTCTTACTTCCTACGTCTCAAAATTCGTTTTTCATTCGTCTCACATATAAACTTCTTAATTTATCAAATTCTAATATAATTATTTTTTATCTACTTCTAATATATTTAGAGGACAACTACAGAACACTGGACCGTTCCAACGAAATAACTTATTATGTGTAATGACGTCAACACGGTATCATAGATATCAGATCTGATACCTGTGATAGATATCGGATTTGATACCATTGCACAAGATAGAATACCCATAGGTACCCGCCTCCGCTATTTTGGTATCATGTTGACATCATGATGAAGTCAGCATGATATCATAGGTATTGAATTTGGTACCGGTGATACATGATATGATACCCTGTAGTTATAAGATCTTGATAACTGGGTAACATGTTGATGTTTGCGATTTCGTTAAAACAATATACCGTTTTGTAATATTCTGATATATTTATTATCTACTTTTATAAACTATAATTGAATGATGGTTTGAAAATAAATTTATTTTAGGGACAGACGAAAACAGCAAAAAGAAAATGATCTTATTCTGCAACTGGACCGGAAGAAGTATTTTAGTCTTCCTTGCATTTGGTCATATATAGTCCCATCGCAATTCAGCACGGTAGGCCAGCTCTCATTCTCACCCCTTTCTCTTTTGGAGGATTAGTTGAATGGACTTTTCTCTGGGAAGGAGGCTAGCAAATCCTGTATAACGTACTCCCTGCACTACCGAAGAAATGATCTTTCATCGATTAGCTCAAAATACAAATATCGGCTTAAATACGAACAGATAGTAAAGATAATCTTTACTACCGGTTCACCATCGTAGAATCTGTTGTCCTAGTTGATGGCACCAACCAAAACTAAAAATAATTTTTAATCTTTGTCAGACCCTGTCAAGCCCCTCGGGCGACGCGGAATATCTTTACTACTGATTTGTGACGACAACCGTACTAAAGATCAATACTTTAGTATCGGTTCGTGTCACCAACCGATACTAAAGATGTTAAACACATTAGTACCGAGTGGAGACACCAACTGGTATGTGTGCTGATCTTTAGTACTGATTGATGACTCCAATCAGTACTAAAGATAATACATGCCTTTCTAGTCTTTCTTTCTCCTCCAGCCTGATCCATTAGTACCAAAGAGGAGAAAGCTAAGAAAGGTGCTGCCAAAATTTTTGATGAAAGTATTTTGGTGATATTACACAAATCGAAGAGGTTTAAAAGGTTAGCAACATCATCCTCTATTTTTGTATGGGTAACATATTACATTTGTAGCTATGTTTCTCTAAGTCATTCTCTCTCAAAAATATATAAAAAATGATGAGAGAATAAAATTTTAGAGGATAAAAGAACACTTTATAATTTTAGAGACATAAGATTAAAATGTAAAAAAAAAGGCAACAAAGGAAAATTATAGAAAATAAAGGAAAAGGAATAGAAAATTAGGGAAAAGAATGAAAAAATTAAAAAAAATAGAAAATAGAAAATAGAAAAATTAGTGTGATAATAGTAAAAAATAAATGAAATCTAACTATGGTTGACAATACTCTTGATAAACTCAACCTTTAAGTTTAATTACGATGTTTTAAATTATTAAATGCTTATTTAATTATTTTTATTTTTGCTGACTTCATTTAAATTTCTTTATTTGATGTAGATGAACCGGCAAAGGATGTACGTGTTGGCGTAGAATTTAGACCCGCCTTGTAACTAAACGGGTTTCACGTTTCTACGGCGGCCTGGGAGATCTGCTTAGCTCCAGTGCAGGTCCAAAGGTTTGCCTAGGTGTGTGTAGGGCGTGCCAGTTGATTTGACCTGCAATCAACAAGATAAACAAGTAAACCATGTTAGAAAACAATGGCCGATCGGCCGATAGGCCGATGTCGCATTGTCGTGACCCAGTCGATAGGGCAAAGCTATATCGGCTTACTTGTGATTATAATAAAGTAAGACTGAAATAATAGATCTAATCTCATCGGCCTTCATCAACATGTTAATGTCAATTAACGACACTGGCCGATGAGGGATAAAAGATATAAATACACTAGCTAGTACCCTAGTGCAAACCTGTATGAACCAATCGGCCAATATAAGTATATTGATCATATACAAAACCTAAAGAGTAATTTATGATAAATACACTTATGTATGCCGATCCACTCATACAAGTGGCAAATACATGCAAAAGCATTATAGTAATTACATGTATTAGATAAGACCGGCTGAAACCCTGGCACTATCCTTAATTACAATCGAAAACAGGCTTTGAGTTCAATCTCAAAATAGGACTAAGGTCGATGGCAACTCAAAGTGTGAATTGAGATTTAACACGAAGAAAATCAAGCTGTCGATTGCTTTTAGGGATGGTGGATGCATTGAAAGATTTAACTAAACATGATAATTATAACCACATCGGCAATAAACCCTAAAATGAGTTAATCGCTGGCGAAGCATAATTAAAACACTTACCAAAATCATTCAAAACATGATAAATGACGATCACATCATCGAGGCTTAACGTGCCTAAAGGGACACGCTAGCCCCGAGGATGTAGATCGTCGGGTACGAGTTCTTACCTCTGCTTTGGGAAGGCAAGAACTCGTCGGAATCAACCTCTTGCGAGGGTTGGCGATGCGCCGAAAGTAGATTAAAACAAACTATTTGTTGTATTGAATTATGAGAGAGAGTTTCTATGTACAAACTACCGGGATATTTATACCCGAGATTACAACATGATCCTTGTAGGATACGATCTTATCTCTAACTAACAAACAAGTCTTTGCGGCAGACTCTTGCCAAAGATTAGATCTAAACCTACTTAATTTACAACATACAATTGCCTAAAACCGAGCCTTATCTCTATTTGGCAATCTCCTTGAAGCTTATCTTGAGCCCAAGCCAAGCCCATGTTAACTCTATCATCTTCCTGGCTCTATCAGTCAATGGCCATGTTGAATCCATATCGGCCGATATGCTCTTCTTGCTGGCGCTTCTTCCAGTCCGATGCGCTTACCGAGTCCCATACAAGACTTAGTCCGACTCCAACTTAACCCCCTTTCTCCGCGTCGGTTTTCCCTTTCCTTTCTGAGTAGATTACGAAAATCTGCTGTTAACACATGCCCCCCAATTCCGCTTCATTATATAATGTGGCGGAATTAGCTCCGAGGAACCCATCGACTTCTTCGCTAGGGTTTGTCTGAAAACCGCGCAAATCCAGATTCGCAGCCCTCCGCCGCCGATTTCCTCGCGCATTTCTTCATTAGCCACTCGCGCTTTTCAACTCCGGCGACACCTCGACGTCCCATCGGCATCAACCCCCTTATTGGTGACCTCCTCAAGTTCATCAATGGCCTCCTTACCATTCTACGCTTCTGAGATCCCCGTGGTGAGTCAATCCTTTCTAAGTTCACATTTTCGTTTTCCCGCCGATTTCTTCAAACTAGGGTTTCTGCTCTTGTCCCCCGTATCTTATTTTTCATCATTGTTCTCATGCTGTAGGTCTTCAAGAACCAGATCTTGATCCCCACCAATGACAAGTCACATCGGGTCCTGTTAGGCCCTATGGGCAATTCTGACCCAACCTGGTTGATAGGCGCAGAAACCAACAGAATCCCCTTTAAGGAAGTAAAGCCCAATGTTGCTTCATGGAAGCATACCTTCAGATCTTGGCCGTCCAAGCTCAATGGCTACAGGACCTGGTATGAAAGGATTGCCGCGGCCAAGCAAGTTCATTGGGATGAGATAGGAATCAGCCAGTGCATTGCTCTGTCTTTGGCCGATACCAAGAAGAACGAACCTCTGCTGTCAGTGGCCACCTATTTCTGGTCCAACACCTTGAACGCTTTTCTGTTCCGGCAAGGTCCGATGACCCCAACATTGATCGATGTCAAGATGCTGACAGGATTAGACATACACTCTGAAATCAATCCCTTCAACCTCCTCATTAACAGCACCCACAAGCTGAAGACCAAGAAAATTGGAGGTTGGTCTGGATACATAACCGAACATATGGAACAAGGATCTGTATCAGAGAGAGAGCATGTGGCCTTTCTGACTCTATGGTTAGAAAGATTCGTCTTCTGTGGATCAACCTGCGGCCCAACTTCAAATTGTCAACATTTAGCTCAAGCCTTGGTTGAAAAGAAGCAAATTCCTCTTGGCCGATATCTCCTTGGAGCTATCTATCGGCTACTACACATTGCCACTCAAGATCTGATGCTGAAACAAACAGTGGCGCATGGAGGTCCATGGTGGTTCATCCAGCTATGGTTAACAATCTACACCAACACCATGGTCAATCGGCCCCCATTATCAGCCTCAGCCTTCCCATCGGACTACACTGACAACGAGAATCCCTCGACAAGGAGATGCATGTCCTTTGGAGAAGCAGCTTCAATTTATCCTGGAGCAGATCAATCGACCGAAGACATATCCACCTGGTTTGCCCAATTCTACACTGGCCCTCCATCAGCCAAGATGGACATGTTTGTCTATCCTTCGGATGCTGAATTCGAGCTCCCTGCCGATCTGACCCTGAGCCAACTGAATGATGACATGGTTTCAAGAGAAATCTTCATGATCGGCATCACTCCTTGCCTGCTCCCAGTAGGCATATTTCAAGGCAGAAGCACCAACTTGTCGTATGAATTTTATAACCCCATGGTGGCTGCCAGACAATGTGGGTTGGGACAACTTCCAATTAGCCTACATTTTCATCGGCTCCTAGAGAGCAGGGGCATGGTCTCATCGGCCCTGATCATGAGTAAAGCCCTGGAAATCAAAGCACCAAACTTGGGCGACTGTGACCGATTATGGTTGAGTCCCTTCATCCATATCAACTTCCAATCATGGTGGCAGGAGTGGGCTACTCACCTCTTCCATCAATCAACGAGGTATTATTTGACAGAACTTATTGACAATATCAGTCCCCAGGTTCCCGATGCCCCAATACCATCAGTCAGCAATAGTGGGCGGAAAATATCTTATGCTCAAGCCCTGGCTCCATCAGGAAGTACTATTCTGGAGTCGATTATCGGCCTTACTGCCCCAAAGGTATCATCACTACTCCAAGGGCCGATAACCAAAGCAATTCCCAAAAGGAAGGCGCCAGCAAAAGAGAAGACCCAGAAAGCCAGCAAGAAACCCAAGACTGACGATCAAGCTGATCTCGATAAACTAGACCCTTCCGTGGAAGAATTCCTTGATGAACAAGTAATGGAGGAAGAGGTCAATGCAGCAGCCGTCGATCTGCCTGAAGAAGAAGATCCATCGGTCGAAACTGCTAAGGAACCATCGGCCAAGACCACTGCAATCCCACCGGCCGACGACCAAGCCGATACTGCCCAACCAAGGAGAACCAGACATGCAATCCGCAAGGTTAACATAGTCCCTTTCTTGAATCTATGTAGTCTCCTTCTGTTGGTATGTTACACCTTGATCCTTTGCAGGTTCTTGCATCGTCTCTGTTGAAGGAAAGAACTCAATCGGTCCCGCCGCCCAGGACTAAGAAAGCCACCATGCAAAGGCGTGAGTGAGCCAAGGCCCGATTGAAAACACCTTCTCCTTCCCCACCGTCCTCTCCGATCGCTTCGGTAGGAGTTAATCCTTTGCCTCAACCCTTTAACAATATAAATCTGATCGCCATTTTCTTGCCCTTCCTCAGTCATGAGCTCCATCCCCTGCACCGCATCGGCCAACTCCCTTGCCCACTGGCTTAGGACAACAAAAGACAGCCGATGCAAGCACAGCCGATGCGCCGTCACAGGTAAACCAAACCACCTTGAATCCTTCGTCGATTTTTTTTCTCTAGCTGGGTTAACCATGCCCTGTCTTGATGTTTGCAGAACTTAGCCGATATGTTCTCCTTTGATATCAGCCAATTCCTTGACGATGAGGACAAAGAGCCACCCAGCACAGCCAAAGCGTCGATTTCTGAAGAGCTGAAGAACCAGCTGTCCGACATCGCCAATCGGCTGGAATCATCAATGGAATCCTTAGTGGAGAACTGCAATCCCATCAGGAGTAGCGTGCAGGAAATTCAAGACCAGTTACCTGAAGATCTGATGGAGATCCTGACGCCAGCCATCTTCTTGGAACAATACCACTTCAAGCTTCACAGGGCTAAAGAAAGAATCGCAGAGAGGCGGGAACGTGAAAGCTTGGAATCGGCCTTGTCCACCAGCAAAGCTCAAGTCAATTCTGACAAAACCAGGTTGGATGAGCTAGCTGTCGAGCCGATTGTCTTAAAGAACAGACTCGAAGAACTTCATCGTCTCGAAGCAGACCTAGTGTCAAGGCTGGAAGCAACTCGTAGGGAGATCCAAGAAGTCGAGGCTGGGATAGCTGCATCACCAAAGGCCATAGAAGACCAAACGGCAAAACTGAAGGCATCAGCCAAATACCTGGCAACCCTGAGCAAATCCTTGAAACCAATTCCAGGGTCAACGGCCGATGACGCCCAAGCAATAGAGGATATTGATCAAATCCGCCGTAAGGCCATTGCAGCTATCGAAAAATTTATAAGCTGATGTAATATATTTTTATGTCCTTCTTGTAAGAAAATGACCTCCCGTTTCGACTAATATAAATCTCATCGGCCAATCAGCCGAATTTGATCTGAACAATACTAAAGAAAACCAAGTCTGAAAAATTTAATCCATAAAACTTCGATCTAGTAAACTTGAAGAATCCTGAAAGATATGCCCCCCAAATTTTGGAAGATGAGGGCTCATGTTGTAAAATTTGAACTAAGGGCGATAATGCATATCGGCCATCTAGAGACGATGTGTACCACATCGGCTATTACCATAGATCGGCTGGCAAGCCGATCATGAATCGATCCAGACGCTAGGATAATATTTCTTTAAGTATTTGCCATTAAGAGCTCTGCCATAAATTTCTCCATCTAATCCTTTGAGCAGATAAGCATTGCGAGGAACACATTGATGAATCTGAAAAGGACCTTCCCAATTAGGGGACCACTTGCCGAATTTATTATCTCTGGAACCAATCGATAGTATCAATTTCCAAACAAGATCCCCCTCTTCAAATGACTTGGCAATGACTTTTTTGTTATAATGACGAGCAACTCTATCTTTATCTCGCTTGATTTTCTCCAAGGCCCGCAACCGGACGTGTGCCAAATCATCTAACTCATCAACCATAAGATTGTGGTACTCATCGGCTGTCAAGTCGTCTTGCAAAGCAACCCTTCTTGAGCCGATGTTGGTTTTCCATGGCAGCACAGCTTCATGTCCATAAACCAACTGATATGGCAGCACTTGAATTGCACCATGACAAGCCATCCGATATGCCCAAAGGGAATCGGCCAGCGTGGTATGCCACTGCCTCGGCTGTTCGTCGATTTTTCTCTTGATCAATTTGATTAAAGTCTTATTAGAAGCTTCTGCCTGCCCATTAGCTTGCGCATAATATGGAGAAGAATTTAACAGCTTGATGCCCATGCTGTCGGCAAACTCAACAAACTCATCGGACATGAAGATTGATCCCTGATCTGTGGTCAGTGTTTGTGGTAATCCAAACCGATATATAATATGCTCTTTGACAAACTGAATTGCATCCTTGGAATCAACCTTCTTAAGAGGGATGGCCTCAACCCACTTTGTGAAGTAGTCTGTAGCCACTAAGATATATTTGTGTCCTTTACTTAATGGTGGATTGATCTGTCCGATCATGTCTATACCCCACTCTCAAAATGGCCACGGCTTTATGATTGGATGCATAGCCGATGCCGGTGCTCTCTGAATTGCTCCAAACTTTTGGCAGTCTTAACATCCTTTATAGTACTTGAAACAATCCTCAAGCATTGTTGGCCAAAAATATCCAACGCGCTTCAAAAGCCATCTCATTTTATGGGCCGATTGATGGGTTCCACAAATCCCTTCATGCACTTCGCTCATAGCAACTTTGGCTTCTTCGAGACCCAAACACTTAAGCAAGACACCATCAATCGTCCGATAGTAGAGATCATCATCTAACAGGACATAATGCAAGACTTTGTATTTCATCTTTCGCGACGCCGACTGGGAAGAGTTTTTCAAATAATCAATGATAGCAAACCTTCAGTTGTCGGCATCCACGGCAGCGATTTGAATCTGAACATCTTTAGCCATCGGCCTGTATCCTGATGCCCCCTGAGCTAAATCATTGGCCTCGAAGTTCTGCTTCCTGGGTATATGCCTCATCGTCACAATCTTGAGCAACTCCTTGCACTCCTCATTGTAAACTCTGAGAATATCATTCTTGCATTCATACTCCCCAGAAAGTTGATTAATTACTAGCTGTGAATCACCAATGATCTCGACGGAATCGGCCTCGACCTCTTGTAATAACTGTAAACCTTTAAGCACAGCTTCATACTCTGCTTGATTGTTAGTATAATAAGACTTGATAGTGAAGGCGAACTCGAAGCTTGCCCCCCGAGGGGATATGATGACCAGGCCAATATCGTATCCATGTCTGCAAACGGATCCATCAAAATACAGTGTCCATGGCACAATGTCTGCATATGCAATTGAATCATCTCTGTGTTGAACAATGAAATAGGCCAGGGCTTGTGATTTGATCGCTTTGGCCGATTCATACCTGAGGTCAAACTCTGTTAAGGCAAAAATCCACTTCCCAATTCTCCCTTTCAAAACAGGGGCCGATAGCATGTATTTCATCACATCGGCCTTACTTACCACAATGCACTCATTGGAAAGTAAATAATGCCTCAACTTAGTACATGAAAAATATAAGCATAGACATAATTTCTCCACTGGGGTGTACCTTGTTTCAGCATCTAACAACCTCCTACTGAGGTATAAAATGGCTCTTTCTTTGCCATCAATGTCTTGAACTAACACTGAGCCGATGGACTTCTCATCGGCCAATAGGTACAGCCTGAATGGAACCCCTTTCTGTGGAGGGATTAGAACTGGAGGGGAACCCAAATATTCCTTGATATCGTCCAACGCTTTTTGTTGCTTATCACCCCATACGAATTCTTGATCGTCCTTTATCTTTAATAACGGAGTGAACGGCTCTATCCTGCCTGATAGGTTTGATATAAAGCGCCGGACAAAATTGATCTTCCCTAGCACAGATTGTAACTTGGTCTTGGTGGTTGGAGGCTTGATGTTTTTTATAGTGTAAATGTTCTTCTGCGTAATCTCAATTCCTCTCTCATGGACCAAGAAACCTAGAAACTGGCCGGCTGATACGCCAAAGGCATATTTGTTAGGGTTCATCTTTAAACCATATTTCCTTGCTCTTTCTAGTACCTTACGTAAATCGGCCAAGTGCATATCGTACTCTTTGGACTTCACAACGACATCATCGATGTAAACCTCAATCAGCGAGCCGATAAGGTCATAAAAAATATAATTCATAGCTCTCTGATAAGTAGCTTCAGTGTTTTTCAGGCCGAAGGTCATAACAACCCACTCGTATAGGCCGATTACCCCCGGACATCTGAAGGCTGTTTTGTGGATATCTTCCTCGGCCATGAAGATCTGGTTATAGCCTGTTTAAATGGCCGATAGCCTGGTTTGATAGGTAACCGATGTTCCACGATCGATCGGCTTAACCCTGGCATCTCATGATATTCCCATGCAAAGCAGTCTATGAATTCTTTCAAAAGATTTATCAAATTATTTTTATATTCCCTTGGCAGGTTAGCGCTTACATACGTCGGCCTAGGCCTATCACCTATTACTATATCAACCTCTTCGAGCTGATCAGCCGACGTAAAGCTTTGTCCCAATTTTCCATCTAGCTCATCCACCGCGTCCTCTGTGTAGGGGCTAGCTTGCTCATCTTGGGCCGTGGATGGTACATCTTTGCTAAAGCAACTGCTTGTCTTGATCTTCAATCGTCTCGATATCGCAATCAGTTACCTTGAGGAAATCGGTATCCCAAACTCGTCCGGACAGGCAATCGATTCCCTCCATCTCCTAAACCGCAAGATCGGCATTGGCCACGTGTACTGACCGATCGGCCTGCACGATCTCGACCTGGTCCCCTTGCCATTGTATAAGGCATTGGTGCATTATTGAAGGGACGCAACAATTTGCGTGGATCCAATCCCGTTCCAACAACAGGCTGTAGGAACCCTTTCCATCAAAGACGAAAAAGGTGGTGGGTATCGTCTTGTTGCCCACGGTGAGCTCCACGTTTAGCACTCCCTTCGCCTCGGATGCGTTGCCACCAAAGTCTTTTAGCACCATGTTGGTCTTGATGAGGTCTTCAGGTACTTTTCCAAGCTTCCTGAAGGTTGTATACGGCATTAAGTTCACTACCGCGCCGCCATCGACTAGCATCTTCGTCATCGGCCACCCATTGACAAATCCTTTGATGTATAATGGTCGGAGGTGCCTGTAGCTGGAGTCGGCTGGCTTGTCGAACACGGCTTGATCTGGTGACAACTGTATCTTAGCCGAGGACTGTTCATCGTCGGCTACCGCTTCATCGGCCGTCAGCACGCTGTATTCCGCTGGTAATATGAAAACCATATTAACAGAAGCCGATGCTACACCTTTACCTTTTGCGGCCGCAGGAGCTTGAGCTGATTTGGAGGTGCCCTCATCGGCCTTGACCACTTCAGATTTTATTCTCCACTCCTTCTTGGTCTTGGCGGGTCGATGGGCTGTTGTCGCCTGCTGCTCCTGGATCTGCTCCTTCCTTCTCAATCTCTGAACCCGCCGTTTTTGTGTCTTGCAAAACACGTCGCTTGGGCACCATTGGGGGTTCTGGATTTGCTCGTCGTCCTCAGTCCGACGATCATGGTGCATCGGCCCTAGTCTTTCATGTACAGACTTCCTCTGCTTGTTCGGCCGATGCACTTGTTTGCTCGAGCTACCCTGGTGGGAGTCTTCTACATCATTACATGCAGGGCACTCTTGGATTGATGGCAACCTCATCCCTTCGTTCCAACAGAACCGGAAAAACTCGCACTCCCAATGCGGGTCGTAAGAGTTGTCTTGATCGGCGTAGTCTTGTGCTTGTTCTTCCCGCCGTCGCTAGTATTTTCTAATCAGGCCCTCTGAGGTCTGATGAGGTCGCTTGCCGGTCCGATGGTCGTTGCCGTCGGCCCTGTCCGCCCGCACCATGTTGACTGGGAACGGGTGTCCTTCTATCTTCATCGGCCGTTTGGCATCATCGATCTTGATCCTGCCTTGCTCGATGGCCGATTGAATCTGTTGTCGGAAGATTTTGCATTCATTGGTGTGATGGGAATATGTATTGTGCCACTTGCAATATCTTCTCTTCTTGATTTCCTCAGCCGATGGCAGTATATGACCTACTGGCAGCTGAATCTGCTTTTCTTGCAGGAGTAAGTCAAATATCTTGTCGGCCTTGTTGATGTCGAAGTCGTACTTATCTTCCTTGTCGCCCTTCTTGGCCCACTGGCACGTTGTCGACTTCTTCATCCGGGCCCACTCGGCCAAATCGACATCGGCATCTTCTTCATCGTCTTCATCGGAGGCGTATTGGTAGACCGTGTTGATCTTCTTTGCGAACTTCTTCGCCTCCTGGAATCTTTGTTCATGGGCCGATACTCGTTGTGCTAGCTGAGCTAGGCTGTCGAATTCCTGAGATGAGAACTTCTCTCGTATCGGCCCTAGTAATCCTTGAAACGCCAAATCGGCCAGTTGAGAATTGGTCAAACTGAGGCTGTAACACCTATTCCTTATGTCCCTGAATCTTTGGATGTATTCTGGGACCAATTCATCAACCCGTTGCCTGATGGCGGTGAGATCAGATAGTTTCATCTCTTGTACGCCGTTGTAAAAGTATCTGTGAAACTACTTCTCTAGATCTATCCATCCTCTGATGGAATTGCAGGGTAAAGAGGAAAACCATGTAAATGCTGACCCTAACAAAGACAGAGGGGAAAATCTCACCCTTAACGCCTCTATGGCCGATGCCTCACCACACTGTGCTAGGAATGGGCTTACGTGCTCGTATGTAGAGACGTTATCTTGCCCTGAAAATTTGGAGAAGTCCGGGATTTTGTATCGGTTTGACAGTGGCACTCTGTCGAACTCCTCGGGGTACGGGTGCCGATACACTGTAGAACTCTTCTTGGGCTTCAAGCCGAATTGATCTCGCATCACCTTGGCTATCATGTCGGCCCAGTATCCTGCGGGCTGGTGTGGGAGCTCCTGGTGGTAAGACTGCTGCAGGCCCTCTGCCCGATATTGCCTGGGGGAGTATGGTTGGAAGTGATGATTTAAGTTCTATGCGTCGTACTGCCCTGCGGTATACTGCTGGTAGCCTTGCGGCGCGTTGTAAGCAGCTGGTTGCGGAGGGTTACTTGGCATGGAGAATTGAGGTTGTCCGGCCGATGGCGGGTTGACTGGAACTTGCTGCATTGGCTCGTCGACCGGCTGTTTCCCCTTCGCCCATTGTGCAAATTGTTCCTCCGTGATGTGTTGGGGGCTTCCTCCCGCTTGCTTGGTCAGGACCAGCGGCATGGTCGACGCTGGTTGGGCCGATGGAGGTGGGATCGGCGCCGTCGGCTGTGGAGCCGTACTCAGATCAGTCCTCAAAGTCCGATATGTAGGAAACTTGTTGTCAGGTAGGAAAATTGGCCCTTGAGGCTTGTACTGGTGAATAGAACCATCTAGGATTGACTTAACCGTATTGGTCAATGTGTTCACCAGGATCCCTGACTGGTTGACTAGCGCAGAGTGAACTGCGGAATCGATGCGATCTTGCAACGTCGGCGTGGCATTTTCTTCGGTCTTGACAGTGTGCTCGTGTGCTACCGCCGATGTGCTGGCTCCGTCTCTAGGGCTCGGCATTACCATCTTAGATTTTTGGATGAGAGTGCCTTGCCGAGTCCTGGAGTATGTCTATATGTACATATTCCGAAATTGCTTGACCAGCTTGTCCATCTCAGTTTTTTGCTCCTCATTGAGCTGGTCGACAGTCACAGAGACGACGTTCTCCTCGGAGATCTCACTCTGCTTTGACATCCTGCAGTGGTCTTCTTGTTGTTGCGATGCTTGCGTTCTTGATGGTCCCACCAGGCGTGCCAAAAGCGTGTTGGCGTAGAATTTAGACCCGCCTTGCAACCAAACGGGTTACACGTTTCCACGGCGGCCTGGGAGATCTGCTTAGCTCTAGTGCAGGTCCAAAGGCTTGCCTAGGTATGTGTAGGGCGTGCCAGTTGATTTGATCTGCAATCAACAAGATAAACAAGTAAACCATGTTAGAAAACAATGGCCGATCGGCCGATAGGCCGATGTCGCATTGTTGTGACCCAGCCGATAGGGCAAAGCTATATCGGCTTACTTGTGATTATAATAAAGTAAGACTGAAATAATAGATCTAATCTCATCGGCCTTCATCAACATGTTAATGTCAATTAACGACATTGGCTGATGAGGGATAAAAGATATAAATACACTAGCTAGTACCCTAGTGCAAACCTGTATGAACCAATCGGCCAATATAAGTATATTGATCATATAGAAACCCTAAAGAGTAATTCATCATAAATACACTTATATATGCCGATCCACTCATACAAGTGGTAAATACATGCAAAACCATTATAGTAATTACATGTATTAGATAAGACCGGCTGAAACCTCGGCACTATCCTTAATTACAATCGAAAACAGGCTTTGAGTTAAATCTCAAAACAGGACTAAGGTTGATGGCAACTCAAAGTGTGAATTGAGATTTAACACGAAGAAAATCAAGTCGTTGATTGCTTTTAGGGATGGTGGATGCATTGAAAGATTTAAGTAAACATGATAATTATAACCACGTCGGCAATAAACCCTAAAACGAGTTGATCGCTTGCGAAGCATAATTAAAACACTTACCAAAATCATTCAAAACATGATAAACGACGATCACATCATCGAGGCTTAACGTGCCTAAAGGGACACGCTAGCCCCGACGATGTAGATCGTCGGGTACGAGTTCTTACCTCTGCTCTGGGGAAGCATGAACTCGCCGGAATCAACCTCTTGCGAGGGTTGGCGATGCGCCGAAAGTAGATTAAAACAAACTGTTTGTTGTATTGAGTTGTGAGAGAGAGTTTCTATGTACAAACTACCGGGATATTTATACCCGAGATTACAACATGGTCCTTGTAGGACACGATCTTATCTCTAACTAACAAACAAATCTTTGCGGCAGACTCTTGCCAAAGATTAGATCTAAACCTACTTAATTTACAACATACAATTGTCTAAAACCGAGCCTTATCTCTATTTGGCAATCTCCTTGAAGCTTATCTTGAGCCCAAGACAAGCCCATGTTAACTCTATCAACTTCCTGGCTCTATCAGTCAATGGCCATATTGAATCCATATCGGCCGATATGCTCTTCCTGCTAGCGCTTCTTCCAGTCCGATACGCTCACTGAGTCCGATACAAGACTTGGTCCGACTCCAACTTAATTCCCTTTCTCCGCGTCGGTTTCCCCTTTCTTCTCTGAGTAGATTATGAAAATCTGCTGTTAACAGTACACCATGGACCGACGGTAGAAGGAGTTTATTGATGGCGCGCATTATTTTTTGAGTATTGCCGATGCATACATGGCTTTACCATGCAAAAATTGCAAAAATCAGAAGCAATATGCTACATCAAGAATTCTTTATATCCACTTGTTGTAATCAACATTTATGCCTGGCTATAATTGTTGGACCTTGCATGAAGAGTTAGCGGTTGCAATGGAAGGAGATGAAGAAGAAAACAACATGTCGGACTAGGCTCAATACGGTGGATTTGCAGATGGTACAATAGGCGTGGTGGATGGAGGTGTTGCAGAAAATGACAGTGCAGATGATCTTGGTCAGATGTTGTGCGACGCAATGAAAGACTACGAAAGTGAAAAAGAGGTCAACAAATTGGAGCGTATGTTAGAAGACCACAAAATGTCCTTGTATCCAGATTGCAAAGAGGGGCACAAAAAATTGGGTATCGCGCTGGAATTCTTGCAATGAAAGGCAAAAAATGGTGTGACTGACAAGGCATTTGGTGAGCTATTGAAACTTGTAAAGAATATTATTCCGGAGGGAAACAAATTGCCCGTAACAACATACGAAACTAAAAAGGTATTCTGCCCTCTAGGATTGGAAGTCCAGAAGATACACTCATGTCAGAACGATTGTATCCTCTATCGCGGTGAGGAGTATGAGAACTTGGAAGCATGCCCGGTTTGTAAGGCATTACGATACAAGATTAGACGGGATTACCCTAGTGATGTTCACGAACAACGTTCGAAGAAGAGAGTTTCTACTAAGGTGATGCGGTATTTCCCTATAATACCACGTCTGAGGTGTTTCTTCAGGAACAAAGCGCACGCTAAAATGATGCGTTGGCACGCAGAAGAACGTAAACAAGACAGGATGTTGAGACACCCCGCCGATGGGTCGCAGTGGCAAAACATCGATAGAATATTTTAAGACTTCGGAAATGATGCAAGGAACATAAAGTTTGGTTTAAATACACATGGAATGAATTCATTTGGAGAGATGAGCAGTGGTCATAGCACTTGGCCTATGACCCTATGTATCTACAACTTCCCCCTCGGTTCTACATGAAGCTATTGATGCGAAAACATGGCGGCCTGGGAGATTTGCTTCACTCCAGTGCAGGTCCAAATCTTGGAATCGGATTCAAGGAGTGCCATTTGGTTTGATCCTGTAACCAACAAGATATACAATAAAACCAGTTAATCCTACGATAGCCAATTGGTCGGAAAGCCAATGATGTATCGTACAGACCTAGCCGATGCGATATGAACGAATCTGCTGTAAGGTGTAAGATGAATAAGATTAAGGAAACCCTAAATATGTTCCATCAGCTATAGATGTAATCAAACATGTAATCTATGAACAAAGAATCTATCTGACAAGATCATAGCCGATGAAATAATACTTAGGTTAAAAGTAGATATTGTATTGGCTAATACTCCGATACAGCCTTATACAACAATATCATTCTAAGTAAATATATTGAGGCAAGCTTGATATATTTATCTAGCATGATATCCTTGTATAAGGGGCAGATATAACATGAAAAGCAAGACTAGACAGTTATATCAGTTAAGATCGGCTGAAACTCTGATGAAACCCTTATTGCAATCAAGAGGCAGGCAAGAGATTATGGTTCTAATCATGACTAGGGTTGATGCAACACTAAGTGTAAAAAGAAACATAACATCTAGACAATCAAGCCTTTGAATGCTTTTCAGGGTGGTGTATACCTTCACTAATCTAAGCCTATCAACTAATTTAGCCGATACCAGCAAAACCTTGGGATAGTCCTGGCCGATACAAGTAAATCGAGTCATCGATTTAGATTAGCAAAGTTATGTGGTAATTAACAAGCCATACCTTCAGCTGAAGATCGAAACAATGCCCAACTCAAAGCAAGAACTCGTCGAAAAGTAAGTAGAAAATTGTGACGATGTGCCTAAAGTGTTTATTGAACTGTTGTTGTTTTTTTACAAGACCTCGGGCTTATATTTATACCTGCACATACAAACCTTGTCCTTATCGGACACTATTCAAAACATACCTAAAAAAACAAGACCTAGGTGGACTCCTACCACAAAATTATAAAAGGAAACTAACTATTATTCTTAATTAATAGATAAAATTGCCTCTTCTGGACTCAATTACTAGTTGGCAACATCTTCAAGCCCTTCTCCGAAACCAATACGAACCCAGGTTACCCGTATCGGCTTAACCGAGTCCGATTCAGGTTACCTATATCTGTTGCCCAAGTCCGATTCCATATCGGCCGATACGGCTCCAGCCGATGCGTTGTCTATTCTCGGAAGCCACCTTATCCCTTCAAACCCGCCTCGGATCCAATCTCCATTGCTGGCATATCTTTACCAAATTTTGCCATTAACACATGCCCCCCAATTCCGAAGGATAAATTGATATGCTGTGGAATTATTTTCCAGATCCACACAAAGCTAGGGTTTCTGTATCTTGACCGTTCCCAGCCCTGTGCCATAAATACCAACGGTTTCGGTCCCAGACTTCATGCCGTTACTTTTCCTCAACGCCAAAACCACTCAAGCCTCCTTTATCTTCTCTGGCGACCTCGTTGACGACACAAGTTCCCCGGCGGCGACCTCCATTGACCCCCCGGAGTTCTTCTTCCTTCAAGCTCAATGGCCACCATCAACGATGTCCCCATGGTAAGTTTCTCTCAACTCTAAGCCCAAACCACGCAAGCCTCCTTTGTCTTCTCTGGTGACCTCGTCGATGACACAAGTTCCCCGGCGGTGACCTCCGTTGACCCCTCGGAGTTCTTCTTCCTTCAAGCTCAATGGCCACCATCAAGGATGTCCCCATGGTAAGTTTCACTCAAGTCTAATCTTCATCGTCTTTTTTTGCTCATCGTCTTGTTTTAGGCCAAATTCTACTTTTAGATCCTCTTTCTCAGCAAACTTTTTGATTTCTCCCCTTTTTCTTCAATTGTAGCACCTATCCCAGTTCTGAAACAACCAACCCACTATTTTCTTGGACCAATGGGCGATGCAAACCCATGCTATTTCATCAATGCTGAGACCAACAGAATCCCTTACAAACAGACAAAGCCCAATTTAGCCGATTGGCAAGAGTGTTTAGATCCTGACCTTCAAACTTTGATGGGTGGAGAAACTGGTACAAGAGAATATCGGCTGCCAAGCAAGCTATGTGGTAAGAAGTAGGAATAGCTCAATGCCTAGCCCTATCTCTAGCCAATATGAAAAAAGATCTACTCATGCTGTCATCGGCTTCTTATTTTTGGTCGGATACCATCAATGCCTTTCTTTTTGTCAAGGACCGATGACACCCACTCTGCTTGATGTTAAGATGGTTACTGGCTTAGACATAATATCAACGGCTAATCCCCTTTCCTTGAAAATTAAGTGTGAGCATAAGTTGTCAACAAAAAATATGGGTGGCTGGTCAGGATATGTACCTAAGCACATCGGCATAGGTCCTGTTACAGACAGAGAACACATGGATTTCCTCAATCTCTGGATAGAAAGATTTGTCTTCTACAGGTCAACCTGTGGTCCGACAGCAAATATGCTACATCTGGCTCAAGCTTTAGTAGCAAAGAAATAGCTTGGGGCTGTATATCAGAAGCTAAGTCAATCAACAGCCAAGCTTCTAACAGGGAACCCTGTCGGCTATGCAGGTCCTTGGTGGTTCTTGCAACTCTAGTTAAACATATACACAATCAATATTGCTGAGAGAACCCCTCTGTACTTATCAAGCTTCCCATCGGACCACTCTGACGATGAAGAAGCCAGTACCCGCCGATGTATGTCTTTTGGTGAGGCAGCATCGGCTTATCCCGGATCAGGGCCATCGGCTAAAATCTTCCAAGAATGGTTCGAACACTTTTATGATGGATTTGCCAAGAATGCATGAGTATGGTTCCCTTACGGTAGCTTCACAGACTATGAGTTTCTAGCCAATCCCAGCTCAAGGGAAAACTTTGTTTCGGCCATCTCACCATGCATCCTCCCAACAGGAATGTCTTAAGGCCGAAAGGTTCAAGTCTCATATGAGTTTTATCATCCAGTATCGACTGCAAGACAACTAGGCTTGGGCCAACTTCCCATCAGCTTGCACTTTTTAAGGAAAATCTAGACTAGGGGTGTTTGTTGACGCCAAATCCGTACCGCCGATGAGGATCCGGCGCGCAGACACACGAAGGCCTGGGAGATCTGCTTAGCTCCAGTGCAGGTCCTAAAATTGATGAAGCGCGAGCGTGCCAGTCAGTTTGATCCTGCCACTGACAAGATATGCAAAATAGCAGAACATATAGCGTGTCGGCCTATCGGCCGATAGCAAAAACAGCCTATCGGCCGATGAGCCGATAGAGCAGAAACAGCCGATCGGCTGATGAGCCGATGGCGCGGTTCCAGCCGATGCCAATGCCAGCCGATGCAGTTAGGGTTTTGAACCATCGGCCGTGTACTGAACAAACATCTATAGAAAGGCAATCGGCTGACGATAAAATGATGACATAGCAATGTGATATAGTATAATCCAAATATAAAGTAAACATTGATCTGAAGATTAAAGCAGACATCGGCCAGAGGTCCGATGGCATAAACTCTCAATAAGCAGATAAACAATAAATACTCTGTTGTCATCGGCCAGATCCAATCTATACGTAAAACACTTAGGCCGATGCAACGTCCAGATAACTCACCGGCTGAAACCCCGGTGAAACCCTTATTGCCAGCCAACAAGCAGGCTAGAGATTACGGTTCTAATCACGACTTAGTAGATCAAATTGGACTGATGCAGCACTAAGTATGAAAAGAAACGCAATATCTAGACAATCAAGCCCTCGACTGATTTTCGGGGTGGTGGATACCTTAGCCAATCTAATCTAGCAAGGCGATTTAGTCGATACCGGCGTGAACCCTAAAGCGAATCTCGGCCGATAAGACTAAATCGAGAAGCCGAACTAGATTGACTAAGATATATGATAGTAGGTGCTTACGTTGACGAGATCAGAACGCAGAAGCCCTAGCCCCGACAGCGCAGGCAGCCATAACGAGACTTACCCCTCGTGTGAAGGGCATGAACTCGCCGAAGAAGACGAAAAGTAAAGGTTGGCGATGCGCCGAAGTTGTATTGATCGTGAGATTCTTTTACATGAACCTTGGGCTTACATATTTATACCCATAGACTAACAAAGATCCTAACAGATTACGACTCAAACTTTCCTAAAGATAAAAGGAAACAGATAAAGTCCTTGCCAGACACTAACACACTTTCCTAAAGATAAAACAAAAAACTAACAAACTCTTCCTAATTAAGAGATACAAGCCGCATCCTTCTTGAACTCGGTCTTCTCTGGATAAGATCTTCCCGAATCTAACAAGAATCCGACTGCTGAAAATATGGATAACTCCTATCGACCGCTTGTAGACCCCCGAAGCCGATACAGACTTTGAGGCCGATATTTACTCTGAGCCGATACACAAACTAGGCCGATGATGACTTTGGGGCTTACCAAATTCTGGCGTTAACACATGCCCCCCAATTTTGGAGTATGAGAAGTCATGCTTCAAAATTATTCTTGTCTTGATCGCCCCGAAACTGATTCTTCTCTTCTTCGTGACATCGGCTCTCATAAGCCAATACCGTCTGCACCAGATGAGCTAGGCTGTCAAACTCATAGAAGAAAAATCTGCCTTTGATAGTTTCTGACAACCCTTGGAATGCAAGTCCTACTAACTACTCATCATTTAAATTCAAACCATAACATCGGCCACGGATATTACGAAACCTTTGAATATATTCCTCAGCCGATTCTCCTTCTTGCTGTTTAACTAAAATCAAGTCTGAAAGCTTCAACTCATCAATTCCAGCAAAGAAGAACTGGTGAAATTGCTTCTCAAGATCGGCCCAACCTCTGATAGAATTTGGTGGCAATGATGAAAACCATGTGAAGGCCGATCCAGTCAAAGATAATGGAAAAAATCTAACCCTCAGAGCTTCTTCAGCCGATGCCTCCCCACACTGAGCTAAAAATCGGCTGATATGTTCCATTGTTGTCATATTACCTTGCCCTGAGAATTGGAAAAAGTCTAGAATCTTGTATCGGCCTGGAAGTGGAACCCTATCAAACCACTCAGGATACGGCGGCCGATACACAGAAGTCTGATCCTTAGGTTTAATTCCAAACTGCTCCTCCGTCACCTTTGCAATCATATCGGCCCAATCTTCTTTAGACTGATATCTTTGAGTTTCTTCTGGCCGATATTGTTGATATGGCTCTCCAGGCTGATGCTGATCTATTTGCCCCCCAAGCCAATGTCGCTGTTGCCGATGATGCTGAGATTGTTCGCCGACTTGCCCCCCAAGCTGATTTCTTAAGGCAATTACTCTGGGAACTATCTTCTCGATCAAACCATGTAATGTACTCACTAAAACTCCAGATTGATCAAACACAGTGCGACGAACGATTTCATCAACTATCTTTTGAAGTGTCTCATCGTCCATCAGCTCTTCTTCTTCCTCCATCGGCTTGAGAGATTGTTCTTCCTTGGCCTTGACTTCCTTCTCAGACATCTTGTTGCAATTATGGGTTCCACGAGCCATGTAAAAATCAGTAATCCAAAACACGGTCCCACCAGGCGTGCCAAAAAATGTGTTGACGCCAAATCCGTACCGCCGATGAGGATCCGGCGCGCGGACACACGAAGGCCTGGGAGATCTGCTTAGCTCCAGTGCAGGTCCTAAAATTGATGAAGCGTGGGCATGCCAGTCAGTTTGATCCTGCCACTGACAAGATATGCAAAATAGCAGAACATATAGCGTGTCGGCCTATCGGCCGATAGCAAAAACAGCCTATCGGCCGATGAGCCGATAGAGCAGAAACAGCCGATCGGCTGATGAGCCGATGGCGCGGTTCCAGCCGATGCCAATGCCAGCCGATGCAGTTAGGGTTTCGAACCATCGGCGGTGTACTGAACAAACATATATAGAAAGGCAATCGGCTGACGATAAAATGATGACATAGCAATGTGATATAGTATAATCCAAATATAAAGTAAACATTGATCTGAAGATTAAAGCAGACATCAGCCAGAGGTCCGATGGCATAAACTCTCAATAAGCAGATAAACAATAAATACTCTGTTGTCATCGGCCAGATCCAATCTATACGTAAAACTCTTAGGCCGATGCAACGTCCAGATAACTCACCGGCTGAAACCCCGGTGAAACCCTTATTGGCAGCCAACAAGCAGGCTAGAGATTACGGTTCTAATCACGACTTAGTAGATCAAATTGGACTGATGCAGCACTAAGTATGAAAAGAAACGCAATATCTAGACAATCAAGCCCTCGACTGATTTTCGGGGTGGTGGATACCTTAGCCAATCTAATCTAGCAAGGCGATTTAGTCGATACCGGCGTGAACCCTAGAGCGAATCTCGGCCGATAAGACTAAATCAAGAAGCCGAACTAGATTGACTAAGATATATGATAGTAGGTGCTTACGTTGACGAGATCAGAACGCAGAAGCCCTAGCCCCGACAGCGCAGGCAGCCATAACGAGACTTACCCCTCGTGTGAAGGGCATGAACTCGCCGAAGAAGACGAAAAGTAAAGGTTGGCGATACGCCGAAGTTGTATTGATCGTGAGATTCTTTTACATGAACCTTGGGCTTACATATTTATACCCATAGACTAACAAAGATCCTAACAGATTATGACTCAAACTTTCCTAAAGATAAAAGGAAACAGATAAAGTCCTTGCCGGACACTAACACACTTTCCTAAAGATAAAACAGAAAACTAACAAACTCTTCCTAATTAAGAGATACAAGCCGCATCCTTCTTGAACTTGGTCTTCTCTGGATAAGATCTTCCCGAATCTAACAAGAATCCAACTG
This sequence comes from Oryza officinalis, assembly GCA_008326285.1. Taxonomy (NCBI): domain Eukaryota; kingdom Viridiplantae; phylum Streptophyta; class Magnoliopsida; order Poales; family Poaceae; genus Oryza; species Oryza officinalis. The sequence continues at coordinate 21,591,761 of BDMV01000006.1, forward strand.
CTGAAAATATGGATAACTCCTATCGGCCGCTTGTAGACCCCCGAAGCCGATACAGACTTTGAGGCTGATATTTACTCTGAGCCGATACACAAACTAGGCCGATGATGACTTTGGGGCTTACCAAATTCTGGCGTTAACAGTGTTGTGACATCGGCTCTTCGGATGGACAAGATCTTAAATATCAAGGGCCCCGTGCTTGGATCTCTGCAAAGCCAACTTATTGATCGATGGTGGAGTGAATGGAAGAAGCATCTATTCCATCTATCGGCCAACTTCTATTTGACCACAATCATTCCATCAATCAGCCCTCATGTAAATCTTTTCTTCTCATTTTCAGTCAACTCTAAACTTTTGTCTTTAAAAATCATCTAACTTCCTCTTTGCAGGTTCCTAGCTCTTTTCCTCCAATCCAAAGCATGAGTGACTAGCCGATCATCTATGCACCGGCCTTGATGCCATCAGGAGATATTGCCCCTTCCATCATCGGCTTTGCTGCTCCAACAGTGGCATCCCTACTCTAAGGCCAAGTTAGAGAACCAATCCCTAAAGCTGGTGGGAAACACAAGCAACCAGTCATCAAAAATTATCAAAGAAACCAAAAGCTGCATCCCCCAAGAACTTCTACAAAATCACCGGCCAAGTCCGATGTCAAGGCTTCACCTCAACCACGCCAACGCAGAACTGTTCGCAAGGTCAAGGTAAGATTCAACTCATCTTCAACCTTAATTTTCCTCAACATGCTACTAACACTTGCTTTTTGTAGCCCAAGACTGTATCAGCTATGGTTAAGCTTCCCGATGCCCCCATTGTCTCTAAGTCCTCAAGCTTCTCCAGTGGCATCAGTAATTTTCCAAAACCATTCAAGTTTTTAAAATCAGCCAACATGAAAACACTTAATACTTATTCCTATTTCAGCCAAGAGCTCCATCGGCTACTCCCCATCGGCCAGCTCCAAGTGATCAAGCACCTTCTGCTGCTGGTAGCCACCATGGGGAAGAACAACAAACTACCATTGCTGCACCGATAGCCCAGGTAAACTCATCAACATACAATTGTTGTCGTCTTACCCTTATTCACCTTTAACCAACAAATTTATTTTGTAGAACCTAGTCGATATGTTCTCCTTCGACATAAGGCAATTATTGGATGAGGAGGATGAAGAAACAACTAGCAAAGTCAAGTCCCCCATCTCTGATGATCTAAGAGCAAGACTCCTGGACATAGCTGATCGGCTGGGGTTTTCCTTAGATGCCTTGGTTGCCAACTATGGGCCGATCAGGGAACGCTTCCAAGAAATCCAAGATCAACTCCATGAAGAAATTGCAGATATCATGTCCCCGGCCATGTTCCTTCAGCAACATCTATTCAAACTCCAAATGGCCAAACAAAGAATAGTCGTTTGGCTCGAACGCCAAAGCATGGAAGCAGCCATCCAAGCCAGCTCACAACAAGTCAATGAGAACAAATCCAACCTGGATGAACTAATTTCTAGCCCTGATGATCTGCAGCAACAAGAAGTCGACCTCTTGATGAAGCTAAGGGAAACTCACACCAAGATCACTGAGGCTAAACAAAAGTTAGTCGATTTCCCCAAACCTATCGAAGAGCAGACAACCAATTTGAAGGCATCGGCTAAGCACCTAGCAAGACTCAACAAGACCTTGAAGCTGATCCTTGGAACCGAAGCCGATGATGCACGCATCATACATGAAGTTGAACAGATTCACCTGCATGCGATATCGGCTATCAAAAACTTTCTAGGCTGATGTAATAACTTTAAATTTGCAACATATTTGTCTCGAAACACTTAGAAAATTTTGTGTAATATATTGATTGGCTTCAGAGCCAATTTTATTTCTGTACTATACTTGCATCTTTCTATGCCTCATAGTATTTTTGGTCTAAGGGCGATAATACGTATCGGCCATCTTAAGGCGATGTTCCTATACAGTGGCTTTATCATACATCGGCTAAGCAACCGATTATGAGTTAATCCAAATACTTGGGTAATACTTCTTCAAATATTTTTCATCCAAAGCCTTCCCAAAAATTTCTCCATCAAGTCCTTCAAGCAAGTATGCATTTTTAGGTACGCAACGATGAATCCGATAGGGTCCTTCCCAATTAGGTCACCACTTTTCAAACTTGTTATCCCTTGTCCCTATCGACAAAATCAATTTCCAAACAAACTCTCCTTCCTCAAAAGTATTTCGCACAACCTTTTTATTATAATGTCTTGAAACCCTTTCTTTATCTTTTTGATTTTCTTTAAAGCACGCAAACGAACTTGTGCCAAATCTTCCAAGTTATTAATCGTCAAATTATAATAATCATCGGCCAACAACTCAGTCTGTAAAGAAATCCTTCTTGAGCCGATGTTAGTTTTCCAAGGCAAAATAGCTTTATGACCATATACAAGTTGATAAGGTGGCACTTGTGTAGCTCCATGACATGCTATTCGATAAGCCCATAGTGAATTAGACAAAGTAGTATGTCACTTTTTAGGTTGTTTTGCAATTTACCTCTTAATCAGTGTGACCAAACTCTTGTTAGAAGTCTCAGCCTGTCTATTAGCTTGTGCATAATAAGGACAAGAATTCAATAGTTTGATGCCCATACTATCAGCAAACTGAACAAATTAATTGACTACAAAGATAGATCATTCATCTGTTGTTACTGTATGTGGAATCCCAAATCGATAAATTATATGCTCCTTAACAAATTCAATAGCATCTTTAGAATCAGCCTTTTTCAAAGGAACTGCTGCAACCCACTTTTTAAAATAATCTGTTGCCACCAAGATATACTTATGTCCTTTGCTTGATGATGGATTAATCTGACCGATCATATCTATTACCCAACCTCTGAACGACGATGACTTAATAATGGGGTTCATAGCTGTTGCTAATGCCCTTTGAATTGCTCCAAATTTCTAACAATCTTGATATCCCTTGTAATATTTAAAATGATCTTCCAGCATTGTCGGCCAAAAATATCCAACTCTTCAAAGTAACCATCTCATCTTATGAGCCAATTGATGTGTTCCACAAATACCTTCATACACCTCACATATAACAACCTTGGCTTCTTCTAGATTTAAACACTTAAGCAAAACTCCATTAATCGTGCGATAATATAAATCATCATCAAGAAAAATATATTTCAAGGCCTTATACTTTAATTTTCTCAATGCCGATTGAGAAGGATTCTTTAAATAATTGATAATATCATACCTCCAATCATTGGCATCAACCTCTGCAATCTCAATTTCTACATCTTTCAATATTGACATATAATCCGATGCTCCTTGAGCTAAATCATTGGCCCCAATATTCTGTTCTCTAGGAATATGCTTCATAGTAATAACGTTAAACTTCATCATCAACTCTTGGCAGGCTTCATTCTTGCATTCATACACCCCTAATAACTGATTGATCACCAACAATGAATCCCAAAGAACTTCAATAGCATCGGCTTCAGCCTCCTTTAAAAGCTACAAACCTTTAAGCACTGCTTCATACTCAGCTTGATTATTTGTATAATAAGGTTTGATTGTAAAGGCAAACTCAAAACCTGCCCCTCGAGGCAATATAATCACTAGACCGATGCCACAACCATATGTACAAACAGATCCATCAAAGAATAACGTCTAAGACATCATCTCAACATAACCAATTGACTTACCTCAGTGTTGAACAATAAAATCGCCAATTGCTTGTCCTTTTACTGCCTTAGCCGATTCATATCTAAGATCAAATTCTGTCAAAGCAAAAATTCACTTTCCAACTCTACCTTTTAGGACTGGAGCCAAAAGCATGTACTTACCTACATCGGTCTTACAAAATATTATGCATTCATTTGAAAGTAGATAATGCCTCAACTTGGTACATGAAAAATATAAACATAACGGGGTATACCTTGTTTTTGCATCCAAAAGCCTTCAACTAAGATAAAATATTGTTTTTTCTTTTCCTTCAACCTCTTGAACCAGAACTGAGCCGATAGACCTCTCATGCTGACAGGTAAAGATTGAATGGAATTCTCTTTTGAGGTGGCATCAAAACTGAAGGTGAACTCAAATTTTCCTTGATATTATCTAATGCTTTTTGCTGCTTCTCTCCCCAAACAAACTCTTGATCAGCTCTTAACCTTAAAAATGGAGTAAAATGCTCAATTCTTCGTAACAAGTTAGAAATAAATCTCTTTACAAAATTAACTTTGCCGATCAAAGATTGTAACTTGGTCTTATTTTGTGGAGACTCAATATCCTTTATAGCATTTATACTTCTCTGTGCTATCTCAATCCCCTCTCATGAACCAGAAAACCAAGAAACTGTCCAGCCGATACACCAAAAACACATTTGTTAGGATTCATCTTTAAACCTTACATCCTTGTTCTCTCCAACACTCTTCGTAAATTGTCTATATGTCCATCAATCTCTTTAGATTTCATAACCACATTATCTATATAAATTTCAACCAATACACCAATGAGATCATGAAATATATAATTCATTGCTCTTTGATTTGTAGTACAAGCACTTTTTAATCCTATAGTCATTAGAACCCACTCATATAAGCCGATTGTACCAGGACACCTAAAAGCAGTCTTATGAATATCTTCCTCTGCCATAAAGATTTGATTATATCCTACATTACCATCCATAAAACTTATAATCTTGTGTCCATATGCTGCATCAACCAATAAATCAACAACGGCATTGGGTACTTATGCTTGGATGTAGCTTTATTTAAATCTCTGATGTCGATACAAACTCTAAGCTTCCTATTTTTCTTGATCACTGGTACTATGTTTGAAACTCACTCAGCATATCATAAAGGCCTTATAAAATTGGCATCATAAAGTCTTGTAATCTCTACTTTGATAGCATCATACATCTCTGGCTTGAATCATCTTTAGGGCTGTTTATATGGCCGATATCCTGGTTTAACCGGGAGCCGATGTTCTACAATAGATCAGCTAAGTCGTGGCATCTCATGATACTCTCATGCAAAACAATCTTTATACTCTTTTAATAACTTAATTAATTCCTCTTTGAGTGTATTTGATAATTTAGCACTTACAAATGACCGCCTTGGCCTATCACCATCACCAATATCTACTTCTTCTAACTCATCGGTCGACATAAACCCTTGCTCCAATTTACTTTCAAAATCATCTACAATATCTTTTACATATGTATTGGGGCTGTCTTCTACGTCTTCAAAACTTAAATTGGGGTTCTCCATCATCGATTGGCTGTATATTACAATTAGACACTTTTAAGTAATCTCCTTCTCAAACTTTTCCTAATAAATAATCAACTCCTTCCATCTCCCAAATAGACAAATCAGCAATAGTAACATTAACGGACCTGTCGGCTTGCAGGATCTTTACCTGGTCTCCTTGCCACTGAATCAAGCTTTGATGCATTGTTGAAGGTATGCAATAGTTAGCATGTATCCAATCTCTTCCCAACAATAAGCTATATGATCCTTTTCCATCAATGACAAAAAAATGTGGTTGAAATTGTCTTGTTGCCAACAGTCAACTCAACATTCAAGACTCCCTTCGTCTTAGATGAATTGTCCCCAAAGTCCTTTAAAACCATATTAGTTTCGATCAAGTCTTCTGTAGTCTTCCCAAGCTTCCTAAATGTTGTATAAGGCATTAGATTGACAGCTGCTCCTCCATCAACTAACATCTTGGACATCGGCCTTCCATTGACAATTTTCTTAATGTACAAAGTTCTTAGATGCCGATGCTCATTGTCCTCAGTCTTCTCAAGGATAGCCTGTTCTGGTGATAGTGTGAACTGTGTCAATGACTCCGCAATCTCTTCATCGGCTGTATGTATGTTGTATTCTGCTGGCAACATTAACATCATATTGATTGAAGATGAAGCTATAGCTTTACCTTTAGCAGATGCTGAAATCTTATTAGCTTGATTTCATCGGCTGACACAACCTTGGACTGGACACATCATTCTTTCTTGGTTCGTTATAGCCGATGGTCAATCTCCTCATCAACTTCTTGCTCCCGGTTCCGTAGCCATTGTACCCTCCTTTTTTGGTTTTTTGTAAAAATTCCAGTTGGACACCATTGAGGGTTTTGAACTTGCTTCTCTTGATCTTCATCTTTATCCTTGAAGTAACCTTGATGAATCGGCCCTAAACATCGATGTACTAATAACCTTTTCTGTATCGGCCGATTCTCAATCCTTGGACTACTTGGTTGATGAGAACTACCTTGATATATTGCATCTGCATCACTGCAACCTAGACAATCTTCAATTGATGGCAATCCCATCCCTTCATTTCAACAAAACCTAAAGAATTCACATCTCCAATAAGGATCAAAACAAGCCTTATTATCTTGAGAATATACTTGAATTTACTGTCTTGTCTTTTCTGATACTTGCTGATCAACTTAGTAGAATTAAAGTTGTTTTGATGATAAGTCCGATAATTTGTCTTATTGGCTTCATTAGTGTAGACCATGTTAATAGGAAAAGGATGGCTTTCAGTCTTCATCGGCTTCTTCCCATCATCAAACTTGATCCTGCCTTGCTCTATAGCCGATTGGATCTGCTGTCTGAACACCTTGCATTCATTTGTATGATGAGATACTGTGTTATGCCATTTGCAGTACTTCCTTTCCCTTAATTCTTCAGCCGATGGAATCACATGCCTATTGGAAGTTGAATTTGCTTCTCTTGTAATAGTAGATCAAATATCCTATCGGCTTTGTTGATATCAAAATCTTGTCTTTCTTCTTTTCCATTGTCCTTGACCCATTAGCAAACAACTGTCTTCTTATTCCTTGACCACTTTGCCAAACCAATCTCTGGGTTTTCATCTTCTGATTCTGAACCATAGCTATAAATATTGTTAACATTGTTAGCTTTCCTAGCAAACCTTTTTGACTCTTGGAATCTCTATTCATGAACCGATACTTTTTGAACTAGATGAACCAAGCTCTCAAAGTCTTGTGCAGAAAATCTCTCCCTTATCGACCCAAGCAACCCTTGGAAAGCTAAATCAGCAAGCTGTGAATCGGTCAAGTTAAGACTATAACATCTGTTTTTCATGTCTCTCCACCTCTGAAATAATCTAGAACCGATTCATCAGACTTCTGTCTGATCGATGTCAAATCCGACAGCTTCATCTCTTGAACCCCATTGAAAAAATATCTGTGGAATTGCTTTTCCAGATTGGCCCATCCTCTGACAGAGTTGTAAGGTAATGAAGAAAACCAAGTAAAAGCCAATCCAGACAATGACAATGGGAACAACTTAATCCTCAAAGCCTCCACAGCCGATGCTTCTCCACATTGTGCTAAGAATCGGCTGATGTGTTCATATGTTGAAACATTGTCTTGTCCTGAAAACATTGAGAAGTCTGGGATTTTGTATCGGTTTGGTAAAGGCAACTTGTCAAAATACTCTGGATATGGATATCGATACATGTTTTCACTATCCTTGGGCTTCAATCCAAATTGTTCTCTAACCACTTCTGCAATCATGCTAGCCCATTGTTGCTGTTGCCCACCATACTATGGTATTTGCTGATAATTATTGAACTAGGGTTGATACTGATATTGTGGAATAGTTTCTGGCCGATATTGTTGTGGTGATATCGGCTGAGACTGGAAACTTGAATTTTGACCCAAGTAAGTCTGATGAGGTTGATATTGAAAATTTTGTGACACATCATGCACATATTGTGGTCTAGTTGATGTTTGTGAGAAAATCGGCTGCTGAACAGGAATCTGGTTTCCTTGTTCCCTCATCGGTTGCAAACTCTGAAAGATTCCAACCGATATTGGTTGTCCAATCCTTGGAGCCTGATTCTGTGAAACTTGCTGAGATGTTTGCCCCTCAGGTGCAAATTGTTGTTGCATCCCTGAAGAACCTGGAATATTAGTCTTGATGGTCCTATATGGAGGAAACACATTATTTGGGAAATAAACTAGTCCTTTTGCCTTCTCCTCAGCTATAATCCCATCCATCACCTTTTTGACCACATTTGTTAATGTGTTCACCAACACATTTGATTGATTGATCAAGGCTTGATGCATTGCATAATCCAGTCTATCTTGTAACGAAACCTTCTCATCCATAGCTGGCTCCTCTTGTTTAGCCTTGATCTCTTTAGTCTTGACTTCATCTTGTCATGTACTGGATTCTGTCTCAGGCTTTGGGAAGACTACTTTTCCTTTCTGAATTACATTTCCTTGCCGAGACACAGTGAAAGAATCGAAATACATCTTGTGCAAAGCTTGTGTAAGCTGATCCATCTCTGCCTTCTGCTCTTCAAACAATTGTTCAACCGTCACTGGGATGATGTTGTCTTTAGTAAACTCAGGCATGATGAATGTCTTGAAAGTCGTGTCCCACCAGATGTGCCAAAAGCGTGTTGATGCAAAAACATGGCGACCTGACAGATTTGCTTCACCCCGGTGCAGGTCCAAATCTAGGAATCGGGTTCAGGGCATGCCAGTTGGTTTGATCCTACAACCAACAAGATATACAATAAAACCATTTAATCCAACGATAGCCGATCGACTGGAAATTCGATGACGTATCGTATAGACCTAGCCGATGTGATCTGAACGAATCGGCTATAAGGTGTAAGATGAATAAGATTAAGAAAACCCTAAATATGTTCCATCGGCTATAGATGTAATTAAACATGTAGTCTATGAACAAAGAATATATCTGACTATATCATAGCCAATGAAATCATACTTGGGTTAAAAGTGGATACCGTATTGGCTAATACTCTGATACAACCTTATACAAGAATATCAATCTAAGTAAATATATCGAGGCAAGCTTGATATATTTATCTAGCGTGATATCCTTGTATAAGGGGCAGATATAACATGAAAAGCAAGACTACACATTTATATCAGTTAAGATCGGCTAAAACTCCGATGAAACCCTTATTGCAATCAAGAGGCAGGCTAGAGATTATGATTCTAATCATGACTAAGGCTGATGCAGCACAAAGTGTAAAAAGATACGTAAAACCTAGACAATCAAGCCTTTGAATGTTTTTCAGGATGGTTGATACCTTAGCTAATCTAAGTCAATCAACTGTTTTAGCCGATACTGGCAAATCCTTGGGATAGTTTTGGCCGATACGAGTAAATCGAGTCATCGATTTAAATTAGCTACGTTATGTGGTAATTAACAAGCCATACCTCCAGCTGAAGATCAAAACAATGCCCAACTCGAAGCAAGAACTCGTTGAAAAGTAAGAAGAAAATTGTGGTGATGCGCCAAAAGTGTTTGTTGAACTGTTGTTGTCTTCTTTACAAGACCTCGGGCTTCTATTTGTACCCGCACATACAAACCTTGTTCTTAACGGACACTATTCAAAACTTACCTAAACAAACAAGTTCTAGGTGAACTCTTACCACAAAATTATAAAAGGAAACTAACTCTTATTCCGAATTAATAGATACAATTGCCTCTTCTGCACTCAATTCCTAGTTGGCAACAACTTCAAGCCCTTCTCCAAAACCAATTCGAACCCAGGCTACCCGTATCGACTTAACCGAGTTTGATTCAGGTTACCTGTATCAGCTGCCCGAGTCCGATTCCATATCAGCCGATACGGCTCCAGCCGAGGCACCGTCTATTCTCAGAAACCACCTTATCCCTTCAATTCCGCCTCGTATCCAATCTCCATTGCTGACATCTTTACCAAATTTTGCCATTAACAGAAGCAAAAGTACATCATGATGCCGATTAATATTGAAGGCCCAAAGCACCCTGGTAACGACATTGGTGTGTACCTAAGACCATTGGTTGAAGATCTGCAACTGCTGTGAAAGAAAGAAGGTGTCCATGTGTGGGATGAGGACAAACAGGAGCAATTTAACCTACAAGTGTTGCTGTTCGTAACCATTAACAATTGGCCTGCACTTAGCAACCTTTCAGGACAACCAAACAAGGGTTATAGGGTTTGCACCCATTGTATGGATGACCTGACAGTACGTATTTGAAACATTGTAGGAATATTGTGTACATGTGTCATCGTCGATTTCTTGTTGCAAGCCACCTTGTACGAAAGAAAGGCAAACACTATGAACAGAAGGCAGGCCACCGTACTAAGCCTAAACATTGGAACGAAAAAATTGTGTTTGCTATGGTGAAATATCTAAAAGTAGTATTTGGAAAGGGACCTGGCAGCCAATCTATAGCAAGTGAAGATGGTTGTGCGGCGATGTGGAAGAAGAAATCTATTTTTTGAAGTTACTTTATTGGGAAGTCTTATAGGTCCACCACGCAATCAACATGATGCACCTCACTAAGAACCTTTGTGTCAACCTGCTAGGCTTCCTAGGTATATATGGGAAGTCGAACGATACTCTTCAAGCACATCATCCGGAATCAAAGGAGAAAGGAAGCCATTACTTGCGCCCAGCCAGCTACCACTCCAAGTAAGGCAGAGAAGGAAAATATGTTTGAATGCTTGGACAACATCAAGGTATCGTCTAGATACACATTGAATATAAAGGGAATAATAATCATGAAAGAGAAGAAGTTCACAAACCTAAAGTCTCATGACTACCACGTGTTGATGACACAGTTGCTTCCCGTTATAATTTGGGGTATCCTTCCAGATACTGTCCGGACAACAATAACAAAGCTTTGTTCTTTTCTGAACACAATTTCGTAGAAGCTCATTGTCGACGGAGTAGATCGCGACTATAGTATTTGTAAAGTATGGGGATCATTGGAACCAAGGTATACGCTAGATTGAGCATCGCGTTGTCACCGCCACCGCCGCTGGAACCCTCCTCCTCTGTCGCCGTCGTCTAGGTCCAGCCCGCGCTCCCTCGATCTACACCTCCTAGGTCCGGCCCCGACAATGTAGCCTAGGGTTTCGTCGTTGCCGCCATCACCGCTATCTTCGTCCTCTCTTGCGCGCTTGCCATCGACCATGCCGCTAGCGCACGGTGCATCGAGTCCACCGTGTGCCGGCAGGGGCGCCGTTGGGGATAATGATAGGAATGGCCCACCCGTCAGTACCTCCCCTTTAAATCAATTTAAAACAATTAAAAAAATACATTAAAAATTGAAAAATATATCTAATTAAAATATGAATATTAAAATCATTAAACATATATCTCATTTATAGTAATACATTAAAATCATTAAAAATGTATCTAATTAAAAATATGAGTTGCGATTTAGTCTTTTTAAAAATCATTAAAATCGTTAGAACTAAGAAGAATGCATTAAAAATATTTTTATAATTTTTAAAGAACTTATAAAAATAATTGAAGTAAAGATAACACATGAAAAAGTATATTTACAATTTTTAAAAACTCGTAGAATTTATATTAATTAACCATGGCTCAAATTAAGTCCATTTAAAAATCATTAAAATGGTTAGAGATAAGAAGAATACATTACAATATCTGTGCTGTGTTTTAGTTTACCAATGTATATGTTCTAACTAATGATTGTTTTTCGTATCAGAATTATGTGGTCCAGCTGCTTACGCGGGCGACACTCCAGCTTGTGTGGTCCCAAGGCTGCCAAGCAACACTAAGGCAAGTTAATTATATGAACTAGACAATTTTCTTAAGCAAGTGAATTTAGAACTTCTTCACAGTCAAGGAGACTAAAATCTGACTTTAGTCTAGTCCAAAATGACAAGTGTTATAAAACGATAATTATGTAAATATACCATGCACCTTTTGTATGTATTCCCATTATCTTTATTATTTAATGTTACGAACAGATGGGAGAGTCAGATGACGAAAACTTCCTCTTAGACACCATGAATGAGGGTAGCAGCCAGTAGTACTATATGCCGGACGATCAAGAGGATTGTGGGCAGCACTTGAATGAACAGATTAATGAGGATGGAAACGAGGAGGAACACAAAGGGGAACAAGTAGAGGGAAATGAGGAGGAGCAAGAGGAGGGACAGCAGAACGTTGGTTCCTCGAAAAATGCATGCGGACCACGAGGTCTCGCAAGAAAGGTGGAGGGGAAGTATATTATAACTATATTATAACTGAGGTGAAAGATGATGGCGAACCAATTGCCCCTTCCTCCGCTGTGACGAAGTTTGTCTCACAATGCGGTTGGGTTGTGAGGGATCATGTGCCAATCAGCATACATAATTGGAAAAGAACAAGGTCGACTAGTGAACAAACTTATCTCCCACAGTCAAAGAAGGATATGATGTGGACAACTCCCGCACTTTGACAAATACCCCAAGCTAAGGGACCATTAGAATGCATTTGTTGAATACAATTCATTTGAGGAAGGGGCATCAAAGATAGCGACGAACAAATCCAATGCCGCCAAGAAAAACTACTTTCACGGCTAGGGTCAAGCGGCTATAGGAAGGCAATTCCTAAATGACAGAAGATGGAAGATGTATTAGCCGCAAGAGGTATCGTTCCGGCCATAGCTAATTGGCCTGAATGATCAAAGCAATGGTAATATGCTCATGGGGGCACACTAAATGTAGTCGATGGCTCCCTAATCTTCAGCGACGACATACGACAGACAGCTCACCATCTCGTCGATGCCCTAGAGGCCTTTGCTCAGGGGAGAATCCAGGCCAACAGATAGAAAGACGAATTGACGTTGCCACTACAGAATCCCGAGCACCTAGGACAAACGTGCGGAAAAGGTGTGGCAAGATAGGTCGATATACGACTAAGCCAACAGAGCCAGCAGAACCAGTCGTATGATCCTCATGTCCAAGTTAGCCCCTTAGGCAATCGAAGCAGATGTGCTTCTATAGGGCAACTAGCAGAACAAACTAACGAAGCTGCAGTTGCGCTACCTATTGACGAACCACGACAATCCGTGGATGAAATCACAAAGCGAACACCATGTGAGCTACATATTCCCTTCAAGAACCTATCAATCAAGGTATGCTCGTAGTTTGCCCAACCGGCATTGTAACTAGCGAAAAGTCGTGCATATATTACTAACTAACCTCATTTCTCGTTAAGGTGGCATATGGCATGGCCATATAAGTGGAGCAAGACCAGGGGTACCATTGTATGCCGATTCCACCTCAGTACTCAAGGGTCGAGGTATAGCAGGTCTGCCCAGGCTTAAAGGATCTCGAGCTGGACATTCCTGGAAGAGATAGGGAGACGAAACTAGGAGAGACAGCCCACGCCATCATACTTTGGTGCAAGCGTTATATCATGCTTCCTGGGCGAGCAGCGGTGTCCGTTCCTACATCCTCACCACCGCAGCCTGATCCTCGGTCTCCACCGTCTCCTTCATCTCCTCCACAGCCTCGGTCTCCACCATCTCCATCTCCTCCGCAACCTCGGTCTCCACCGTCTCATCTATCTCCTCTGCAACCTTAGTCTACACCATCTTTTCCGTCTCCACTGCCACAACCAGTTGCATGAAAGCAACAATGGTCTTGGCCACCTCCTCTTGCGTCGTCAAAGTACACACAAACGAAGAAGCCAACACTTGACGAGCCAAAGAAATCCATTACCAAGAAAAGACCATATAATATGACTGACGAGGAGACTGATGAGGAAGTGAAAATACAGGTGAAGGAGCACGTCAAGCCGCTAAGTCCAGAGAAGAAGGCTCCAATAGACACAACAACGAAGGCCTTTTTTAAGAAGATGAGCGAACCCATGACAAGATCAGGTTACGACTACTCAATACGCAAGTCTTATTAGAAGACTACAAGAAAGTCAAAAGTTGTCCCCTATCTCTGAATGCAAGCAAAACAAGCAGTTGACCCGATGCTATCCAAACTTGAGATCAATGTAAAAGAATCTATGGCAGATCCAAATCTTACCAAGAAGTAACTGCTGGGGATAGCCCCCTATCAAGAAGGCAATAACAGATGATCTAAAACACCCATTTAAACTTGGCCAACCACTTGTCAAGCAAGAGCTGGTCAAGATCCTATCTACACAGATGTACCGATTCCATCAAAGGTACATGGAACAATCAGCTCATGGTTGGGTATGTTCGCTGCAAGGATTAAAGACAAAGATTTTTTTCATGGGATGTATGATATGTGGATCAACTTCAAAGATGTCTACGACGTATACCATCAAGACGCCCTTTACGTCTCTCTTCTTAGTTGCTGAGTTTTGTAAGTGTCGTTTAATTTTATTTTGTTCATTAGCCCGTTGTATGTAACACTAAAGATTTTCCATGTGCCGTAGGCATGGATATTTCAAGGTTGGTTTCATGGACCCGTGCATAATTAATGAGAAGATTGTAGATGACTTTCCAAGTGAAACCAAGGAAAATATTTACAAATTCCTAGTGCAGCAACATTGTGAGAACTTCATACTCTTGCCTTACAGCACAAAGTTAGTTTTTACCTTTTTTGTACCAATTTCCTTCTCGTATTCATACAATCATATGTATATCATATTTCACGCAATTTACAGAATCCACTGGGTCCTCCTTGTCATAGAAACTTCTAGAAGCATGATCCATGTCATGGACTCTATGCGAAAACCAAGGATAACTTTCAACACAATCGTTGAGATGATTAATAGGTAATGTCATCCATTCAACTATCATTATGATTGCTGCTATCGCTACTATGTAGATCAGAGCATCATTAATTATAGTTTGTAACTGCAGGGCGTGGGCAACATTCCGTACAAACGTCCACGGGGAATTCAAGGAAGAACAGGCTTTGAGGATGGACATTCCGGTACGTACATGGTTCAAAATTATATATCTCATTTATCCTATAATAGAAATATTTCATAAGTTTATTTCTTCTTCAGTATTTACGGTAGGTACAGGGGACCAACTTGTGCGGTTACTATGTTTGTGATTTTATTCATTGCATATCACGAGACATTAACACTGATAAGGATATCGAAGTACGTAAACACCATTCATACAATATTTACACTCTTCTCATAGATTTAACATATTCATATCTCATTTTTTGAAAACTACAGATTCTTTGGATGAAGGACAAACTCCCCCCGACGGATTACATAAAGACGGTTCAAGAACAACTTATGGGATTTATTATAAACAAGATTGTTAATCCGTCGAGAGAATTCCATGACAATGGACAATCTATTCCTCGTCACGAACAGTTGACCTAGCTTCGTATATTTGTAATATATGATAGAACATTAGAAATTAAATATTGTACATATATTAATGTAACTCTTTATCTATATATATATATATATATATATATGGATGTATTTTTATACATGCATGTGTGTATATATGTATATATATGTGCACACACACATACCAACATATATATATATATATATATATATATATATATATATATATATATATATATATATATATATATATATATATATATATATATATATATATAAACAGCAAACAACAAGCAGTGAAAAAAAAGAGCAAAAAACTCTTTAGTACACCAACTGGTACTAAAGATTATTTTTAGTCCCGGATTGTGCGTATCGGTTGCACAACCGGGACTAAAAGGGGTTGCCAACCAGTACAAATGTCCCTTTCTCCAGCAGTGCTCCTACCAAAATATATGAATTTTAAGTTTAAATTTTATTCCAAATATAATAATTAAAGTACTACATTTTACCACTAAAACTATCTATATTATTTCTGTTACCCCTTATATTATCACCCTAAGTAGCCCGGATCTATACCTCACCCATTTGGAGGAGGCAATCAAGTTTTTTTCAGCAAATGTAGTACTGTACTGTATTCTTCGACATTGGAGAACATATTAAGCAAGAAACAGTTAGGTCATCCAACTCATAGTATCCTAAAAACTTTTGACTCTGATTTCACAGTACATAGTCAATCTTTCTAATCAAATTAGGAAAAAAGCCCACGCCTATACGTGGGATCTTATTTATTATTCATAAATATTATATTAATATATAAGTTTTATCTCATCATATTCACTCCAAGGATTAATTATGTATGCCGTGAAATAAAACATAGACTTATTTGCTAAATAACAAAAATTTATCTCTCATTCAATCATAAATCATTTTATCACGGCTGTATATAAACTCGCCAATGGCCTCGTTATTGTTGTATTGAAATTTGATTGCATTTTTAATAGATGAAATTGTATTTATACCATCAAAATAAACCTACTACTACGTAATACCCAAAATTTTCATCTCAACTTTCTTTTGCTGGCAGCGAGTGTCCATATGTCAGATATGTCCAAATATGTGTATAAATATTAGAAAGAACATCACATCTACCTGTTAATAGGTTAATACAGTTAAAATTATGCACGAATGCTTATCTAGTTGAAGCCTATCACAGAGGCAAAGGCTTTCTTTTCTAAAGCCTTGAAGTTATAGCTCTATAGTTGAAACATCCAACTTCATTTTAATCTTGAGTTTATTTTTGTTCAAATATTTTCCATGGTAAGAATTGATTAAACTCAAAATTTAAGGAGGTTCAGGCCAGAGATGTGCAAACCATCGGTTTGTATGAATCTTAAGACGAGGGGGCTCAGAAGTGGTTGGCCGAACCATAGGGTTGGCTGACTGTTGACGGTCCTTAGGTGCCAAATCCGACCATCAATTCCTACATAAAAGCAAATGAAAGAATATAAATTGGAATACCGAACTTAGATGTAATGGTTATTACTAACCATTTTCACAAGTCTTGGTGAATATTTGTATGCAGGTGAGTTAGGAAAGAAAACACACCCGTCATGCGAAGAAACACACCTCTGACCAATCAGACACGAGTACACGGATTGGCGGGCCCACAAGTCAGTGCAAACCGACTCATTTTGGGCTTAACAGAAGTGCACCACCATAGGGACCCACAGGACATTGACCCAGACGGAGTTGGTGGTCAGAGGTGGCTACCAAGGTTCAGCCAAACTGGCCCTGGCGCCCCTCACCTCCAACCGCCACGTGGGGCTCTCTGGTTGGATCCCAATGATGGTTAGGGGTGGTTACCGACTTAGCCACCGACCTATCAACCGTCATTGGGCTCTATAAAAGGAGAAAATGGACTTTCACACACAACACACAACTCAAGTGGAGCACACTACTCACTTTGATATTTAGGCTACTCTCTAGTAGAGTTAGAATATGGGAAGAGAGTGAGGGGAAGCTCCGAAAAAAGTACCCCAAAGTTCGAAATTCTCTCCAGGGGAGTTTCGGAGGAGTACCGGAGCTGTCGACACTCTCTCCATTGGAGTCTTGGATGAGTGTTGAAGTTGTCCGTACTCTTTCCAATCTTGTACCTCGAAGGATGTTTTCTTCAATAAAGTATGTATTCGTGATTTCTTATGGTATTTACTTTTCTTATTTAAGTAAGATATCTTCTCATCATCGTGGGTTCGTCACTTAGTATTTATACTAAGTGCTCTATTACTAAGACTATGGATAAAGTAGGAAGTTCTTGGTCGAGGCTAGAGTAGTAATTGATAACGTAGACGTGGTGTCTAGGTTAGAGGTTACCTTCGTTTGTTGTGTGCTCCACGGTAAGTGAGGTAGGTGGCAGGTGGTGACAGCCCTGTCCATCCTTTGTATCCCTCCATGTTCGAGTACATCATAGAGCTCAAGGCTGTACTCAGCCTGTCAGACCAAGGGAGGGCCGGTGCCCGAAGCAACTAATAGAGTTGTACCTTAACTAAATTAAGATAATTAACCCATAAGAATCTTCTTTGTCCTAAGCCTACGACTTAGTTCTTGTCCTTGGATAAATCCTGATCTTAGATAATACACACATGTTCCCTGTGATTCGATACCCTTGGAATACTCTGAGGTGAAGTGCTACATCGGTATAAGTGCGCTTGCAAATTTATCTGTTACCGTAACAAATATCAACACTGACATCTTCTTGGTCCTGATCACTTCGTCTTTCCTCGTGTGGGTTCCAGAGTGATGGTGCAGCATAAGTATGGGTGATCTCATTTGCGTATGTCAAATGTACCTGGATTGCTTATTCACAAAATCAAAAAAGAGTAAAAGCAACAAGGACTTACCATGAGTCCATCTGGAACTGTGTGCGCTAAGGCTGGGAGGTGGCGGTGCCACCCTTGGGTTGTTTATTCATAAAAAAAGAGAGTAAAAGTAAAAGGGATTCTACCCATTTGCAGTGACATGGTGTCTTATATGCCCAAAGTGCATCGGGTAGCGGCATTGCTTCTACCCACTTGAACACATAGTGGACGACTACTTAAGATGGTGCATCGTGATATATCTGGATGCCTTCAACTATCTGTACACCTCTTCTTAGTAGACCGTCTACACAGACTTAAGGAATGGAGTCTGACACCTTCAGTAGCATGTCAACCCGTAGGAAGTCATTTATCGACAGTTCCTGCATGTCAGTGAATTGCATGCATGACAAATGATCCGGTACAGGATTTTTACTCCTTTCTAATCTTTAATTTTAAGATCAAATTCTTGGAGTAGAAGTACCCATTTGATTAGCGGAGGTTTTACATCTTTCTTAGCGAGCAGGAATTTAATGCAGCATAATCAATATATACTATAACCTTTGCTACAATTAAGTGATATATGATATTATCAAATGCAAAAACAACAGCAAGGAGTTTTTTTTCAGTTGTCGCAATATTTTAACTGAGCTCCAATTAATGTTTTACTTGCATATGCGATAGCATGGTGTTTCTTACTTTTAGCTTGACCAATAATGGCCCTAACAACATAATCACTAGCATCGCACATGGTTTCAAATGGTAGCAACCAATCAAGGGGTTGAATGATTGGTGCTGAGCTGAAAGCTTCTTTTAAGAATATCAAAAGATTTTAAGTACTCATCATTAAAGTCAAAGGGAACATATTTACCTAACAGGCAAGTCAGGGGTTTAACAGGTTGAGAAAAGTTTTTAATGAAATGCCGAATGAACCTTGCGTGACCTAGGAAGCTATGGACTAACGTTGGTAGGAGGTGGAAGCTGCTGCATTACTTCAATTTTTGCTCTATCCACCTCTACTCCCTTTTCGGAAACTCGGTGTCCTAGGACTTTACCTTCATAGACCATGAAGTAGCACTTTTCCCATTTAAGTACCAAGTCCTTTTCTTGACACCATTGCAAGACCTTATCTAAATTCTCAAGACAAAGATCAAAAGTATTTTTCATAGACGGAGAAGTTGTCCATGAAATCTTTCATGATTCCTCGATCATGTCGGAGGAGATAGACATCATGCACCTTTGGAATGATGTGGGTGTGTTGCACAACCCGAACAACATTCTAAG
Organism: Oryza officinalis; assembly: GCA_008326285.1. Lineage (NCBI taxonomy): Eukaryota > Viridiplantae > Streptophyta > Magnoliopsida > Poales > Poaceae > Oryza > Oryza officinalis. The sequence goes on from BDMV01000006.1 coordinate 21,610,976, forward strand.
GTATGCATACGTTCCGTAGGGACATGTGAACGTGGTCTTGCTTTGATCATCGGAATGGGTGGGGATTTGATGATAACCGGAAAACCCATCGAGGAAACAAAAGAAAGCATGATTTGCAAGCTGCTCTAACATTTCATCAATGAAGGGCGACGGGAAATGACCCTTCCTAGTTGCCTTGTTGAGTTTCCTACAGTCAATACACAACCTCCATCCCACGATGGTTCCTTATGGGATTAACTCATTTTTGGAGTTTTCAATGACCGTCATGCCTCCCTTCTTAGGCACATCCCAGATTAGGCATTTCTAGAAGAAGCTTTTCTATGGAATGACTGATTAGAAGGCCGAAGGGACTTCGAACACGTGGAAGTCTAGGGTTGCTTCGATATTCTTGTGCCATAGAGGCACACCATGTATAATCAACCTTTGATGATAGGACCTGAGGAACTCTGGAAGCTTTTGTCTATGGGTGCTAACGGTTCGTCCCCTAGGCATGCTAGTGCAAAGGTTGCATACATAATGTTTGCACCGATGGTGGGATTATAGAGAACGTTCACCATGGCCTCTCTCACGAGACATGGAATAATTAAGGATGGGAAGCTAATACGAATTGCTTCGAGAAAGCTCCACCTTCCTTATCCATTCATTGTTCATAATGATAGTCAGTTCTCTCACCATCTTTTTGAGGAAGTTTTCCTCGAGCGATTCAGAGGGACTACTCGGAACAGGTGGTCTCTTTTGATAGGAATAGTTCGAGGTGTTTCCATAATCTTCAAAAAGATCATCCTCAAACTGGAAAGGGATTTCAAAAGGCATAATTCCTTCTTCCTCCAGTTCCTGAGGTTCGAGTGAGGGCTCAGAGGTTGAATCTTGTGATGTGGAAGGTGTAGGCTCTGATTCAATGGTTGAGGACTGCTCATGCGTATGCTCGATTTCCTGGACGAACCTCCGACAGAAATATCCAGATACACAGCAGAATCCTTGTTCGGACCCAAGCAGAATTGTTGTAACAATACATGGTCGGGTATAGACATGTCTGGGTCGACTTGAGTTAACAAAGAGAACCATGCCCAGGCTGCTCCAATGGATTCTTCTCATTTCATTGAAAGCTGAGAACCTCCATACGTAGAGAGACAACATGGGTTAACGGGAAGAAAGCAAGACAGAACCTGCTTTTAAATTCCTCCCATTCACCTTGTGTCTTTCTAACGATATGGGTGTACCATTGCTTCGCCCTCTTTGTAAGAGAGAAGGGAAACAACTTTCACTTTAAGGTTTCTTGCATCATGCCAGCAATTATCAGGCATGAGCACATTTGTTCAAACTCTCGCAGATGATGGCAGAGATTTTCTCTACTGGGACCTGACAAGGATTGCTCCCGAACAAGGACAAAGTTCATAGCCGGATGAGAAAATGGGTTTTGAAAAGGGTGGTAGCTCACAGAACTCGTCCTTGGCAGAAGAAAGATTTTCAATAGATTGGTGCTCCATGGTAAGGAAGGAGAAAGGAAAAAAAACAAAAGATACGAGGATGAACCCGTTCGAAGATAATACAACAGTTGTTCCCCGACAACGGCACTAGAAATGCTTGTTGGTTTTGTTACGGTCACAGATAAATCGGTAAGTGCACGGATACCGTTGTAGCACTTCACCTCAGAGAGTATTCCAAGGGTATTAAATCATCAGGGAATATGTGTGTATAATCTAAGAAACAGGATTCAACCAAGGATAACAACTAATGGAAGGCTTAGGATAGAGAGGATTTCTATAAGTTAATTATCTTAATTTAAGTTATGTTAAAACACTATCAGTTACTTCGTGCACCGGCTTACCCCTGGTCTACCAAGGGTACTCTGGCCTACAACTCTATGGTATACACGAACGTGGAAGTTTAAAAAAGACGGACAGGGCTATCACCACCTGCCGCCTACCTCTACAACCCATGGAGCACACAACAAACAAAGGCAACCTCTAGCTTAGACACCACGTCTATGCTATTAATTACTACCCTAATTTCAGATCCACGCTTATAGAAGACTAAGGTACTCTACCTAAGCAAAGCGATGAACCCACAACGATGAGAATATATCTTACTTCAATAAGAAAAAGTAAATACCACAAGGAAATCACGAGACTTGCTAATATAAAATAAGCATCCGTCGAGATAAAACATCGGAGTGAGTGTCGACATCTCTGGCACTCCTCCAGGGCTCCCCATGGAGAGAATGCCGACATCTCTAGCACTCCTCTAGAACTCCCTCGGAGAAAACTCCGACAACTGGGGCACTCCTTCTGGAGCTTTCCCTCACTCTCTTCCTATGTTCTAACCCTACTATAGAGTAGCCTAAATATGAAAGTGAGTTGTACTCCACTTTTTTGTCTGTCTTGGGAGTGAAATGAACTCTTCCTTTTATAGGGCAGTTATGATGGTTACTATGGCGGTTACCACCCACAATCGTCATTGGGAGTGAATCTTGGCCCACCACGTGGTGGCAGCTGGCGAGAGGAGCCAATGTCGGTTTGGCCGACCCTTGGATCCACCGTTTAACACGTGCACGGCCTAGATGATCTCTCGAAGTCGGTGTCGATGGAAGCTACCCACCAAAGTTGGCCCGAGAGGTCTCAACAGTTTGCCCCGTTTCTTCCTCCCCTTTGACTAGGATGATGTTCCTCGGGCCCTAGTGTGGATACAAAGTAGTTGGCCCATTTTGAGGTGATTTGTCAAAATTGGTTCCTTTTACTTGTGTCTGATCGGTCGAAGGTGTATTCCTTCGCATGGCGGGTGTATTTTCATCCATAATTACATGCATAAAAATATTCAGCAACACTTGTGGAAATGGTTAGTAATAAACCCTACCAATAGGTTTGATGTTTTATTTCATTTGCTTTTATGCAGGGATTGATGGTCGGATTTGGTACCTAAGGATCGTCAACAGTCATCCTCCTTCAAACTGATTTGGTGGTATCCTATATAGCATTCGAGAAAGGTGAGAAATTCTCACCTGGCCATTGAATCAACAACCTAATCAATGCATGGTACACCAAAAGGATCCTTGGGGCATTTCTCGTTGAGATTAGTATAATCAATGCACATACACCATTGACTATTCTTCTTCTGAACAAGGATTGGGTTGGCCAGCCAATCTGGGTGATAAACTTCCTTTATAAATCCTGCTGCCAAGAGTCCTTTTAATTATTCCTTGCTGGTGTCGCGTCTATCCTAAGTGAACCATCAGAGTCGTTGTTTACTAGGTTTAGTGTCGGTCCTCAAATTTAGAGAGTGCTCTACCACCTCCCTTGGTATATCAGGCATATCAGAAGGTTTTCATGCAAAAATATCTTTATTAGCTTGAAGAAATGTGACAAGCACGCTTTCCTATTTACAATCTAATCTAATACTGATAAGCGCCATTTTGGAAGAATCACTCAGATCCAAAGGTATCTTCTTAGTCTTGGCGTCGCCTTTGCTTGACTTGGGTATCTCCTTGGTAAACACTTCTCCATCTTGAGGGGTTGATGCAGACTATCAGATTTCTTGGCGTCCGACTACACTATCCCGAGATTGGGCCAGTTCGCAACTCTCCTTGTCGCTAGTGAAGACTTGCTTAACATCGCTTCATAGCAGGATCACTCCTTGGGGCCCCATCATCTTCACCACCAGGAATTTAGTGAGCGCTGGCCTCCCCAAGATGGCATGCTACGCTACCTCAAAATCTGTGACTTCAGGACAGACTTTTTTGTCCTGAATTTTTCCCTCATGCCAAAGGTTACTAGAAGAGTGATCTGCCCAAGTAGTGTTGAACAAAGCCTAGGGATTACCAGTGAAACAGAGGTGTGCTCGGCCTCAACTTAGATCTTGGAATCTTCATCTCGTCTAGTGTTTTTGCAAAGAAAATATCGAGTGCGCTTCCTCCATCAATGAGAACCCTTTTGAGTTTAATGTCTCTGGTGATCGGGTCAAGGACTAGGGTATACCACCCCAGGTAAGCCACTCAGTCAAGGTAATCCGAGCAGTCGAACATGATAACAACCTCTGACCAGCATAGATATTGAGGCACATAAGTTGAAATAGCATTAATCTAGTTGAAACAACATTAATCTCATGGTCAGTAAGCTTCTACATCCTTTTCGATTTATAAGCCAAAGGACCTCCTAGAAACCGACATCGGTGCTGCCTCATCAACATTCTACCTTTGTCAGTTGCTAGTTGGAGTTGTTTAGCTTGATCTTATTCAAGCTTCTTGAGTATGTATCAATTTTGGCCGCATGTTTCGAGTTAGGATAGTGAGGACAAGGGCCATTAATGACGCACTCATAATCATTGACACGGGGATGCTGTGGCTGATAACAATCTGTAGTAGCAACCATGTCTTCCAGCTTGCGCTTGTGATTGTGATCCTATGACTTATAGTCATCATTGTCTCTCTAATCCCTCGGGCAAGAAGCACTCAACCCATTATCTTCTTGCACAGTTGTGATGGCATTGGCCGACATGGCATATGAGTTTGTTGTCTCGAAGTGTTTCTTGGCAGTAGTCAGCGGTTTCCTGGAGAATTTCCTGATCAGCTATTTGACCCAGATTCTCTTCTGAAAAGACATGTGTTGACGGTCGTTAAGTACCAATTTCAACTGTCAATTAGCTCAACAAATAAAAGAGAACTAGCATTTCTTACAAGCATATTAGTTTCAAATAATATAGTTGCACTTGTCCTTGGAGAATACTATGGATGCAAGGATATGCTAGAAAATTAAGGAGAAAGTGAGCCAACATGCATGGAAACACACCTGCGGCCATCACATGAGAGTACATGGTGGTGGGCCCACAATTGAATGCAAAACCGATTATCTGAGGCCTATCCGCCATGCACAGACCTAGGGGCCCACATGTTAGCCTCTAGAGGAAGGTCAGTGGGGTAAGGCGGTTACCCTGGTTCAGCCGAACCAAGGGTGGCACCCCACGCCACCGCCTTCCACGTGTCCAATGATCGGTTTTGGGTAACTCGATTATCTCTCCAAGATCATCCACTTCCTCAACCAATGCATTGGCATCATCTTCGAGGAGGGACTCTGAGGACTCAAAAGGAGAGATAACCAACACTTCCTCGATTGGCTCGAAATCAGGGATACGTTTTGTCAAAGAATTTCTCAATCACAAGATCGGGACGGAAAACACATTTATCCCGAGTTTGATGTTGAGGACTCTGGTTTGTGGCACATCTACAAGAAGTTTTTCTATGGATGGCCTATTAGAAGATCGAAGTCAAAGACTTCGAATACATGTAAGTCCAGGATAGCCTCAATATCATTGTGTCTTACTGGCACTCTGCGAAGAATCCCATAACCTTCGATGAAAGGACCAAATAGGCTGCAGAAGGTTTTGTCCGTTGGTGCCAACGGTTCATCACCTAAGCAATTTAATGTGAAGGTTGCGAACAAGATGTTCGCACCAACGGTAGGATTATAAAGAGTCACCACGGTTCATCCCCTAAGCAATTCCTCGAGCAGTTTAGAAGAACTACACGAAAATGGTCGTCTCTTTCAGCAGGAATAGTTTGAGGTGTTTCCATAATCTTCAAAAAGATCACCCTCAAACTGTAATGGGAATTCCGAAGGCTGAATTTCTTCTCCCTTTGGTTCCTAAGGTTTGGGTGAGGATTCAATGGTTGAATCATTGGATGTGGAGGTTGTACGCTTCGATTCGACAGTTGATGGCTTCTCATGTGTATCCTCAATCTCCTGGATGGTTTCACAATGAACGAAAGAGGTGTTCTTCTGGATATGATCCAAGAATTCACTTCCTTCTAATGTTATTTTGTGTGTGAACGAACCTCCGGCAGAAGAATCGAGATACATGGTAGACTCCTTATCTAAACTCGAGCAGGATGGTTGTAACAACAAATGATCAGGTAGACACAAGTCTAGGCCGGCTTGAGTAAACAAGGACAACCGAGCCCAGGTTGCACCGATGGATTCCTTCTCATGTTGTCGGAAGCTGAGAACCTCCACACATAAAGAGACTACACGGGTTAATGGGAAGAAAGAAAGATAGAAACTGATTTTTAATTTCTCCCATTCGCCATACATTTTTCTTATGGTATGGGTGTACCATTGCTTTGCCCCTCTATAAGAGAGAAGGGAAACAATTTCAACTTTAAAGTTTCTTGTATCATGCCCGCGATTGGCAGGCATGAACACAATTGATCAAACTCAAGCAGATGATGGTAGGGATTTTTTTGCTTTCGTGCCCTGAGAAGGATTGTTCTCGAATCATGGCTATAAAGCCATGATGGAGTTCATAGCAAGATGAATGAATTGGTTTTCAAGAAAGAGGTGGCTCACATAACTCTCCCTTTGGAGCAGCAAGGTTTTGAATAGATTGATGCTCCATGGTAGGTAAGAAGAGAAAGGAATAAAAGAAAAGGAAAGGTACGAGGCAGAAAGGTTTTGAATAGATTGATCCTCCATGGTAGATAAGAAGAGAAAGGAATAAAAAAATAAAAGGTACGAGGATGAATCGGGTTCGAAGATGATACAGTAACCGTTCCTCGGCAACGGCACCAGAAATGCTTGTTAGTATTTGTTACGGTCACAGATAAATCCACAAGCACACGGTTACTGCTATAGCACTTCACCTTAGAGTATTCCAAGGGTATATCTAAGAATGGGATTCTATCCAAGGACAACAACTAATGGTAGGTTTAGGCTAGAGAGGGTTTCTATGGTTTAATTAACTAGACTTAAGTTAAAGGTAAAACTCTATCGATTGCTTCTTGCACCGGCTCTCCTAGGTCTGCCAAGCTGAGTTTGGCCTGTAGCTCTATGATGTACCAGAACATGGAGGAATATAAAGGACGGACATAGCTGTCACCACCTGCCACCTACCTCACTTTCCGTGGAGAATACAACAAACGAAGGTAACCACTAACCTAGACACCACGCCTAAGTTATTGATTATTACTCTAGCCTCGCACAGGAACTTCCTTGTTCAGCTAGAGTCTTAGTACTAGAGCACTCAATAAAAATATTAAGTGATGAGCCCGCAACGATGGTAATATTCTCACTTAAGTAAGTAAATTAAATATCAAATGGAAATTTCAAATACTAACTTTATTAAAGAAGCATCCGTCGAGGTACAAGAGAAGAAAGAGTGCCGACAGCTTCGGCACTCCTCCAGACTTTCCCCTCACTCTCTACCTATTTTCTCCACACTACTAAAGTGATGCCTAAAATATGAAAGTGGGTTGTAATCCACTTTATTGTGCATTTGAGAGTGACTTGAGCTCCTCTTTTTATAGGGTAGTTATGATGGATGTGGAGGTCGGTTCATCCACAACCTTCATTGGGAGTGAATCCCAGACCTCCAATTGGCAACAGATGGAGGAGGGCTGCTATGGCGGTTCGGCCGACCTGTGGGTCCCATCTCTCAGTTGCTCCTTCGGCTGGGAGGCTGACTGGTAGGCCCCTATGTCAGTGCATCGTGAATAAGCTCATTTTAAGTCGGTTTTGACTGACTTTTTGTGCTCGCATATGATTGATCAAAGGTATATTTTGTCGCATGGCAGGTGTAAATTCTTCCAAAATCACCTGCATACCGATATTTACCAATACTCGTGGAAATGGTTAGTAATAAACCCCGATCACTAAGTTTGATAGTGCATTTTATATTATTTTATGTAGGAGTTGATGGTCAAAGTGGGTACTTAATGACCGTCAACATTATCCTTACATTTTAGCTCTAATCCTACAAAAATCTTGAACTAGGGTTTTGAAAATTGGAGGAAACTTTATGATGCGATTCGATTTCTCGAATTTCTTCCCTTATTTCTCCAATTCCCTATTAAAATTAAATAAAATTGATTTGCTCATGATCGAATGTTTTGGAATTTTGGAAATGTTTTGAGCGATCTCAATTTCTAGTTCTTGTTCTTCTATTTCTAATTCAATAATTCCTCCTCCTCATCTTCTTCTTCTCAGATCATGCATCTTCTCGGATCATGCAAGTCTCCTCTTTCCACCTTTCTAGTTGGTTTCCAAGCCCTGAGCTGCGTGGCGGTCCCGGTCCGATGACAAGCTACTCGATGCATCGAGCTAGCTTTTTCTTTTTAAATTCATTGATTATAGGTGCCAATTCTTAACTAATAATCAGCACCTATTGTGAGGACCCAAAATAGGATCTCCTGTGTATAAGTGCTAGTCCAGGATCAAGCTAGCACACAGACACAAAGATAATATCACAACCAACATCACGAAGGAAACCTAATATTAATTAATAAAGTTACTGTGATAAGCCTTACAGCTAAAGTTTACATTTATTCTGCCACGAAGGGCCTAAAGAAAATAATAAAGCAGTGGAAAATAAGATAAACGCGTAGTAGCTCCATTCAACTTGCCACAAGCAGTCAACTGGCACTCACAACCTATTTCTCATCTTCAACAACAAACTCCTCAGGAAACAGCGGAAACCTTTCTTCTGGAATGGGGGAATTGCAAGCTGAGTACATGGAATACTCAGAAAGTACACGAAAATATGCATATGCAAGGCTGACAAAGAAGGCAATGATTATTTTGCATAACACAGCAATTTGCAGTTATAAACAATTTGTAAAGAGGTTTAAAACAACATTTATAAATAACGAGTGATACCAACAAACCATCCACACAGGATCTGTCCACAGAGGACCACATAGCTAAATTATTTAACCTGCATGCAACTCACTCCCAGTTTTCACAAACTACCCCTCACGAGAAATCACTGAGCATGACCATGACCACGGACGCGGCTATTCAAATAGTTAGTTTAACACTCTGCAGAGATTGTACAGCCTGACCAACAAGATACATCGTCCTTTTAATGGCCATGCACAAGTGTCTAACTTCAGGTTGTGTGTGGCCAAGGAGTCTGTAACAAGGCTTTTTAGACACTCCCTCCCAACACTGTCTTCCCCCATAAGACACCTTTTCGTCACACAGACAAGAAAGTACCCATGGCTAGCTTAACACCTAGCGTCTAACCACTTGGGCCAGCAGTGCCAAGACTTGAAATACTACTTCGCCGGGTTCTTCCCATTAGAACATGTGGTTGTATGGTAGGCTCAGATCAATGGCTTATAAAGCGAAGTCCTGAATTGACCAGGACAACTTGCCAAACTAAAACAGCACACACCATAGGATAGCAGCTTAAGGACATGTAGTTGTCCCTTTGAGCAACTAAATAGCACATAGCTCAACAGTAGGCTCACACAGAGGCCATACCGGTACCGATCACCCAAATACATTACCACCTAACCAGGTTCACACATAACCACCCATCACCCCGGTCCAAAATGTTTTATCCACTTGTTGTTTTATTACACGGTGCAACACATGCTAGCGGAAAGATAGCACATAGCCACACAGTTCATATGAAAGTAGTTATAAGTGTAAGATTAATCAAAATTATATTTTGCTTGTAAACCAAACTTGAGCGGAGCTAAGCATAACTACTCTACCTTAAGTTGAGCTCAATGTTCAACTCACAAAGGCAAGGTATAATTACAATTAGGTCACACTACCCATCGATAATTTATAAATAAAATAATGCATGTGTTCAAAATAAAACATTTTATAAAATGAGATCCATATGTTTAAAGAGAAACAAATAAACAAAAGAAAAGGCTAACTAAATAACATCAAATGAAACAACAAACTAAACCAGGTGGTAGAGCTTGATTTTAGAAGAATATAGGAAGAAGAACGGGTCGAATCAGAGTTCAAACGGAAAAGTTATGGCCTCCAAAAGTTTGAATTCCGAGAAAATCCAAGGAAAAAGAAAAGGAATATTCTTGGAATATTCTTTGGATATTTAATTTTGGAAATTAAATTATTTTTTAATAGGAAAATATGGTAGGGCCCACTTGTCAATGACTTGGAGTGTGGTGGACTCGGTGTATGGTGTACTTGTTGACGTGGAATGACACATGGCGACATGTGGCAATGGGAGGATGACGTGGTAGATCAAGGGCTGACGTGGCACCGGATCGGATTATGGAGATCGAACGGCTGAGATTTGATCTAGGGAATTGGATGGCTCAGATTTGTTGGGGGTTTTGGACCACGGGTCCCACATGTCGATGTCATGGAGGGGAGAAGCAGGAGGCATAATTGGCCATGCCTCGGATTCCAGCACGGTGGCGACGAACGGCAGCGCGGCGGACGGTGACGTCGGGAGGAGGCGAAGGCGACCTCGGTGGCTCAGCACCAGGCTCCGAAGGTGGTGACGTGGACGGTGCTCAGCGACGGGAGGAGGATGCCGAAGATGGGGACGAGAGAGAGAAGTGGCGCGAAGATGGAGAGGCTTTGGCATCGATGATCACTAGCAGCAACTCGAAATCCTACTTCGCCAGGTTCTTCCCATTAGAACATGTGGTTGTATGGTAGGCTTAGATCAATGGCTTATAAAGCGAAGTCCTTAATTGACCAAGACAACTTGCCAAACTACAATAGCACACAGCATAGCATAGCAGCTTAAGGACATGTAGTTGGCCCTTTGAGCAACTAAATAGCACATAGCTCAATAGTAGGCTCACACAGAGGCCATATCCGATAATGATCACACAGATACATTACCACCTAACCAGGTTCACACATAACCACCCATCCCCTTGGTCCAAAACGTTTTATCCTCCCGTTGTTTTATTACACGGTGCAACACATGCTACCGGAGCAACTAAATAGCACATAGCTCAACAGTAGGCTCACACAGAGGCCATATCCGATAATGATCACACAGATACATTACCACCTAACCAGGTTCACACATAACCACCCATCCCCTTGGTCCAAAACATTTTATCCTCCCGTTGTTTTATTACACGGTGCAACACATGCTACCGGAAAGATAGCACACACCTACACAGTTCATATGAAAGTAGTTATAAGCGTAAGATTAATCAAAATTATATTTTGCTTGTAAAACAACCTTGAGCAGGGCTAAGCATAACTACTCTATCTTGAGTTGAGCGCAATGTTCGACTCACAAAGACTGGGGTGACAAGGTATCGTCGGTACTGAAATAATAATCAAAGGCAGGGTATAATAACAAATAGGTCACACTACCCATCGATAATTTATAAATAAAATAATGCATGTATTCAAAACAAAATATTTTATAAAATGGGATCAATATGTTCAAAGAGTGTACTTGCCTTGCTCCTAGTTATGTCCTCCGAAGTTTGAATTTAGAGAAAATCTGAGGATAAAAGAAAAGGAATATTCTAGGAATATTCTTTGGATATTTAATTTCAGAAATTAAATCATTTTTGAATAGGAAAATATGGTGGGGCCTACTAGTCAGTGACTTGGAGTGTGGTGGACTCGGTGTATGGTGGACTTGCTGACGTGGAATGACACGTGGTGACACGTGACAACGGGGAGGATGATGTGGCGATGACATGGCAGATCTAGGGCTAACGTGGTACCAAATCGGATTATGGATATCGAACGGCTCAGATTTGTTGGGGGTTTTGGACCACGAGTCCCACACGTTGGTCATGGAGGGGAGAAAGAAGAGGCATAGCCAGCCATGGCTCGGACTACGGCATGGCGACGACGAACGGCAGCGCAGCGGATGGCGACATTGGCGAGTGACGGCGTCGGGAGGAGGCGGAGGCGTCCTCGGTGGTGTGGCACCGGGCTCCGAAGGCGGCGATGTGGACGGCGCTCGGCGACGGGAGGAGGACGCCAGAGATGGGAAGGAGAGAGAAGCGGCGCGAAGATGGAGAGGCTTTGGCCTCGATGCTCAACGGCGGCAATGGTAGCATGGTCACCTGGCGCCGGCTCGAAGTGACAACGACAGCAGCGTCGGAAGGAGTGGCGGCAGCGGCAGCTCGGGGTGGAGATGGCGGCGGCGGCGACGGTTTCGAAAAGAAAAGGGGAAACGGGCGGCACACAGCGGCTTTTATAAAGGGAAAGGGCTGGGGTTAGGACGGCGCAAGGCACGGATTTGTAAAGGGCGGTGCCGGCTATGGAAAGTGATGCGGCTAGCGGCGCGGTTCAGCGAGACCAGCGGTGGCACGGCGGCACGGCTTGGGCCGGGCTCAGACGGGTCGGCGGCGGCATGAGCCTATGATGCGCGGGGAGGAAGGCCAGGCCGAGAGCGCAGCACCTCGAGCTGTCCTAGGTCAGGCTGCTCGAGAGGGAGAGAGAAGGAGGAAAAAGGTGGCTGGAGTTGAAGAAGAGGGAGGAAGAAGGAAAAAGAAAGGAGGGGCAAGATGAAAATGGGGAAAATAGAGAGAGATAGGAAGGAAAAGGGGGGAATAGACAGGGAATTTAAGATATTTTGGAATTAAGGAATTGAATTGGAGTACTAGATTTGGGTGGAATTTAATTTTGGAATTTTAGCTCCACTTCCGAAATACAAATAAAATCCAATTAAAAACAACAATGCCAACAGCGTAATTAATTGATTAATCACATTAAATCCTTTTGATTGACAAAATTTTCATTAAGCTATTTAGACGAACAAACTAAATGTGAATTTTCGCAAATGGGCGAATAGAATGGAAAACAAAAAATCAAGACATGACACCTATAATCTTTATAGGTGTCGGTTTTAACATCGACACCTATGTGACTGGGCATAGGTGCCCTCAAATTGATGCCGGTTGGGAATCCAATATTCCCAACCGGTATCAATAGGGTTCTGGTATTAGTGAGTCGGTCTGCTATTGCGACACTCTCATAATGGTCGTCGTGGAATATCTTGCAGTTGACCGGTGCGACTTCTATGGAAAGTGGCAAGTGGTTTGGGAGAACTGGCCATGACTCTATCTGTCAGTTTCTTTATTGCCCATAAAGATAATTATGATTTTAATTGATTTGAAGAGAAAAGAAGAGAGGAAGGCGAGGGATATATGCCTGCGTAAGTGCGTAGAGGGGGAGCACGCACGCCACACGGCACTGCATTGAGGGGATGAAATACAATGGTTGGAAGAATGTGTCTATTAGTTTAACTGGAAACTAGCAAGGTGGCCCACACAATTACATTGCTAGCATCCATATAAAATTATCTAAAATTTTTATACATGATTTTTTAAAAAAATTTATTAAATAGCCATCTTGTTGTCTTATATTTTTTTAAAAAAAATCAAACCTTATCATCATCAGGTTTTCAATTTTATAGTTTCTAAAAGTAACACCAGCCACCACAACTTATTCCTTTGCCTTTTTCTCCCCTTTACTTGCTTTCATGCTCACTATGACTTCTATTCATCCTCCGTGCAACCTTAAGAGTCATAGAGGATGAATCTTAAGGATGTGAGGATGACTGCTGAGAGACAGGCCTCCGAAGAGGTCTACTCACAAAGATGTGAGGATGACATCCTCACGAAAGCGTTGGGAAGCGAAGAACACCGTGGACGGACAAGGGGCATTGGCTCCAATGTTCCATGGAAGCTTGGGTTTCCCCAATACGCGTGGCAGTACAGGAAGCACAGGCTTTCAAAGGCGCAGAAAGATGCACGCCTTAAGGAACAACTTCGGGACGAGATTAGAAACGAGCTCCGAGAAGAGTTCGATTCGAAGTTGTTACAAGTGGAGGCTCGGGTGGAGGCACGCCTCAGGGAAAGCAAGCCTGCTGCCGCTCCCATAGTAGAAACGAGCCCCACGCAGAGGCGTAGCAGCTGCGCATCTACTGGGACGGCGGCACAAGAAACACCAACCCCTAATGCGGTGGACCACATAACGGTAAAACCAACACAAAACGTATATGTTCTCTTAGCACCACAGTACATTATAACATATTATAAAGACACGTATGAATCTATTGCAGGGACCCACATCATGCACCCTAGTCGTTAGGGTGACAAAAGACTTTGCAATTCCTGCCGCAGAGGGTCTTGCGTTCAAGCCCACCTGCCGTTCCGCGTCCCCCTCCAACTCTTGTATCTGCCCCTCCAACCGTTCAAAAAGGAGATCAAGAATTCCAATTGCAGTATGATACAGATTTTGGGGATGACGGACAAGAGGTCAGCAGCAGAGCGCACCTCCCCCAAGTCTCCACGAAAAGAAAGAGGGCGGCATCTTCTCCACCCAAGCTTGGATCACGCAAAAGAGCTGCTAGAAGGGGGAGAGGAAGAGGAAATGTGGAAGGGCCGCTTCTAGCTCTAAAGAAGCTAGATCTTGACAAGGCGCCATCAGCTCTTCCTAAAGAATTCACATTAGGCATGCCATTGGTCAGAGACGACGCCTTATCGAAGATGGGCCCTGCATGCAAGGAGTTGCACGGGTACTACATGGAGAGGTCCAACGCAAGGAGAAAGTATAGAGAGACCTCCATGACGGGCCAGCACGATAGACAGCCGTTCCTTGGCCCTGAAGCCTTTATCGCCGTAGACTTTCAAGATCTATGGGACCTCTACAGGGTGCGAGCGGTTGACACCAACCTCCTTAAGTGCTACTCCTTGTAAGTATTCTTGCATACGAGATATGGTAATAACTATCCTTGTATTACGCTTACCCGGATTCTTGTCTTGTTTCTAGGTTAACTTGGAAGCATGTCCATCGTAATGCTCCCCATGTTGCCTTACTCGATCCAAGTGTCGTCAATGAGACAACTATGAACTACGATCGAGCCAGCATGGTAGAATATATCAAGGACTGCTTATGGTCCCGTCAAGACAAGGACTTCATTATGTGTGCCTACTCTGAACAGTAAGCGTGTACCCTACTTAGAATCAAATGTGTGACGCGTATAGCTTTAGTATTTAACTTGCAATTTATTAATGTCGCAGTCGTCATTGGATTCTCCTGATCATAGTGCCAAAGTGGAGTTTGGTATACTACCTTAACTCCAATATCAAAAAAGAAATATACAATTGATCGGCGATCGAAGCTGCCTTGAACGATGCCTGGGACCAATACGTGGCAAAAGGCGGAAAGCATAAGGAAGGGCATCCCACACTCGGTCACAAAAAGGACTTTCCAATACGTCAACAAGTTGGCGACTAGTGTGGGTTTCACGTCTGCCATAACATGAGGAGCCTCGCAGACAAGGTGACATTGCTCGACCTTAAGGTGTGTGCTTCAGTTGTTTATATACATTAGAGAGGAGATAGCACGATTCATACTAACTTTCCAAGTATGTAGACTAACTTGGTGCCTCACATGCAGGAAAAACTTTCGGCGATTCCAGAAAACAACTTCGATATCATTAGAGAGGAGATAGCACAATTCATACTAGATGATCTTTTGTCGCCGAAAGGAATGTTTAGAGTAAAGTCCTAGCCGAAAGAAATGCTTTTGCGACAAACATTTGATTTCTGTAAATATTCTTTGTAATACAATTATGCACGTTCTTTTGCATATATTTATATTTCTTAATTACATATAAACTTGTTCCAATTTATAACTCAGTTTTATAGGTTTTGATACATGTCGACAGTTTGGAGAGCAAAAAATCAATGTGAATGACATATATATGTGAATGGGTCTGTGGATGTTGATGTATATATATGAATTGGCTGTGAATTGGGTTTGATTTTGTGAATTGGCTGTGAATATCTGATGAAATGCTGGAATATGCACTGAATATGGTTGCTGGGAATATGGTTGCTGGGACTATCATTTTTTGCAGCGGACATGGCTAGCAAAAGCCTGAGGCTAGCCAAAAAAACAAATTTTATTTTTTTTGCTGACTTACTCATCCCTAATGGGCATTTTAATAATGCCCAAAAGAGATACTCATCCGTGACGGGCTCCAAAGAAAACCCGATAGGATATAGACATCCCTGACGGGCTCCTAATCTAAGCCCGATAGAGATAAGTCATCCAAACCAGGACTATTTTGACTCAACAGGTGGGGTCAAACCTATCGGTGACGGGTTTTTCCGGAAAGCCCGTTAGGGATGGGAATCATCGGTGACGGGCTGAGTAGTTTGCCCGATTGAGATTAGTCATCCGTGACGGGCTCCTACCCAACCTGGTTTGACTTGTATTGCTTGGTCAATTTTATCTGTGACGGGCTACATTGTTAGGCCCGATTGAGATAACATCCATCCGTGACGGCCTTGTGCCCGATTGAGATAGTTTCTCACATCACTGACCTTTGGTCAGTGATGGGGGCCCTACCCGATAGTGATGAGGGTTAATGCCGTTAGAGATAGCCGATCCCGCGCTAGTGTATTTAAGTGAAAATCAACGATAGGATTAAACAGTGCCATGTGACGGCTTAATCCTAATTGCCGGGGCTGCATCGGCTTTGATCTCTGGCGAAGGGGGAAGCCCTAAAGTTCCGCCGGCCCTGGCAATTGTATCGGCTATATTGGTGTTGTTAAATCCTGCATCACATCGACCTCTTGGATTGCTCTAGTTTGGTTGATATATTTTGCCGATCCAGTATTTCAATTCTATCTTTAATTGCATTGTGTTTAGAGACGCATCGGTTTAGTTGGGACTGTCTCGGTTAAGTCTGATCTTCTGTCTTAGCCAATATATCTATATAATCACAATGTTGTTTTAAATAGATTTGTTATATCCATCACATTAGCATAGATCTATCAGCTTATCTAGCTTATTTGATCAGACGTAATCTAGAATGTTTTGATTGGGTTCAATCTTCTATATTACTGCTGATAATTTATGTCTTGCCAAGTTTATAGATTTATGCTACATTTTATCGGAGTGCAAGTGTTGATGAGAAAACACGACAGCCTAGGACTTCTGCTTAGCTCCAGTGCGGGTCCAAATCTTGCTTTCGGGTTCAGGGCGTGCCAGTTGGTTTGATCCTGCAACCAAAAAGATATACAAGAAAACAATGTTAGTGAACGATAGCCGATCGGCTGATGGACCGATGACATATCATAGAAATCTAGCCGATGCAAACGAGGCGAATCGGCTGTAAGGTAGAAGATGCTATTCATAAACTAGATTTAGGTTAAATATAATTATAAACAACTTTTTCTTAACAAAATCAATCTTATAGGTTGAACCCAATCCATGTTGCATGAGATTGATATCTTTTAAGGTCAATTGTCATACAATTATATATCCTAAATGACTAGCCGATGGGTAGATGTTGTAGATTAGACCCAAAACAATCATGATCAACTGTAGAGAGAAATAACAGGTAATTACTTATTTGATCTTTCTCTTAGATGTAAGCAATTACGATAGATCGGACCCAACCGAGACGGTATTAATTGCTTATAACCAAGATCAGATAAATCAATAATTACATCAACTTATATCATAGCCGATGAGATATTTTAGGATATTTCAGATAAGGTATCGGCTAGAACTCCAATACAACCTTATATAAAAATATCAATCTTGATAAAATATACTAAACAAGTTTTGACCTCGACGGATCGAATCTAACCGATGTCAGCGTGAGGTTTAAAACAAGCTTAATATATTTAAAGGATTGATATACTTATATAACATGATAGATATAACACATTAAGTAGATTAAAGCATGTAAACTTGAATGCAAAACAGTTAAATCAGGTAAGATCGGCTGAAACCCCGATTCTACCCTTATTGGCAATCAATAAGCAAGTTATTTTTTATGATTCTAAACACGACTTAGTAGGTCAAACCCAATTGATGCAGCACTAAGTATGAGAAGAAGCATAAAGTCTAAACAATCAAGTCTTTGACCGATTTTCAGGGCGGTGGATACCTTAGCAAATCTAAACCGATGAAACAATTGAGCCGATACCGATAAAACCCTAGAAAAGGTTTGGCCGATACGGGTAAATTGATGCATCAAGTTAGATTAGCTAAGATATATGATAGCCAGCAGTTACATAAGATAGATTAGAACATCTAAAACGATACCCTAATCCGCCAATACAAGCCACTGTGACAAGCCATATCTCTTGCTGGAGATCGAAGCCGATGCAGCCAACTCGAAATAAGAACTTGTCAAAAAGTAAAAGTAATAGGGTGGCGATACGCCGAGAGTGTGTATTGAACTATTTTTTTTCTATAAGACCCTAGGCAAATATTTATACCCGAACATACAAACCTTATCCATATCGGACATGACTCAAACTCGGATAATTACATTGTAAACAAACAAGTCCCTATACGGACTCTTACCACGAATCCATTAAAAGAAACATCTAACCTTTATTCCTAATTAATAGATACAATTGTCTCTTCTGAACTCAATCCTAGTTTGGCAATATCTTCAGATCTTCTCCCGAGTCCGATATGAACTCGCATTGCCTGTATCGGCTAACCGGGTCCCATTCTGTATCGGCCGATACAGCTTCCATCCGATGCACTGCTCTGTTTTTGGAAACAACCCCATCTCCTCTGAATCCGCTTCGAATCTATTTTTATCTTTTTGATTCCTTGCCAAATTTTGATATTAACAGCTAGCCGATAAGTTATCTTTACATCAGACTTCAAGCCGATGTATATTTTAATCATCGAGCCTACATTCAATGTTCTATTTCAATATCGGCTGATAGGTTCATTGGATATTTACTTCATCGTATTTTCATCAGTCGATTGGATTGATTGCTCAAGTTCTTCCATTGTATTTATATCACTATTTATCTAAGTGTCAGAATCTACATTGGACATATAGCCGATTGTTCAAAACTCTATTGACATCGGCTAGTATCGCTACATCGGCTTATTGGCCAATCGGCTATTTGATCATCAATCTATATATCTTGTCAGTTGCAGGATCAAACTGATTAGCATGCCCGCATCTCATCAAAATTCAGGTCCTGCACTAGAGCTAAGTAGATCTTCCAGGCCATTATATTTGTGGACATAGTTCGCGTCAACACAGATTCGACACCATTGGTCAGGCGCGGATTTTTTGTCAACAACACCTGTTCGGCATGATCATTGGCGACGGTCTCCAGCGTGGTGACAAGTGACCCCAAGGACCCCATGACGGTCTCGTCGAGGAAGACAGGGCGATCGACATTCTTGCCCAAGCCTTTGGCTACTACATCAAGGCGCTCGTAGTTCTTGTGTAGGGCTTCACGAAGGGAGACCAGGTGGTCCCTAGCCTCTACAAGCTCGTGCTTGAGCCCTTGGCGTTGTTGCTCGTTCCCAGCCACCACTTCCCAAAGTTTGGTGTTGTCTCTTCGCTCCTCCTTCAGTTGGGCCTCTAGCACGGCGATACGGTTATCGATGGTGGAAGCGACTTTCCCAAGTAGGCCAAGTTCCACAGAGACCTCTTGGGCATTCATCTGGACCAGCTTGTCGACGAACGAAGACGACCCCGGGATAGTTAGAGTGCTAACCGGAGGAGGAAGCAATAGAATGACAGCGGCCGAGGGAGGAGATTTGGAGCTGACTTCTTCTCGAACCCCGGTACTCTGTCCAGAGACCGAGGGCGAGGGGCTGTGCATAAACGACTTTGTCACTACCAGGGAGCATGGGAAAGATAAACGGAATTTAAGTGAGTTCGAGATTAGGCTTACCCAGTCTTCGGTTTCTTCAGTAGTGGTGCCTTCTTCATGGGGGCGGGCTTCGCAGCAGACATTGTCTGTAGAGGAAAAAGAATAAGAATGAGAAGGCTTTGACATTTGTTGGAGACACAAGTGGTTGAGACTTTACCTCAGAGCCGCTCGTCTAAACCAGCTTCCCAGCCCCGGTAGACTTGACCAGCGAAGCCCAGTGCCTCTTCTTGGACCCGCTGCTGCTAGGCACGAGGGTGGCGGCCGCCTGTTCAGATACCACCGACTCCTTCAAGGAAGCAGACGTTTGGTGATCGACAAGCCATCCGATCAAGTCCGTCAAAGGCAGCACGGGGTAGCGGTCTGAAAGAATCTAGATTACTACTCCTACGGGCATGGAAATGGATGACAGGGGGTAGTGGTCAATGATACTTACATTGACAATGGCGTCTCGCTCAGTTGGTGGGAGGTCACAGATCACTGTAGGGATATTGGTGGCAGACGACGGCTGGCCGACCACCACTTTCCCTACGTGCTTCGCCACGGTGTCTTTGGAAAGAACTGCAATATATGCAATAATGACAGGTTATCAACTAAAGATGATTTTTAGTGTCCTGTGTTAGCAAGAGAACTATAAATTGTATACCGCAGTGCGATAGCTGCGTCATGTACTCTTCCCCTGCGTACAAGTACGCGGGGTGAGAACGGGACTAGAGAGGTTGGATCCGACGACGGACAAAATCTTGAACGACTTCGTCTCCAATCAGACCGCATTCTCGGAGATCATAGATCTTTTCAATGAAGCTTGCTAAGCCTGGGGTCATCAAGGGTTTGGAAGTCCATGTCTCCAGGCGTATGGGTTTTTGATCGGGGACAACAAGGTTGGGGAAGTTGTCTTCAACATGAAGAAAAAAACCAACTTTTTTTCCAGCCTCCTCGAAGACGAGCAGTTGAAAGGGATGTATTCATCTCTCACCCATCTCGAAGACGTAGGCCACAACATCCTGAAAACCTAGAGGCCTCCATCCATCTAACCTTATAAAAGTATCTATATAAATCTAGAAGAAGATGTGTAAAGATGCTCAGGAAGGCAATGGAGTTAGGATTAATGTGAAGAAGATGGAGACGATAAAAGTCAAGAAGGACAGAAACTCAGAATGGGGAACTAGAAAACCGCATTGGACAAAAGATACAAGAGTGATAATCTTGCCAAGCACGGTTAAGGGATCAGTACCTCCTTCTGAGAACCAAGACATTTGCCCCTGGCAGGGCGCCCTCATGTTGCAGTTCCCTCATTACCTTCCGGCCAACATTGGATTCAGGAAGATCCATGGAGGCTGGCAAAGGGGATTGAGAGGGAATGTGATTTAGGGTTTCTTGCTAAGCTTGGGACGAAGAAAGTAGGGAGAAGATGTGCGAAAGGGAAAGTGAAATGATTGTTTGAGCGAAGGGACCCCAGACGGATCTCAAAAAAGGAATTTATAATTCACGTTCGACGGTTCGAATTTCGAGGAAGACAAAGAAGTCATCGCTTGGATTTTTGTGAATTCAAAGTTTCTGACTTCAATCCAAATTCAGACTCAAGCTAAATTCTCGGATCATGAGAATGGAAGGACTTTGTTGCATACTCTGCCTCTTCTCGGATGGCCGAGAAAGGCTTGATGAGTTTGACAACAGTTGTTCTCGGAATTTCTGCTCGGAAATACGGGTCAAATCATTTGCATTGAAGTCGAGGGCTACTGTAGTGTTATCGATAAGGCATACCTGCTATATATGGGTTAATGAAATACGGCAATACCATATACCCGATAGTATACGAGAAGGTATCTTTTAGCTAAGCAAAATACGGCTAATAAAGAAGAAAATTATCTTCCCAGAGTAGAAGGTGTTAGTGTCCTAGTCGAAGAAGATAAGTTCTCTTTAGGCCCGTATTCTATTCTATCTCTCTGAGTTCTACTTGGAGAAGAAGGTAATATCTGTTACAAGGCCTCTACGTTCAGAGAGGGGATCGAGTTACAAGCCATAGGCAAAGCCACGCCCAGAAGCAATCCAGAGGAAATCAATACCAGATCTGTTGAATAGATCTCGTCGGGACATCTTCGACATCCTCTACTCAGCTGGTTCGACTAGTTGTTCTATTCCATATTGTACTCTGAGCGATATTCATATCTACAATACATATAAACTGAAGTAGGATTATTACTCATCTTGAGGGTCCGAACCAGTATAAATCCTTGTCCTTTGTCTGCTTGATCTACTCTCGCATATACCCTAGTTCCAACGATCCATATACTCTATAAATACCGTAGTCGGCGTATGGCCCATCAACAATTATTACTTAGGTTAATTACCTAATTCATAACATGATTATAGATGAAAAAATTTGGAGGGGGCCAGGCCACTGACCTTTCCCTTAGTCTCCGCCACTGGTTGCTGCTGCCCTCAAGATCACTTGTGCTCACTGCCTCCCTTGGTTCCGCTGTTGTCGCTGCTATCACGGCCCACATGCTCATCATGGTGGTCATGCTCTTGAGCTTGTCATTGAAGCTCATTCGTAGCAGCTAGACCCTCGAGCTTGTTCGTTGCCACCACCTTCGTCAATCTCGCTTGATGCTATCACTGTTGCCACACCCTTAAGCTCATCTATGAACCATGTCCACCATATTATCGATCTCGCCTGACATTGTATTTCTTTGACTCTGAGATTGCCTAGTACAATTTTTCCCATAACCTAACTAATATATTTTAGCGAATTCGGATTGAAACTCAGGTAATACCATATTTTTATTTTCTCTCAAATATCCTTCCCGCTAGCATTGCGTCGGACAGGAAATACCTGATTCTGTTCCCACTATTAGTTATAACGTTTTGATGTCATTTGGAAAAATTAAACATTTTATATTGTTAAGGAGGGATGTGAGACCTTTTTCCTTTTCGTTCTTTAAAAATATGTATTTTGCACAATCTGAAAATAATATTTGGTAACACTCTATGCAATATTCATTAGCCTATTTTGAAACATACGTGTTGATTTAGCAGAACTTTTTCTAGTAGATTGTAAACTTTTTATTCTTAAACTTCCTGTGATTAATTAGATGTTACTATTACCACATTATCTCTAAATTACTGGTTGTTGATTAGTGCTACTTGTTAATTTGTTTGCTTCCACATACAACTGCTTTACTATATAGGAGTATGTGCATATATCCGACGTACTTACTGGCAAACTGCCATGAGCATCCCGCCCACTGGACAAAGGCACGCCAGTGGCTAGACACTTAAAACTGTAAATGATAGACCATCCGTTTGTGGTATTTCAAGTCGTTTGACTTTTTTTAAAAAAATTCTTTAAATTTAACCAAATTTATAAAAAAAAGTTAACATCATCTCCAACACAAATTTTATTAAATTTAACATTAAATATATTTTAATAATATATTTGTTTGGTATTAAAAATATTAGTATATTTTTCTACAAATTTGATAGAACTTAAAAACTTTTGAAAAAAAAAATCAAACGACTTATAATGTGTAACGTAATATGAAACGAAGGGTGTACTAGGATTCCGATATATAGTCGAACTCCAAGATAATTGATTGCATTACTTGAAATAGAAATTGTTTCTCTATATAACCTTTTCTATTTCTAAAAACATAATTCTATTCGTATCCGACTATTCAATAATAGCTACCGATAATTTAGACACAAAACGATCTAACAGTATAAAATTTTCTCTTTTTAATATTCTTTTTTATCTCAAATTTTTATTTTTCTGATTCGAATTTTTTTTTGTTTTTATTCTAAATTTTAATTAATCTTGTATAGATTGACTTTTTTTCAATATTCTTTATTTTTTGACTGTTTTTTAATATTTTTTATTTTTTAATTTCAGTTATTTCTAAATTTTATACCTACAGAAACTCTCTTTTTCTTTTTCTAATTTTGAAATTAATTTTATTTTTTATTTTGAATTTTAGTTAAGCTCATATTTGGTTTTTATATGGATTCTTCTTCTAATATTCCTTACTTTTAATTCTTCTAATATTCTTTATTTTTAATTCCGAATTTCAGTTATTTGTAAATTATATTTCTAGTTAAACTCTTTTTTCTTTTTCTTCGATTAATGTGAGAATTTCTAGCTCTCACGGTGAACGTGGTGACTTTTTTAAGGTTGCCTTAATAATATAATATATAGATTAATTGTTAGATATTTTTTATTTTGCAGAAATTTTTTTAAAAATTTATTAGAGTGTTAGCAACGCTCCGGATGTTAAATGTCCATCCTAGACGATTGATACAAGCATGCTGAAAGTATGAGCATAGGAGCAAGAGAAGATGCGAAGGGATTATTGAGCTTCCAAGCGAATGAACAAGCTAGGACGAGCGTTTTATTGCGAAAGGTAAAGTCGTACATATATTTTATGAAGTGATCTGTTGAACGAATAGTAGAAAAAAGAACATACGAGTGTGGCTAGACAGTGGTATTCCTTGCCTCGCCAAGTCGCCATAAGTTATTGGCCGGTACCATATATGACTCAGTTCTGCTGTATATTTGTCGATAAATTTTCTCTTAAAAATTTAAAAATTTGACAGATGTAAATATAGTGTAATCATAATATAATCATAGTGTAATTGTATCGTAACTTGTATGTAACTACAATACAACTTGTATGTAACATTCAAAAATCTTACGGTAATATTTTTTTTTTGAAACGAAGGTCACAGGACCAAATCCTCCCACTTATGTGTGTTGTGATTCTTCTTCGCTTGCACGAATCTTAAAACAAATCTATCGGTTTTAAAATAACATAAAAGTTATATGCCAATTACATTGTAGTTACATGTAAGTTACAATGTAATTACATTATTATTATATTATATTTACATCTGACAAATTTAAAAAAAAATTATCGATAAATATATAGATAGTCTCTGTATGACTAGTCAACCATGACCGGGAATGTCCCACAGAATAATGACGCGGTGCTGCAATGCTACTTAATTTTGACCATTCAATGTGACGGTCAAACTTCTATGTACCGCCAGTCGTTTATACATCAGCACCTTCCGGTCGTTGCCGTTTATACATCAGCAACTTCCGGTCGTTGATACCGCCAGTCGTTTATACATCAGCACCTTGATCTTCCTGCATCATCGATCTAACCAATAACCAATCTCCATTCACAGACAGTGACTTTTCTAATTCTAAGTTACTCACTTCGTTCCAAAATATATTAACGTAAAAATATTTTACAAGAAAAGGTCTAAAATGTTGCTAGCTCATCAATGCAATTGTTTAAGTATGATGTGTGGGTTCCGATGGCTACTTAATCCTAGGTCGGCATAGGACTATGCAGTTCTTTTCTTATACGGGACTTCTTTGCTTCGGAATTTATGCACATGAATGAGATTTATTTCCGTACTGAACGTATATGGTAGTCCTGCCGAGTAAGTATACATATCATATCCAGAACACTAACAATGAAATTTATGAAATATTAAATAAGATGTCTGTACATATGTTTGTGGGCTTTATAGTTTTAAACAGCATACAGTTGAATCAAAGATCGTAACTTACTACTTTATAGATAGATATTAATATTTTATATGTGGAAATTACATTTGTATAGTAGATTTTTTATGAGAAATACTTCCATTATTATATTTTTGGGATAGTTCACTTAATGTGCTACTAAACAAGTAAAAAGAAGTGGAAGGAGTATTAAATAGTTTTTTTGATATAATTTTCATATTTTTATGTTGACATTAGTAACACAAAAATACATGTGATATATTGATAGCCCGTGGGAATGCATGGACTAATAACTAAGAATTTTTTGTTTAAAAGGTGAGAATTAATGATGATGGAGAACAAACTGGGGATGTATTATGTCATGGTCTATATTGGCATCCTATATGTATGATGTATGCAGTCCAATCAGTCCATATGATAAAACTGAAGGCTAATTTTATCATCTTTAAAAAAGTATCAGTAGATTTTTATGTAAAGTTTAGTATCTTCAGATATTAGATATTTTGAGATATCAAAATTTTTAATATAAAATTTAGATAACTTGAGATTCTTAAGTACCATAAAATTTCTCAAAAGTGAAAGAGACTGGCACTACTGAATTGGCGACCTATAGGCATGTGCCCGAGCCACGGCTTTCCATTTTCCAACATATGAAGTATGTTATCCTCAAGAAAAAAATGGAGTATGTTATATATATCAAGACTAGTCGGCTCTTTCAAACTAAAGCATGAAGCTTCAAGCTTGTTAACACAGCAACGTATACAGAACGAAGATCGATTGTTGCCTCATGCCTCCTACTGCCACACACATCAAGGTTTCTTCCTCTGCTCTGCTTCTTCTAACCCTCAGCCATCTCCTGACTTTCTTCCCTAATGCACACTCGTCCGAGGCAGACCGGCAGGCGCTCCTATGCCTCAAGTCTGGCCTCGCCGGCGGTGATGACTCCGCCACCGGTGCCCTTGCCACATGGCGGGACAACAACTCCTCCCAGAGCTTCTGCCGGTGGCGCGGCGTGTCGTGCAACGCGGCGCGCCGCGTCACAGCGCTGGACCTCGGCGCACTGAACCTGACCGGCCGGATACCGCCATGCATCTCCAACCTCACCTCCCTGACGAGGATCGACCTGCCGGACAACCGCATCAGTGGCGTCATCCCACCGGAGATCGGCCGCTTGACGGAGCTGAGGCACCTCGACCTTGGCAACAACTCCCTCGTCGGCGAGATCCCTGCGACGCTTTCGTCGTGCTCCCACCTCGAGACGCTCAGCCTGTGGAGAAACATCCTCGAAGGTGAGATCCCCGAAGCTCTCGCTCGATGCACGTCTCTCCGAGAACTTATGCTCAACCAGAATAACCTCCATGGACGCATCCCCGTTGAGCTCTCTCTGCTTCGAAACCTTTCTATTCTCTACCTTTCCAGCAACTACCTGTCAGGAACAATTCCTCCGCTGCTGGGAAGTAGCCCAAACCTAACAGAGCTAACTCTCAGAAAAAATATGCTCACCGGCGGAATTCCTGGTTTCTTGCTGAATTCAACCACACTTGCCGTCCTGTACCTTGCGTCAAATTTTCTTAGTGGAGAGATTCCTATTGAATACTTCAACAGCACAGTTCTTTACGACATAGACCTGTCGTACAATAACTTCTTTGGACATATACCAGAGGTTTCTCATGCATCGTCACCGTTACAATATCTTAGCCTGACAGGCAATAATCTGTCGGGGAGCATACCTAGCTCACTGGGACATTTCCCCTCACTAACTATGCTTTTGCTTGCTCTGAACAACTTGCAAGGGACCATTCCAGAGAGCTTAGGTAACAATTCAGTTTTGAAGGAACTAGACCTGACGTACAACAACTTGTCAGGAACTGTTCCTCCAGCTATCTTCAGAACCTCATCTCTCACATATCTTGGTCTTGGAGCCAATCGGCTATCGGGGAGAATTCCAAGCAACATTGGCTACACACTTCCAAAAATCGAGACATTGATAATGCAAGGGAACCGATTTGATGGCCAAATCCCTGCTTCGTTTGCCAATTCTTCAAATCTCCGATTCCTTAATCTTAGAAACAACACATTCAGTGGGGTCATCCCTTCTTTTGGGTCTCTGACAAGCTTGCTTGTATTAAATCTAGGCATCAATCAACTTGAAGCTGGTGATTGGACATTTTTGTCCTCACTAGCAAGTTGCACCCAATTACAGAAATTGCACTTGGACAGAAACAATTTCCAAGGAATATTGCCCATGTCCGTTTCCAATCTTCCAAAAAGCTTACAAGTGTTGCTTCTCAACGATAACCAAATAGCTGGTTTAGTACCTATGGGGATTGGAAATCTCACCGGCCTGACCCTTCTCTATTTGGAACGAAATTTTCTCTCTGGACATATTCCTGGAACACTAGGAAATCTACAAAATTTATTTGTACTAAATTTAGCAGGTAACAATTTTTCTGGAGAAATCCCAGAGTCTATAGGAAATCTTCAGAAACTAAGTGAGCTTCATTTGCAAGAAAATGTGTTGAGCGGGTATATACCTACAAGTTTGGCTAACTGTAAACAGTTGGTTATACTAAATCTTTCTTGTAATAGCTTCCATGGTAGCATTCCTCAGCAACTATCTTCAATCTCCTCGCTTTCCGAAGGATTAGACCTATCTTATAACCAATTAGCAGGACCAATACCAGAATTTACAAGCTTGATAAATCTTGGACTTCTTAATCTTTCCAACAACCAGCTATCTGGAAGAATTCCTAACAGCATCGGCGAGTGTGTTCACTTGGAATCCCTTCGCTTGGAAGCGAACTTCCTGCAAGGTAGCATTCCTGGATCTTTGATGAACTTACTAGGCATGGTTGAGATGGATCTGTCGCGAAACAACTTGTCCGGTGAAATTCCAGACTTTGAGTCATTTAACTCTTTGCGGCTTCTCAATCTGTCCTTCAACAACTTTCAAGGACTAGTCCCTACAAGTGGCGTGTTTGGGAATTCAAGTTGGGTGTTTGTCCAAGGGAACAAGAATCTGTGCTCCAATTCTCCAATCCTGCAACTTCAACCTTGTGTTGCATCATCATCCAAAAGGAAGAAAATTTTGTATGTTGTAGTGACTGTTCCACTTGTTACCATTGCTCTAGCCTCATTCTCAACTTCCATAGCCATTATATATAAGAGGAAGAAAGCAAATACACAACCAACAAGACAGTCTTCCCAGTTGATGAAAAAATTTTCATACCATGATTTGTTCAAGGCAACAAGTGGTTTTTCTTCTAGTAACATTGTTGGTGTTGGGAGATTTGGATCAGTCTATAGAGGTATATTCGCGAGTGAACCACAGACAGCTGCAATCAAGGTTTTCAAGCTTTATGAGGATGGAGCTTCGAAGAGTTTCATGGCTGAGTGTGAGGCCTTGAGGAACACGCGCCATCGAAATCTCGTAAGAGTTATCAGTGTATGCTCTACTTTTGATCCAAAAGGGAATGAGTTCAAAGCTCTGGTTCTTGAGCACATGTCAAATGGTAACCTAGAAAATTGGCTTCATCCAGAAGTGAAGAATTATGGTACAAAGGGAGCACCGAGTCTTCTGTCAAAAGTATCTATTGCAGCAGACATTGCTGCCGCCTTGGATTATCTTCATAACCAGTGCAACCCTCCCTTGGTTCACTGTGATTTGAAGCCAAGTAATGTCCTTCTGGATAATGAAATGAGTGCACATGTTGGTGATTTTGGGTTGGCAAAGTTCCTCTACAACTCTTGTAGCTCAACAAGCTTGATAGGACCAAGGGGATCAATTGGATATATTGCACCAGGTGAGCATACTTTTGGTGCTTTCATATATTTTTTGTATTCATAACTAGTACCTTTATATAAACTAGAAAGCAAGCCCATGTAGATGCGCGGATAATTTATTACTGTTTACAAAAGAATACTAAAAGAAGTCTCTCACCATATTCACTATAAGAACAAGTTTTAAAAAAATTATAAAAATTTATTTTTAAGTTTGTAATATTTCATACTTAATTAATCCTATGCTAGTGACATGTGTTGTTTTGCGTGCCCTGGATAAGCTCGGTCAATGAGCTAGATCGAATGAAGCATAAGTAGGAGATAAAGGACAACGATACGGTGTCAAAAAAAATATATTCGATCTTTAATTTTCTAATAATATATAAATAAACAAAACACATAATACATGAAAATATATTCATGATAAATTTATAAATTTATAGTAATATCATTTTGACATAATTTTAAGCGCGGAGTGAGTATCTTTTGGGAATGTTACTCATAATTGGAGTTGTTTTTATTTTTGAAAATGCAAGTCTTTCTTAAGTGCTATACAATTATATATCCTATATTTTAAATTTATTTTTATTTTTTATGGATATTTCGATGACATGCGCCTAGTTAGAATACAGCTTGAAATTATATAACTTAACGTACAGTTACTATGGGCTTGAATTTGAATTATTAGTTTGGTTTTTCAACTAATCTAAGTGAGAAAGAAAAAAAAGAGGGAAAATATATAGGGTCAGGCGTGCGTGCGTACGTACTGTACTTACGTGCACGTACATGAGAGCGGTATAGGTAAGGTTATCAATATAGGGATACGTATCCTATTATCATAGGATACAACGATATTGCCCGGACGAAACGTGTCGGTTCCATTATTGTTTTTGGATGGTATTACACTAGTATCGGGATACGGCGCATAGCATTGCTAGAATCATGCTATGATTGGGATACTAACTGTTCCAAACTAGACAGTATTTGAATTCAAAAATCAAAATTATCTAAATGCATTTGTATTCGTGTATATTCAAAATCAATGTTAAATAAAACTAGCACTATTTGGTGGTATTGTCTTGACAAATCTCTCTTTTTCAATGCTATATATTTTATTACTCTATTTTTTATAGAATGGATATATATAATTTATATAAATATTAAATTAAACTTAAATAAAATAGTATCCCGGTACTACGATACGATCCTATAATCCGATACTACTTTCAAAAAAACTATACTACATAGAATCCTGATACTAACAACCTAGGCATAGATGTGGGTTTTTTTAGAGATAAATTTAATTAGCATTTTTTTAAGATAGATATAATGGTTGAAAACAATAGGACCACCAGATTAAATCAAAATCGACGGCTAGATGTTTTATTTTATTCTTAGAATTCCTAGGATTTATTAGAGCACCACATGGCAGCCTAGGAGTGCATGTAGAGATGCTATGTGATGGTTTAGGAGCGTTTGTAAAAAGTTTAGTGGACTTTTAGTATATCCTAATAGTTAGATCGATCAATCTAATGGTTGAAAACAATGAACTATCGATCTAATGGTTCAAAACAATGAACCCACCAGATTAGATGTCTTGTTTTTCTTAGAATTTTTAGGATTTATTATAACATCACGTGTTGGCCTAGGATCGTTTGTAAAGTTACTATGTGACAGCTTAGGAGCATTTATAGAAGTTTCATAGATTTTTAATATACAGTAGAAGGTTATACTTATCCATAACCTTGAGCCTTTTCACTTAACTTTTAAAATTCATTGGTTATGTGCATATTGGCGAAGGGATAAAATTGTAAATTATTTCTATCTATTATATACTAAAATTCTATTAACCTTATTACAAACGCTCCTAACCCACCACATGGTATTTCTATAAACACTCTTAAACCACCACGTGGCTATTTAATAAGTCGATGAATCAACTATTTTGAATTATTAGATTTATCTTTGGAGAAAAAAAACGACATCTAATCCTCCATAGTACGTCTCCTCTCTACCATTGGCCCACCCTCTCACAACCCCAGGCCGGATGTACATATGTACATAGTTTTCCTCCATCTCACCTAACAATTTTTGTTAACAAATAATTTTAGTATAGAAAAAATATTATGAAGAAAAAAATGAAATATTTAATCATCGATTTTTATTACTTTCTTTGAACCAGAAAATTTGCAATTTTTTTGATTGTTCATACTGACATGCCTGACTTGAATTATGCTTTATTAGCACTCATCGAGTTTGAGCTTTCTTGAAGTTTCAATATGTCATTTAGATGTTCCAGGAAAAGATAGGATAAATGAAAACCCTTAACTACACATTTGTCCTGAATCCAATCCAACGTTGAAATCAGAATTTCTATCTCATGTTTTGTTACATTAATTAGATTCATATCTTTGTTGGTTCTGTGAGGGCTGTCCTTACTATCCTAGCAGCAGTTCCTTTTCATATCCCGCTTTGAAAGCTCAACCTCGGAGGAATCAGTTTCGCCGGTCCAGTGACTTGGCATAAAACTGCGAGTTTATCCATAGAAATGGAATTCAAAACTTCAGAATAGTTTCGAGGAGAACCTCAAGTCCAATTCAAAGAGTAGTGTAAAGTAGCAGATAGAGGGGCGCTCCTGCTTAGGCATTAGGCATGAGAAAAGACATCGTTCTCGGCCGTCCCTTCCTTCCCGGAAAAAGGCTCTCTTGCATCTTTTGCTTCCCCACCCGGGGTAGGCTAAGGTTACATAGATTGTCTCCTATCTCTCTCTGTCCTCTTGAGCTGATGACTAAACCGACCCATCTCTGACGAGAGGATCAACCACTGCCATAGAAAGAGCAGAGACTAACTAAAACCAAGGAATCCATCATCTGGCGTATTGGCAATGGGCGAACTGTCAAGGTGTGGCGTGATCCGAATAAGGCTAATTTTGTGCTTAATTAGGAATCTACGAAGGAACGCCAAAAGCGAAGGCAGCTCTCTGGGTCCCTACCGACACTGGGTTGCAAAAGCATGGGAGCGAACAGGATTAGATACCCTAGTAGTCCATGTCCTTTTTTTTTTGGGTACTAAGAGTCCTCTCACTACCAACCTGCAGACATCATCATCTGGCTAGGTCTTGCCGGTATCTGTTCACGGTCCGTAGGACCAACACCATTCGAAGGTTGATGGCCCACCCCGCCTAGAATAGGAAGAATTCAGAATTTCAATATCTTCTAGTATCTAAGTATAAATACTAAGAAAAAGAAGAAAGATGGATAGATTTGTGGCAATAGATGTCTTTGGTGGAAATTTCGCCCGCATCCGATCCCCAATTCTTGTTCACCCCAGATGATCGTGTTGGGTAAATTGTGACCTCGTACGGAAACTCTTGTTGGACAAGAGAGAGTCAATATGATATTGGTGTGGGTTCTACCAACGAAACGAAGAAGTTTTTGATTGGTTTTTTTCATGCGGGACCCTCTCTGGTTTTGAGTTTCAATAACTTCTTCAGCTTTCATTTTCAATACTGATCGTGAAACACCATGAGCAGCAGGATATCGTCATTGTTTCTTCTCCGAGAAAAGAAGTTGACGACCCGTGGGCCTTCCACCTCCACGCGACATTGCTCCGTCAGGCTTTTGCCCATTGTAGAAAATTCCCCACTGCTGCCTCCTGTAGGAGTCTAGGCCGTGTCTCAGTCCTAGTGTGGCTGACCATCCTCTTGGACCAGCAGGGTAGAGCTCGGCATAGGGTTTGAGAATAGGGTTGGGTCATGTCCTAATAAAGAAAATCAACGTCTTTTTTCCTATTTTCTTCTCTCTCATTCATGGAGCTAAGAAAGCGGGCTTTGCCCCAGCTACCGCTATCCTTGGGAAACCTAAAGAGCTACCAAAGGAAAGGGATGCAGCCTCTCCCTGGGCCAAGGGAGAGGACAGAGCAGAGAAGAAAACATCCTTCGTGCAAGTTTGTTTGCTTCCTTAGCTCCTTGAACAACTTTGTATCATTCAATACCACTAAGCAGCGGTTAATCGGACATTCCAGAGAGTTCCTTCGGGAAAGAAGAAAGGCAACTCATCTATTCATTCAACAAAAAAATATCAGTCAAAGTAAGTCAATGAAAAAGCCCCTTACTCCAATCAGTTAGTTAATCTTAACTAGGAAATGCAAGTAAGGAGCTAAAAGCCATGCTCCTCGTGCGAAAGCAAGGCCTCCTGTTTGTGAAACTTTATTTGAATGAATGCCAATTGAGCTCCTTTTTTTCTTCTTCTGACAAACTTTTATTCTAAGGATTTTCTGATAGCCAAGAATACATAAAAGGGGTTGGATAAAAAGAGGATAAGAAACGAGGAAAGTGACAAGACTGGACTTCGACTCATTTAAAAAGAGTTGTAGCTGTATGGAATTCAAATTGGAATTGACCCAATATACCAGATCCTAGACTTCGCAAACCTAGGATTGGCAAACCGCGTACCTATACGTCCGGTCACGAGACGAAGGAAGGAAAAACAAGTGCGCTGATCTGCTCAAAGGCTATATAACTCAGTGTTCAGCACCTTTGCCTCCTTCGAAAGACACCCTTCCTAGAAAGAACCCGAGCTTGCTGGGATGATTCCTCAGGGGGATCATTCAAGTAAGGGAGGGAAGCAATGCGTGGAGATTTCAGAGCACCCAGTCACAGGTCGTCACAAGAAAGGATTGATGATTGAGTCCCCGTGCATGAAGTCAGTGGATTTGAGTGAACTAACCGTACTACAAATCAACAGGTAAAAGGGCAATGGAATACTTAAGCAACGGAATTGTTTTCTTCAAGCCATCCAGGTTCGGCAGACTCGTACGAGTATTCTGAACTTCCATACACCGATTGATTATATGCTTGCTGTTCTCAACTGGGCCTCTAAATCTCCTCTGGTTTCACCTTTGCGAGTCGAAGTAATTTCCGGGGCTGAAGGGGGGTTTACATACAACCAGAGCAAAGTGGTTTATGATTGAATCTCAAAGGCATTCTTATCATTCGGTAGATCCAAACCTTAGCTATTCGTTGGATCCTTGGAGCAGCTTTCAAACGACGTATAAGCTACAGGATAGGTTTAGAGAAATGTTCATTTGCTGAGATACTGGATGCTTACCGAAAGAGGGGAATTTCACGTAAGAGAAGGGGGCAGGGAGTTTAGTGGGTTGTTTTGCTATAATGAGTGCATACTTCCAGAGTGAAGGAATGAACAACAAGCATAGTAGTGAGTGAAAAGCGTCGTGTTTGAAAGCACAGTCTTTGTCATAAACAGATTACCCTCCGCTCCAAATGACTCCTTCACTAGGTCAAGGGATTTACCTCGTTCCGGGTTGATGAACCCCAAACCTACAACCCTTGCTTTTCTAGATCCGGGTATCTCCATTTTTGTAACCAGCTTACCTTCTATCTTCACCCACGAATCGAATTAACCCAATAATCCGTAGTTGGCAACCCCTGTCAATGTATGTTTGATTTGGGAGGCTACCAATTCTGGAATTTCTTCTATCATCTCTTTCAAATTGATGTTCCAATATCTTCTTGTCATTTTTTCCACGCTTCCTTTTGATCTTTTTTCTTTTTTTCATCCTACCGTTCCATTACGAAATTTCTTTCTTTTCGAAGATTAAGAAAGAGCCGAAATAGCTTGAAATAAATAATAATTGTTCCGATGGAACCTTCTACATGGTATAAGCATAACCTTAATGAATTAACTAACTTCTTTTTAAATTAAAAGAAAAATAGAAAACTATACTAAAGGAAATGTAGGATATCTCTCCTAAAATCTAAAAAAGGGCATATTAGGGCTATACGGATTCGAACCGTAGACCTTCTCAGTAAAACAGATCAAACGGATTATTATCGAAATGATGAATGACAATGAAGCGAGTCTAGAGGTACCGGAAAGTTCTCCTGTGAAAAGAAGTGGAACTAAACAAGCTAGTGTTTTTAATATGAAAGGAACGCGGGTCATACCCGTACAAGTTCAGAAAAAAATCCTGGAAAAAGACAAGCAGATAAAAGTTCTCTTGCCCGTACGCTGGTAACCTAGCCCTGCCTATCGAGAAAAGTGCACCCTTCCTAGAAAGAACCCAAGTTTGCTGGGATGATTCCCCGGGGATGAAGAATCACGAACATAAGAATTTCAGGTTTAGCATTGGGGGCCCTAACGTTAACAAATTTTCTAAAGGAACACCACTAAAAAGAAGGTGAATCCTTCTTACTCCAGGATATAGATATCCGAAACTTATTGGATAAGCAGGATTTAGCACCGGCAGCAGTTGGGTTTCCTCATCTCTCCTCAGCCTCCCCGGTCTTCGGCCTGAGCTATATCAAAAGTCCCATTTGGCTAGGATGTTCGCCGATTCTTCCTCTTCTTTCTCTCATCAAACTGTGGATACTAGCTTCTAATCTACATATTTTTGCTCTAATCCTCTGAGCTACAGGCCCACCCCGTCTCCACTGGATCTCTTCCCAAGGCACCCCCAAAAGGAACCTCCCTCTCCTCAGAATATAGAGAATTTGCGTGGCTGAACTGAAGCAGCAACTTTCGAAGTAACGGGAAAGAATTGATTTATTTTCTTCCATCCATTTATAGAATGGGTCCAAAAAAGGTAAAAAAATTGGCTAAAAAAGAAGCTGTCACCTTTTACAAGAAAGCCAGTTGCACCACTTATCAGAAAGTTCTTGCCCCTAAGCAATTGCACAATTCCAATACCTTTCGTGTGATTTGATGAGGTACGCACTGTGAAAGAAGCCCACGTTCCCACTTTTTTCCCCCACCAACAACTAGTAGGTTGGGGGGCCTTGGTATCTCAATTTGCAAAGAGAGATATCTACACTAAGAAATATGTGATCGGAAAACGAATAAAATCAGAAAGGCCATCATTGAGGCAAATGATGCAATAGCTTCAACGAGAGAAAGCCCAAAATGGCATAACCAAATGATTGTTTAGCCAATAAAGGATTTTGCGCCACGGAATGAATCAGTTATCGTAGAATCTCTGAGTGGCGATGCCCTCTACTACCTAATACAAAAAGAGGGGGACTTTGAAACCTCTGCCAGATCATAAGCTTTTCCCAGAATTGTTGGCCCTCCAACCATTACAAAACTAATACCTATTATGTTTAGTACTTCAGGTGATCAAATCTAGAAAGACGTGTTCTACCTATGACTGCCATTTGTTCGCTTTTATCTATCGTATTGGATAGAATTCAAGTCCCTTACCGTATTCATCTATTCCCTCTCCTTAAAACGGTAACCTATTATTTTAACCATTAGATTTAAATATAAAGAGAATTCAAACCGGGAAACCTATTAAATTTATTTAAGAAAACAAACTCTACTAACTTTGAACGTAGACTGTTGTCTCTTGCATGACAAACCAAATAAGAATGCAACATTAAAAAATGACAATATATTATGTTATATTAAATTCATTTTACATAATAAAGATCAATTAAGTCATCACGTGTCACGTTTTAATCTAATCCCAATTTTTCAAGTTTACTCATTTGAACCTTTTTTAAAATTAGAGTTGTCGTGTGACCCTGTTTTCAAATGAGTAAACTTGAAAAATAGGGTTAGATTGGTATTTAGGCTTCATAATAGGGAAAAATGATCAATTGTCCCTTTTAAAAAACTAATATGCTCAAATAATCCAAATGATCTTGATATATTCTATGTACCATTTATGTTTTACCCTCACAAACACTTCTAGGCCGCCACGTGAGACTCTAAAAAATATTAGAGAAAATCCGAGAAAAGAAAAGTAAGACATCTCGCCATCCCCTTATCACTTAAACCCGTGGATCCATTATTTCCAACCCTTAAATATATCTTATATATAGAAAAACAAATTCCCTTTACCTCTACCTTCCGCTACGTATCTCATTCAAGCGTGTATTGATGATACAACCACTTCAAATATAATATTGTCCAATTATATTTAGCTGTCCAATCGTATTCATCTTAGGCTACATAGAGCCTCCATCCATTACTAAAAATTGACAACTTATATCGGTAATCAATTAAAAAAAAGAAAAACATCACTTTTATGTTACACTTAATTTGGTAGACATGTTTTCTAAACAAAATAAGTCTACAATAAGATGATGAAAGACGATGAAGAAGATTATAAATAACTGTTTATGGGATTATTCATTAAGTAAGCAATACCGATGAAAAAAATATAGAGAAATCATAATTTTGTAGTGTAGCAAATGTTTTCCTGATTATATTCTGCCATTATAAGTGTATAAGAAAACATGACCCATGATACATGCCCACGCGAACGCGCAGGCTACCTTGCTAGTTCTCTTAAAAAGCCAATTACGCTTACTCCGTTTTGCAACATCCACTTGGTCTTCAATTATTGTGCCGGAAGAGCCAGTATTTTGTAAATTAATATTTTCATTGGAACCTGTAAAATAATTAAGCATTGAAATATTCTTACAATGCCATAAGCATTATACCCAAGATTAATACTTTCCAGCATAGCTTTCAGTAAACTATAGTCCTGAACAATTTGCAAATTTTACAGAGTATGGCACGGGGAGCAAAATGTCCATTGAGGGTGACATTTACAGCTACGGAGTCATTTTGCTTGAAATGCTCACAAGAAAGAATCCTACCGATGAGATGTTCACTGGTGGTCTCAGTCTACGCAGATTTGTGGAACTGGCATTTCCTGACAAGATTGATGATATATTAGAGCCTAATCTGAACCAATGGAACCAAGGGGAAAACAGAAGCACAAGTTCAAACAACGAGAATCGTACAATGGTTGGGATGCACACATGTGCCATGCAACTGATTACACTTGGTCTCAAATGCTCTTCTGAGTCACCAAAAGACAGGCCAATGATGGACGTGGTTTACACTGAAGTCGTCTCAATCAAAGAGGCATTCTTAGCACTGTGTGAATGAATAGACATTGCATCAATCTGTTCTGTCGTAATTCATAGGAAATCTATCATTTGTTCTTGATATCTTTTGTACGTTTGTAATTCTTGTAAGCTGTATACACATGCGCCACACCGTGTAAAGAAATGTACGCAGAGATATATATAAAAAAACAATGCATTACGTGAATACTGAACAGTAACGTGCACTGTTTGTTGCACATATTTCTCTCTTTTTCCCCCTCCATGTGTACTACGAATGTTGAGTTGATTTTTTGTTTACTGTTACTTGTGGCAGTTGCACATCACAGAATTTTTCCCCTGCGGATTGTGTTCAGTTACAGCCAACACTAAACCACAAGTGGCACACAAATTAATAAACAATGCATCAATTCACCTCAAGCTTTTAAATTTGGATGGGGCACCAAATTGTCGCAATGACTTGTTTACCCTTAGAGTGTGTTGGTTTGTAGGTGTTGGAAAGAAATTTCCTCCGCATGAAAAACGGGACGACTCATTAGCACATGATTAATTAAGTATTTACTATTTTTTTTGAAAAATAGATTAATATAATTTTTTAAAGTAACTTTCGTATAAAAACTTTTTACAAAAAATACACCATTTAGCGGTTTGAAAAACATGCGCACGAAAAAAAAATATGAGTTAGAAAAATAGTACGAAAAACTCACCCTTACTAAACCCAAATGGTGCCAACAGCTTTATAGTATTTCTCAAAACTTGTGCCAAGTATACAATAACACCTCTCAGTCAGATGCGCGTTCCACGGTTATACCCCTAGACCCTGCAAGGCTGCAAATAATCCATCTTTAGGTCAACTGCAATAAACACCGACGCATTGAGGGTGGTGGCACCGTGGCAGTAAACAGCTGGCTAATCATTTCTTAAACCTGAGCCCCCAGATCACTCCTTCTGTATGAGACCTCTCCTGCGAATTTTACCTCTTGCTCCATGGTCCGAGATCAGAGAGATAGTGACGGGGACTTCAGTAATTAAAGCAGGCGGCTTTGTTCGTTTTCTGTGTTGGGAACGCGTACAGTATGCACGGAAAACAAAATGATTCATTAGCATGTGATTAATTAAGTATTAGTTAATTTTTTTTAAAAATAAATTAATTTGATTTTTTAAAGCTATAAAATTAAAAAAATTGTAAAAAAAAATACACTGTTTAATAGTTTGAAAAACGTACGCGTGAAAAAAAAAGTGATGAGTTGAGAAGATGAGTCGAAGAACTCAGCCTAGCATTTACTATACTTGCTTGAAAGTTCAAAGCTTGGGTTAAAAAACTGTCAAGATTGCTGCAAGCTTTTGCTTCTTGATGCCGATGCTTCAGATAGGACGGTTTTTATGTACGCCGAGGACGCCGCCGTTGATCTGTGCCGCGATGCGCGCGGGCGAATCACCGATCCATTTCTCCCGTTAGAAGATGGAGTCGCCGTCGTCTTACTGCTGCCACGCCGAGGCGGCCCAGCAACCAGACGGCCAGGCGGGCGGTCTGCTATAAGGTTCGCATAAGGCAACAAAAATTGTTACAATGCAGGCAAAAAAACCAGAAAAAAATTCTAATGTGGTACTAGTTTAAGGAAACAAATTCTAATCCCGTGAATATTTTTTTTTCTAAATTCAATTCAAATATTTGTAAAAAAAATTATGATGAAGAGTATATGGACATTTATCACTCTACGTTCAATTTCAACCTATTGATTAAGAAAAAAAAAATTGGTAAAGTCAGGTATTAATAGTACCATTAATCCGTTAAATTTGTTTTTTTATACATTTATAATGTGTGAGTTGAGCTTAGACTACAACTGAAATTTTCGAGTACCGCTTGATTTAAATTCAATTCTAGTTCTAAAATCTAGCCCTGCACAATAATTGTGCGGGAAAATCTGCTAGTTCGGTTAAGGCAAAAAAAAAAGGAAGATAGTAAAACGCAGGGAGAGGCGATGCAACGCACCTTCATGCGCAATGCTCCAGCGACGCCGGCGGAACCGCTTGAGGACGCCGCTCAGGGCGACATCCAGCGCGTCCTCCATGCCGTCGCCGAGCCCGTCGGCCGACGAGCCGTACACCAGCCTCGGTATCATCTCCACCACTCGCTCCCGCATCCGCCGCACCCGCCGCTCGCTGTACCCTTCCAGCACGTCCCGCACGCTCACGTTGCCCACCCGCAGCGCCCGCCGGTCGATGAACACCGACCACTCCCCCTCCTCGCCGCGCGACCGCGCCGGCAGGAACCACCGGTACGCGTCGTACGCCGTCCTCCGCCAGAAGAGCACCGGCACGGCCCCGGCCACCATGCAGTCGAACATGGACCGCCGCGTGAAGCTGTCCCCGCGCGGCTGCAGGCAGAAGCGGGACCCCATGAACAGGCTCATCACCGCCGCGCCGTTGTCGTTGCACCGCGTGCCCCGGCAGTCCACGGCGCGGCAGTAGGCGCTCCCGGCGTCCTCGCACTCCTCCAGCAGCACGTCCCTGAAGTCGTCCCGGAACCCGGAACGCGGCGCGCCGGCGAACCCGAACAGGTTGCCGCGCTCCAGGGACAGCA
Source organism: Oryza officinalis (assembly GCA_008326285.1). NCBI lineage: Eukaryota > Viridiplantae > Streptophyta > Magnoliopsida > Poales > Poaceae > Oryza > Oryza officinalis. The sequence goes on from BDMV01000006.1 coordinate 21,651,147, forward strand.
CGTAGTCCTGCCACGCGCGGACGTCGGCGGCGCGCCGCGGGTGGAACCCCGTCGGGTAAGGGACGCCGACGTCGAGCGGGTCGAGACGGTCGCCCTCGATGACGAGGCGGGTGACGTTCTCCATCCCGGGCATGAGCACCAAGTTGGTGCCCCACCCGTCGGCGCCGTACCGGCGGAAGTCCCACGTGATGCGCCCGAGCGTGATGAAGTGGTCCCACCCGCCGGACTTCGCGAAGAACGGCTGCCCCCTGAGCCACCGGAGGAGCCGCGTGCCGGCGCGGTCGCGGTCGGCGACGGTGCAGTTCGCGCCCCACAGGTGACTGCCGACGTCGAGGCCGGCGTAGAACGGCACGTAGAACGCGGTGGCGAGCGACGCGTCGATGGTGCGGCACCGGTGGGACAGCAGGCGGCGGTGGACGATGACCTCGAGCGGGAACTGGTCGGTGTTGTACCAGTTGGGCAGCGACGCGTTCGGCACGACGGCGGAGAGCGCGGGTATCTCGGCGGCCGGCCGGCCGAGGCCGCCGTTGGAGAGGTAGGGGCAGAAGGAGTACCACGGCCACAGGCGATCGCAGTGGGCGACGAGGTCGTGGTTGAACTCCGGCGGGAGGTCGTAGACGTAGATGAGCCCAGCCTTGCACTCCTCGGCGTCGTCCACGACGCCGTTGGCCCAGCTGCTGTTGCTGCGGCGCGGCGCGGGCAGGAACCGGGAGCTCGGGAACCTGAGGAGGGACTTGAAGAGAACGAGCTGGAGCGCTAGGAAGGCGACGAACAGCACGGTGGCACGCAGCAACGCCGAAACCGGGGACGGCGCCGTGGCATTGGTCGGCGATTCCGGCGGCGGCGAGGTGGGCGGCTTGGCCGGAGATGTCGGTGACTCCGGCATTGGGAGGTACTAGCTTGCAAGGGAGGTAGTGTCAGTGTGTCAGCGGCCAGTGGTAAGCAAGAATTTTTCATCACTGTCATTGGGAGACGACTTAAGGATGGTATCGGTTCTTTACTGAGGACGGTGTGGAAAAAAGCAGGGATGGCACATGGAGGCAGGGGTTGATCAACTACGTGCGTTCCCGTAAGAGGAGTGGATCCAAAGCAACGTATGTGATCAGGCGTTGCAGACGATTAATTAGACTCAAAACTGGAGGTACTAGTAATAATAGTACAGTACAGTAGTAGGACTGAATGGGCAAGCCTGCAAGAGGAGCATCCAGTCAAAATTAATCTGTTGGTGTCCTTGAAAGTAGTGTTCTCGATTCTCTGTCAGGACGTGTGACACTGCCCGTTGCTGTGTTGCTAGCAGTCTAGCACCGAGGCAAGGCTTGGATTGCGTCCACCATACACAGAAATTTCGTGCCTAATATATAGCTAATATATAGGTAGGAGGATTACAAACATTGGGAGCTATACCACCCGTTGCCTGCCCAGTTGGGACAAATTAACCACTGCTTGCGATTATAAACGGCCGCGACATGAGTTGGGAGCTAGCGAACCGATATAATTCGAGGTGCGCAACTCCACGCGTTGATTAGCTGCTCTTCATTTTTCGTTGTCACGCTTCTCAAATTGCTAAACGATGTGTAATACAAAAACTTTCTATAAAGAAGTTGCTTAAAAAATCCAACAAATTTATTCATCAAATTATTTTATATTAATATTTAATTAATCATATGCTAATCACGTTTTTCGTTTTACATGCGGCTAATCAGCCCATCCAAACCTCTAGAAAGAACGCAGCCTAGGTGAAAGCCGACCCGAATGGCCTACTGCCTCCGCACACCAATGTCAACACCAGCGTCATACTACAAAATGTTTTTTTTCTCGATGAGAAATCATAGCTGCTATCATCTATAAAAATCGCTCTCCCATAATCAGTTCATGAGCCACATACAAAAATTAATTTTCACAGTCGAGCCTCTTAACAGGCCATGCAAACCTATTAAGTAATCCGCCTGCAAAAAAAAATACCCTCTTTCTCTTTTTTTTTCTCCTCTCCTCTCTTTCTCATTTAACTCTTCGTCATCTCTCCCTCTTCTCTCCTCACTCTTTTTTTCTCCCCACTCTCATATGCTCTCTCCTACTCCTTCTGTCTCCTCCCACTCCCTCTCTCCCTTTACCGACTCCCAATGATGACAGCGATGGTGGTCTCGAGCGACGGCGAGAGCGGCGTCGGCGACGTAGTATCAGTGTTGAATAGCCTTTCTGGAATTGCTTGGCTTGTTGCCGCCATGTATCGTGCCTTGCAATCTGCTGGTAGTACTATGTTTGGAGTCATCAACGACAGCATGGACTCGAAGGTGCAAAATGACAATTGACAACAGAGATAATGTCAAAGGAACAAGAAACTGCATAATGTAGTTTGTAAGGCCGTAAGGGTACATTTATACTTATGCGGCATGCCTTGTCTCCATTCTTGATCTCTGCATTAAAGCATTTTTTCCTTGACTCTCCCTTCCTCAGTCAAACGCGTAGTTGTAGCCTCGTAAGACGAAGAGCAAACTACTGTGCCACAGATCACACCTAGCATTTTTTTAGGAGCTTCGGTGATCAGTAGTTGCAGGACCTTTCTTAGGAGCTTCGGTGATCAGTAGTTGCAGGACCTTTCTTAGGAGCTTTGGTAGTTCGGTTTTTTGCATGAATCTTCAACTTTTCGAGCAGTCCAAATTGTCGCCTACTCTCTTGGGATTTTTTATCATCTTGCATCCCCCAAATCATGTTCGTTGGTGAGGCCAAATCGAACAGCCACGATAGCATGGTACCTCGAGGTACCAGCTTTATCGTGGGGTTGGTACCGCAGAGTGAGTATCAGTGGAAGGGTATAATCGCAATTTCGCGTTTGTAAAGATGTTTCGATGGATGGGTGTAACACCCCGACTCAAGGCATAATAGGATTGATAGGATACTCTGCTAACAAGTTGTAACTTCTTTTCCGGAAGCCCATCTCCAAAATAACTCTAAAGTTAAGCGTGCTTGGCCTAGAGAAATCTAAGGATGGGTGACCAACCGGGAAGTCCTTCCCAGGTGCGTACGAGTGAGCACAAGATGTGCAAAAAAGACTGGTGTTGGTTTGTGAGGACAGTCTATATCCTATTTAAGCTGCTAGATGTAAGCGGGCCCGGTCTCGTGGAGGCGGGACGTTACAATGGGCTGCATCGATGGTTGATGCAAGGAAAGGATAAGACAAACCCTAGTTTTTCCTCTTCTCCCCTTTGTGGCGGTACCGCATCCATCCATCCATTGCTCTCAATGCCGCGGATGCAAGTGAATTGGGGAACCCTAGTTTTTCCCCTTCTCCCCTTCGCGGCGGCGCCTAGTTTTTCCCCTTCTCCCCTTCGCTGCGGCGCCACATCCATCCATTGCTCTCGACGCCGCGGATGCAAGTGGATTGGGGGAATGGTGGAAGATGTCAGCGCTGTCATGGAGGAGATTGTCACTTCATGCTATCGAACAAGTCGACGGTGGATGCAATCAGGTAACCTATTTTAAGGCATGTGCATTTGTTTAGAAGCAATAAGAATTTTTCCATTGAATGGCTAGAAGTTTGCTTGGATTGAATTTTCGCTCGGATACATTGTTTCATATCAGTTGAAGTTTGAAGTACTCATTGTCAACTTTGAGAATACTTTTCTTGTCTTTCCTGTTTGTAGACATTTGATTTCTTCCTGGACTTCGATGACCTCATTCATTGAAGAATTGATTAGAATGGATGCCAGCTTAGCTCTGAAAGTAGTGGTTGTGTGCTGAAATGGAAGGATTGATTAGAATGGCCGTTCCATTTTTCTGTCATTTTAAACCAAGTGCGGAGATAACATACAATTGCATGGTACTCAGGGGATAATTCTTTTCCATTCCAATGGTCCATACACCTCAGCATATACAAGCCACACGACCAGCTGTAATTTAAATCAGAATTTTAAGTGTTGTATACAGCAAACATGATCCACCACACTGGCCCATCGTTGTGTCCAACACCCACCGCCTTCACCGCCCACGGTCATCCCTCTAGCCCCAGGTAAACCTCCCCTCTTTCCCCTCTCCCAACTCCCACATCCTACCCAAACTCTTATTCACATATTCTCTATCGGAGTTAGGGTGTCGCGCACTGGAGAGGAGAAGGAGCTTACCAGAGCTGAAAGAGAAGGAGCCCAGGCGCGAAGCCAACAGTTCCTAATCTGCAAGATTTCATCCTCAAATTTCAGTCGCATGCCAGCAAATCTGTTTTTCTTTTAACAGAGGGTGCAGGGGCCTGTTCGGCAGTATGATGCAACGTTGTTTTACAGCAAGCTGCTACAGCGAAAGAACTAGTGACAAGATACTATGCAGTGCTACAACAAGCAGCCGAACTAGTCCTAGATTATGAGAAATGGTACTTACAGAATCTAGAAAATGAATAGTAATCATAAGTTTCAACTTCGTTCTTCATCCAATAACTTAGCTGCTTTTGAGGAATAAGGTGGTGAAGGACAAATCCATTCCATTCATAAAACCAAACAACTCATCAGGTATCAAGTGGTGAATCGTAGAACCATGAAGTATTTTTATCCACCCTAGGGGATGTCCACCCAGGTGGAACATCTATGCTTTGGGAACTTCTCTACCCTGTGTATTGTCGGGCACATATACCTTGTGTGGGCTTCCGAGTATTTTCATCATGGTATCCTTAAAAAAAAACAGATGGAATGAATTTACAACATTCATCTGAAAAAAAAAAGAGACTGAAATCTTAACATGGCCTCATAACCTTTGCTATCCCACTGTTCCATGCAAGGGGTTTAGTAGAATAAACATCTTCAAGGTGAGCTCTATTCAAAAACATAACTTGGAAGCTATCCATTGCAACAACAGTGCAAAGAACGCTCTCTTTCTCTTTTCAATAGTCCAAACCACAAGAAATACGGGCATTGATGTTTCCCAAGAAATTAGAAATTCAGAGCACAAAAGAGACGCAGAATTTCAGGTCTGAAAACAGACATCGATGAACCTCGGGGAACTTCCTATGGACAGAAGAACGACACAAGATGGTACCATCATCACTTCTTTTTCTTCCCACCTTTCCCCTTTGAAGTCCCTGCAGCTGAAGAAGCTGCTGGTTCCTGCTTCTTAGTCCTGCCATGATGCTTGGGAACTAGCTCTGCGATTTGGATCATCAGCTGCTTCTCTGTAATGTTAGATTCTTGTGTCAGTACAAATGTGGGATGGAAAGAGAGCGTGTTTCATTCATCATGGTGATTATCAAGTTGCAGTATAAGACTTCAACAATGAACAGCCAACATACATTGGAACTAGGTGAAATCCAGTCCTAGTTAGAGTATTTCAGCATTAAAATGGCAGAAAAAAAAAAAGGAAACAAGTTGCTTAGGTGATTGGAAAAACACTCAAGGTGGTTTTCCACAATATTTCCACTGCACACTGTGAACTACACTCAAAAAGAAAAGAAGAAATAATAACTTTCTTACAGTGAGAAGTGACATAGGAGGTGTTAAAACAAAATGAAGAATAACGTTAAGTTCTAGTGTATACTATAGCACTGCTGCCCGCAACATGTTTCCACCAACCTCTGACAACTTCATAGACATTTAGTGAAAACCATCTTGTCACGTCCAGGAACATTGTTCACCCTACCATGGGATAAGAGTTAACGCATATTTCCTTGTTATCTATTGGTTGAATTTGTCACGATGTCCTGTTTTAAGGAGAGTCCTCATCTATTTTGCTGAATGCTTCTCCGATCCTGAAGTTCCCGCGAAGAGAATAAGATGCAGCTCCCCCTCCCTCTGTCTTTTTCCGTTTTGCTAATCTTCCCCTCTAACGCGGGTTGGGCCAGGCTTAGACAGGCACGGGAGGAAGAAAGGAAGTCGAAGAGCGGCTTCTCCTTTGTCCTTTTTTCAGCGCAACACAGGAAAGCACCCTCTTTTGTAATCCCTGCAGCTTCCCAGAGGCTTTTTTTTTGTATTGAACGCATGGCGTAGCTAGGACCCCTCCAATCATGTTTGAGCCTATGTTCAAACGGGGCCCAAAAAGGAGAATTCCGGAATGCCGGCCAACGTTCAGATAAAGTGCATATCCCTTACCACTAAAGGAAAGGCTCAAAGCAGTGTCATGAGCATTGGGCCAAGAGCCCAAGGCCCCAGGGCAGCCCATCCATCGAGGGAACAGTACCCTCGCCTTGTACAGTCTTGTTGAATAGGATTAGAATGGGTCCTTCCCTCCATCTATGTATCGTCGCTGGGATTAAGCAATGAATTAGAATAAGTCTCCCTCAACTAAGTGTACCTCTCATCCCTACCAGCAGCCACCGCCGCCGCCCAGCTATCCTCCCGGTGTTTATCCCCTATGAACCCTAGCCCATAACAAGCAACAAATTGAATTACTCGAGTTATTACTATCCATGGTCTAGTTCCTCTCTAGCCCAATTGGCAACTCCCGTAAGCATCTTGCCAACCCAAAACCCATTGCCATCAGTCACTTTTCCATGGTGCTTATCATGACGAACTAAAGAGTACAGACATATACAACAGATAAAGCTTGATGTGGTTAGACACCAAGGTTAAACAGATAAAGAAGTTCTGATCAAAACTACAGAGTAGTAGAGTACAGACGGAGTTGTGAAGAACAGCAGTGGAGGCTATTTTCTACAAATTTCCTTAAATATGCTTGGCAAAAACCAAACCAGTTTTTTAGATAACAACATAATTACCATGGAGCTGGCTATGACGACTACAATTTCAGTATAGTTACATAGGCATGGTCTAACATAGTTGGACTTAAAATGACTGCTTGCACTATAATACAGCATTAGCCTTTGCACTGAAATCTATATCCAGTGTATCCAAAAGGATGAATTATAAAAAATTGCTTGATCAGACAGTCATAGTACCACAGCAGTAGGCCATAATGAGGTATGTTGTCTACAGAAGTTAAGGATGCATTTTGCCAAACCCTTTGATGCCAAGACAAACCCCATTTTAGAACTTGTGAGGATAGAATTTACTTTCTAATCCAAGTTAACACTATGCATTGAAAGAAAATATACTCTCTATTGTTTCATTCAAGCGACATAACCAACTAGCAAACCAGCAGAATCTGCGGAGAGACAGATGACGCTGTTACCTATCTTACCATATTTTTTCTATTTTTTTTCATATGTGGCAAAGTTTTTTATGTCGGGCTGGAAGTATCCAATTTTAGGTGCTCCAGAGCACAAGTAATCTCATGTTAAGAAATTTAACTTTGGTGAAGGCCAGCTGCAGGCCATGGTTTTTTTGAAATTGCACACCAAAATGAAATGACTTCTGGCAACTGGATGCAAAAATCGAATTTTATGTTCAAACATTCTTATGATTGGGTGTGCCTTACACTAAGAAGCCTTCTGATCATCATTCAAAATCTGCCAAGAGAAGGATGGGAAAAGACAAGAACTTTTGTTTTTGCGGGGAGAAAAGACATGAACTTAAAAGTAAGCCAAGGGAAGGATAGCGAAAGACATGGTCAGAACATAGATTAGAGCGTAATATATGGCAAAACACAACTCATGCCGCAACATGTAAGTACATTAATATCCTTTGGGGATATACACTACCAAGTCTTTGTACAGATTGATGTCCTTTGGGGGTGTGAAGGACAGTGCAATGCAGGAAATTTGTAAGAGTAAAATACCTCTGGGGATTAAACATTTTCTTGTACATGATCAGTAGAAATAGAATCCCTTGTGCACTGCAGCTGATTCTACATGATTTACCAGGGGATTTAGGGGGGCGTTTGGGGCTTATGAGAGGGAGGGTTAAGACAAATGTGTGGATGGTTTTGATGGCAAGTACATGTTGGGCAGTGTGGATGATTAGGAATGATTGGGTTTTTGAGAATGTTCATGAAAAATCTCCATTGCAGGTCATTTACAAGTCGTTATCTTTCCTGCAGAAATGGCGTACTTTACAAAGGGAAGAAGACCAGGTCATTCTGGACCAATGGCTTCAGACAGCAAATAGCAGGCTGCGGCAACTCAAACCAGAAGACATGCTGCCAGATGGCATCACTTAACCTGTGTTTATGTTTGTCTGAAGTGGATACAATTTCTAGCTTGCTGGTGTTTTTCGCTGGGGGAGGAGTAGTTTATGATTTGTCATGGTTGTATGGACGCTGGTGCCCACAGCTCAGCTGGTGTTTCCTGTGTTTAGTGTTTTGTTTTTTCAGTGTCTGTGTAAAGACTGTTTCTGCGGCTAGGCTTTCTGACAGCTGATCAATGAAATTTTGATCTGTTCTCTAAAAAAAATTAATGTACTAGTTCAATATGCATGATTACCTCTGCTTAAACATTCTTAACCCTTTTAATGTGCAGATATATAATTCAATTAAACTCATTTTTTACTTGCTCCTAAGTCTTCATGTTTCATATCAAGTTAGTTACTAAGTTGAATATTGATGATGTTGTTGATGAAACGCAAATCGACATAAGGGTGCTGAAAACAAATTAGTGAAATAAACTCGATTCATTTATGAGTTTGGTTGTTTACTGAGAGAAACTAAGAGCAGAATACTACAACAGAACATTCAAGCAAATATAAATATTAAATGGTCCGTCATCGAATCCATTGCATGTTCCATTTGATTTTTAGGCATTATATAGCAGTAACTATAGTTCTGAAAATATCCGAGACTAACTGCAGATCTGATGCCTCCATCTATTGACCAATACAGTAATAATGAAATTGTACAATAAGAAATACAAGCTAATCATATCTATGTGAGCCATAAGGTGACAGACCAAACCTAACTAACATGACCAACTAGAGGCAACTACCGTTGCAAGGTGCCATACATTTGGTTCTATTCATTATAGAATGGCCTTACTCCTTGCTATTAATTTTAGAAGTTTAGTGACATTCAAAGTACTTACTATTGTTACAGAAGAACTAATATTGATTTATGATGATTTGAATACTGGGTAGAACAGAACTCATGCTCAGAATAACTCAGTGATGCCACCAGAAGAAAATGTAGCAAACATTCAGTAGCATGTGAAGTGAGGATCGCACATCTAATGAATTTGCTATTCTTCTGCGATTCATATTTTGCTTCTTCTCAACAAGCAGATTCACGCTCATAATGTCTGTAAATTCATAGGGGCTACGAATCACATTGGGAAAAAAAATCAGGTTCCTTATAACTGATTAGGGTGTGCCTTTTTAACCAGAACCCATGATTAGTGCCATTGATAGGACTGCTTACAAGCCACCCTCTAACATGTGATTCAATAAAAGCAAAAACAGTTTGAAAATAAAATCATTGGCCCATCTCATGTTTAAACTTGTCTGCTCTAGTAGCCGCACTAACAGCCTAACAGGAAATTAGGAAAGCTTGTAAAGATGACTCAAAATTAAACCCTGAGCTCTATTTAGAAATAGTGCACAGTTCCATTCACCAAGTACTGCTTCCAGAAAAAAAATAAAATCCAGTGCTTACTTGTTTTAATTGCAGGATTGACTGGGGAGCCGTCATCCTTCTTGAGCTGCACTCTCACCCTTCCTACCTGGAAGAAATCTCGTGGGTACGCCTTATCCAACTACGCACAAGATGGGAACATCAAAACATTAACATGGACAAAATCGAAGGAAAGACAAAGGGAAACGGCAAATCCCAAACAGATAAATCTGAAAAAGAAAAGAAAAGATTGAGGGGTACTTCGATGGCGTGAGGGATCTTGAGGTGGGAGCAGCAATCGGCGATCTCGACGCAGGTGGGGTCGGGGCAGGCCTTCCCGGAGGCGATGCGGCGGCCCTCGGCGACCGTCTTCTTGGAGTTGATGTACACTGGGTAGATGACGTTCCACTTCTTGATGCTGCTCCTCAGGTCGCCGCCGCCGCCGTCCATCTCCGCGCGATTCCGCTCGAATGCAGCGCAGATCAGATCCTGGTCCAAGAAGCAAAGAGGGAGCAGAGGACTCGAGGTTAATTCGGTTTCTTGGTCGCGGTGGGATGAATCTCGTCCCCGGATTAGGGCTCAGGAGGCTTCTAGGGCTTCTGGGTTAAACGGGAGAGGGAAAGGTCTATACTCTATAGACATGGAAGGGAGGTTTGATGCGTACCAGGGATGGACTCTCGAGTTTCGACCGAAGCAAGAGGTTGAAGAGCTTCAGACTTTCATGGTTTGTTTGGCAACTCGAGGAAAGAGATTAAAACTTTAAACGAGAGAATTAATAGTGAGATTAACATGAGAATTTGATTTTTACTTTCAATCTTTTGTTTGGTAGAGTTAGTGGGAATTGATAGAGAGATTAGTTGAAGATTAGATTTTTAATGAAAACGAATGGTCGAGATTTGTTTGGGCAAAGTAAAGAAGGAATTCCCTCCCAATTACCACCCGTATTGAGAAGGTGGGAGTTTCTTTCTCAATTCACCATCCTCGTCCCACCAAAACTCTCATGTTTCCCAACCAAACAGTTAATAGCCACATCCACTCCCAATCCCTCCTAAAAACTCCCCCCAACCAAACAGGCTGTCAGAGTCGATGGCAATGATCAGTAAGACAGCGAGTAGTAGGTATGAAACAGATTTTTTACTCTATTGTAAAAAAATAAATTAAATATCTGAGTAAATTTTACTTTCGGTCATTTTTTATTACTGAAGTCTCGCTTTTGTATCACCCTTTAACTAATATTTTTATTTTGAACTGAATAATCTTATCTCTGTTGTACTTTGAATTATCCCAACTCTTTTGTCAAGCATACGAATGATTTTGATTATGCTGGCTTCGACTCGTCAATGAACTCATGCAGTTATATATAAAATATTTTCTTGACATATGACAAGTTAGATGTGGATAGGTAAAAGAGTTAACGGTAGTTCAAAGTGCCACAAAGGTAAGATTATTTGATTCAAAGTGTAAACATCAATTAAAACATGGTTCAAAACAAAACATCGGCACTTTGGCCTAAAGTGAAATCATACTCTAAATATTTTGATAAATACATTTAACAAACAAAGTTGGTTAAATGTATGCATTGAAACATAGAGCAAATAATTTATTTCCACAATCCAATTAATAATCAAAGAAACTAAGCCTTTGGTTGAGATTGATGATATTACAGGATCCGGGGAACTGAGTGTAGCTCAGTTGGTGAGCACTCCCGGTTGGGAGGCCACAGGTCATGGGTTCGAGTCCTCTTGAGCGCATGATTTCCCACCAAAAAAATCCCCTCGCTGGCCCCGTGTCCAAAGCACTTGGTTAAGAGATCGGCCCAGGTTCAGGGATTTTCTGGGCCTGTGTGAGAAGGTCCTTCTTCTTAGTGCAATGCCGGGGGCGGCTTGCCCCTCGCAGATCCAGTTTTTTTTTTTTTTTGATATTACAGGATCCGGTTTTAATTATTAAGCGGATATTTTTACAAATTATATATTTTATTATAGGGATAATATTTTTTTAAAGAACTAAATAAATAGTTTAAAACAAGTTGTACAAGTAATACGGTAGAATAAAGTTTTTCGAGAAAATATGTTTTTCAAGGCGTGGAGCAAATAATCTAATTCAATAATCCAGTGAATAATTTGAAAAAAAAACATGGCTTTGCATGACATATTTGCAAAGGAATACATTTTTTAGCCTAGAGTTAAAATCATAAATAAATTTAGATATTCTCGAGATGTAATAACTCTGTAAAAGTTAAGCCATGAGACGAATGTGATTGAACTCTGAACATACATCCACCAAACCTATCTATGAATATACTATATTCAATAGTTTCAGTTTGTAATAGGAGTTTTCAATTAGTCGGTACTCCCTCCGTTCTCCATTGTTTAGATTCACTAACATTCATATGAATTTAAACACATATATGAAGCATATACATAGATTCATGCATGAATCTATTCAAAACCAAAAACGTGTTATAATATGAAACAGGGTAAGTAGTTCTAAAAGGATATCCTGTAAGCGTGGAATCGTGGCGCTAAGTCTTGTGAAAACTACAAGTTTTGGTTGGGATAAGACTTTTTCAAGTTGGGTCCTCTCTCTACTTTAAAGTCCACCTCGAAATTCCAATTTGTTCTAGAATATCCTATTAAGGATTCTACGTCAGATATTTTCAAAATTAATTGGGAAGTTCCAATTAACCTAAAAAAATTCTAAGTTAAGAGTTATATATATATGAGCTTAGCATGACAAAGTAGAAATTATGATTGAAATCAAAAATTTTGGATTGTTCAAATATATGAGTAATGGATAGTACTTGATGGTGGAGTATTCAACTCCCCATCCTTCTTTTGAGAGGTTGATGCTCTCAAAACTGGAACAAGACTTCTAGAGCCTCTAAAGCTCCCTCTTGATTCATCTTTGCAGAGATTTTAGTGAAAACTAACGAGTTTAGTGAGAGACTGAGAGTGGTTAGTACAATAAGGTTTTAAATTTGTAAGGTAAAGATACTAGAGATAGCTAAGGTTGCAGTGAGGCTGGTAACAAGTGCAAAGAAGGAAGAGGGCATACTAGTTATTAGAATAGGTGGTCAACACATCTTGTGGAGATAACGGCGATGGTAATTTCATTTGAAAGTCAGTAGATGAGGTTATTGACAGAGGTGCATTATTGCGATTGAAAATGAGCTAGCTTGCAAGTTGCTCGTCAGCCAAATGAGGCAAGGCAAACATACCAACAGCCCAGGCTAGGCATACGTCCACAGCAAGTCAGCACAACAATCAGCAACGGAGCAGCCTAACAAGGCTTATCTGTTATCTCTAACCCTAAAATTTCTATCCATCTAAGAGCCCAGCTCACCCACATCATCTCGCTATCGCGTCTTGCACCGACACCAATAAAGTCGCGCCCTTGCAACGTCGCCTCACTCCCTACCTCTTCCTCACGCTCTCGTTGTTGCCAATCCCCATCCCCTCTGACCACCATCCCCCTAAACATAACAGCACCAACCTGGTCATGGCTCACAAAGCCACCACAACCTGATCATGGATGAAGCTAAAACGAAATGAAAAAGGATGCTACTCTCTTGCTTTACTCTAAGCTAATACATTTGTTTAAGTTTAGACAAAAATCTGCATATATAGTGTAAATTCGACCAGCCTCCTAGGCAAAAATTTATAGACTAGGTAATAATAAGGCTTGAGTTGATAAATTTTATGAGCCAAACAGCACATACAATTTATTAGGATAGCAAAACGAGTCTGTCCGAGTTGAGTTAGTTTGTTTCATATCCGGCTTAATTCTAAGTATGCATTCAAAACTTCCACTGCATATTTCCCAAGCTACTGAAGTTTTTTTAAAAAAATTAAATAAACATGAGTATTTCTCGTCTCCCGCGTGCGGTAACAGGATTCGTTTTCTAGAATCCTCTCCAACGAGGACTACTCACGTACTCCATACGATTTGCTCGTCAGGAACTCGTCGTCCACCCCACCGCCCGTGTCTTTGTGGGCCACGGTTATCTGCTAGAGAGACCCGTCCGGACACGCCATCCTCCTAAGCCCATCTCAGCCGTCAATCTCCCTCCAACCCTAGATCTGACGGCCAGAAACCCCCTCCCTTCTCGCCGTCCGCTTCCACACCCCCCCTATATACTCCCAGCCGCAGCCCAACGCGGCCCAGAAAAACCGCATCCCGCAACTCCACCGCCCCCAATCTCGATCGAAACGCGAGGGTTTCGCATCTCCGCCTCGCCTCCGCTGCCGCCAGCCGCCAGCCGCCGGTAGCCAGCCATGCCGAAGAACAAGGGTAAGGGAGGGAAGAACCGCAAGAGGGGTAAGAACGAGGCCGACGACGACAAGCGCGAGCTGGTGTTCAAGGAGGACGGGCAGGAATACGCCCAGGTGACGCGGATGCTCGGCAACGGCCGCTGCGAGGCCATCTGCGTTGACGGCACCAAGCGCCTCTGCCACATCCGCGGCAAGATGCACAAGAAGGTATGGATCGCCGCCGGGGACATCATCCTCGTCGGCCTCCGCGACTACCAGGACGACAAGGCCGACGTCATCCTCAAGTACATGAACGACGAGGCCCGCCTCCTCAAGGCCTACGGCGAGCTCCCCGACACCCTCAGGCTCAACGAGGGCGTCGACGTCGACGGGCCCGAGGACGGCGCCGACCACGACGACTACATCCAGTTCGAGGATGAGGACATCGACAAGATCTAAGCTGTTCTTTCTCCGCAGCTATAATTTACTACTATGTTCTAATTAATAGCTATGTGTGGTACTATGTGGGCTGGCTGTTATGGATTGTTTGGTTGCCGGTTTCATCATGTGATATGAGATACTGTGTCATGGTTTGAGGTGGTTAAATAATTGTTGGATTCCGTAACTTTGATCTGGTACATGGATGGTTATGCATAATTGGGATGACGTACTGTTCTATGATTGGTTGATTTCTTCTTAGATTGTCTATAATTGAAGGTCTGGAAGGCTTTGGTCCAATAATTTGAAATTAGATTGCTTAGACCTCATAGCTATCTTATTTTTCTATAACGGGGTTATTGCTGTTGGTAGAAATACATGATCCAATTGCAAACTACTCAAACGCTGTTTCTCTTACCGTACGACTTTCTAATTGCAAACTGCTCAAACATTGTTTTTCTTACCATACAACTTTGCGGATTTCAGGTTAGTTCAATGTTTGCTGATTATCTTTGGATTAATGCTACAAGATGTAGCAATGATGTTATAGTGATGGGCTAAGCTTCCCTATGTTATATAACAATACCATATTTGGTTGTGATACAAAGAATTGTGTGTCAATTAGCTTGCTAGTGTTTGATGCTTGTCTCCATCACAACGTTCTTGTTACAGTTTTTTGACACGCGAAGGCTTGGATTTCTGAGAATTGTTGAAATGTTACATGTGTTTCATTTGTTTGTGTACTAATGTTGTTTTGTGGTGGGATATGTTGTTACTCATATCTTGTGCTAAATACAGCAAGCAACCCATTGATCTGTGTACCCAAAGTTCATTAAATGCTGTTGCAACTTGCAACTGATGTCCCTAAATTTCTTCAATGTTGATGTCCTATGAGTTCTTGCAGGGTGAGTTCTTCCCCCTTCTTTCCCAACTCACATCTCTCTTTTCTATACTTTTCAAACTATTAAACGGTGTGTTTTTTTGCAAAAAGTTTTTATATAAAAGTTATTTAAAAAAATCAAATTAATTTATTTTTAAAAAAAATTAGCTAATACTTAATTAATCACGCGCTAATGGACTTTTTTCCCAACTTACGTCTCTCTTTTTCCGCGCGCACACTTTTCAAACTACTAAACTGTGTGTTTTTTTGCAAAAAGTTTCTATATAAAAGTTGTTTAAAAAATCAAATTAATCCATTTTTGAAAAAAATTTAGCTAATATTTAATTAATCATGCGCTAATGGACTGTTTCATTTTTCGTGCGCAACGAACAAAGCCTCAATGTTGAGTTGATATTGTAATTTGTTAATTAATCACGCGCTAATGGACTGTTTCGTTTTTCGTGCGCGGAAAATGGGAAAACAGGGAAACGAACAAAGCCTCAATGTTGATATCGCGATTTGTTTTGGGTTTTTTTTGCTTGTGCTTTGTCGGTCCAGCTGGGTTGTCTATAATTTGTTTTTTTCGGTGGTGTTTGAATCTCCTGAAGATGAAGATAAAGTGTTTCACGTAAAACGAGGTGACATTAACGTGCGATTAATTAAGTTTTAATTATTACAAACTTGAAAAATGGATTAACAACTTTCATATAGAAAATTTTTGCATGAAACACGTCGTTTAGCAGTTTGAAAAGCGTGTCACGATAACGAGGTGACATTAACGTGCGATTAATTAAGTTTTAATTATTACAAACTTAAAAAATAAATTTATTTGATATTTTAAAACAACTTTTATATAGAAAATTTTTACACAAAACACACCGTTTAGCAGTTTAAAAAACGTGCCATGATAATCTACGCAGTAGTGCATTCGAACGCAGCCTACATGGTGCTACTGGCTTTTTTTTTGTTCTGCGCTACTGCTGCTGGGCAAAGAACAGGATGGACTATTCAACCTTTTGATTTGTACTGAAATAATTTAGGGTGCAAGGTTCTTCTTGCATCGATCTCCGTGTGTGGACATCTGACATGATGTAAACTACCTGAATTACAAATTATTTTCAAATATAGTACTCTCTTTATCCTAAAATATAAAAGATATTGGATGAATATGATACGGGTAGATGTAACACATAATAGTACTATAAATTTGACTTGAACTACAAACTCTTTTCAAATATAGTACTCTCCGTTTCAATGAATTTTGGATGAAAATGACATATCCTAGAAAATTCTTTTCAAATATAGTATTCTTTTCGTTTTAAAATATAAGGGATTTTGATAGATGTAACACATCTTAGTAAATTCTTTTTAAATATAATACTCTTTCTGTCCTAAAATATAAGAGATTCGTTCTAAAATATAATGGATTTTGGATGGATCTAAAATATAAGGGATTTTGGGTGGATCTGACACATAGTTCTATGATGACATATTCATTCAAAATCTCTTATATTTTAGGACGGAGGTAGTAAGATATTTTTTATAGCAGGCAGCCTACTGCCAGTTTAGGGCCTTTTTGAATCAATGTAGAAATTTCATAGGATTCAAATTCTATAGGAATTTTTTTTATCTGATCAGTTGATTCAAAGGATTAGAGTTTTCTAAATCTTATGAAATTCAAATGGAATGACTTATTGCCTGTAGATTTTGGAAAAAAACTTAGTAAGAGCTTTAACCTCTTGAAAATTTTTTTGAGTTTATGTCTCTTATTTTTGTGTTTTGCAATCCTCTATTTTAAACTTGCATTTTTGTCAGAATTTTTTGTGTGGGGCCATAAGATATGATGCAATATAGGATTTTTTTGTGTTTTCAATCCTGTGATTCAAAGGGGCCATAAGATATGATGCGATATAGGATTTCAGGTGGTTCAGCCTACTGATTCAGATTTATCTCTATTGTTTGTTAGCATTGATCTTGTATGTAGGGAGTGTGCCTTTATTGAGGTTGAATTACTAAGTTTTAGAAGTTTCACGGCATGTAATATGAAAAACAGGAGGGTAGTAACACTTTGCAGATGGGCTTTAGGGGTTGACCCTGCAAAGGTTTGGATATGCGTGTTCAGGACTAATCCTTTTAGTTGTTTGAAATAGTTTATTTTGTGCCTGCATGCATATGGTCTTCTGCTTTTCTTTACCATAAACTTCACTTTCAGTGATGTGCTCCCTCTTCTCGTCCCTCAACCCATTTATTCTGTTTTATTTCATTCTTCTCGTCAAGTTAGTTTGCAAGTTTAGATTTATTTTTGTAGCATATGCATTATCAAGCACAAAGATAGTATATTGAAATTTTGTGGGCTTGCACATATATAAGCACAAAACAGAAAATCAATGATCTATTTACAACATATATGATTCAGTTAGAGCCTGTTTGGCATAGCTTCAACTTCAGCTCTATCTTTTCTGGAACTGAAACTCAGCTAAACAGTTTCGGCTCTACCTAAAATGGGAGCGGTGCTGGGTGTAGCGTTATCATAAAATGAACTCTACCTAAAATGGAAGCGGAGCTGCTGCTGTACAACTCTACTCTAAACCCAACTCCTAAAGCTAAATTTAGAAATTGAAACTCTACCAAACAAACTCAAACTCTTAATGATAGCTTTTGAATGTCTACTTCCTTACATTGCCACCGTCTGTACCTCAGCAATGACCATAAAGTGAGCTATGGGTTGCGGAAAAATATTTACTACAAATCACAAACTTGGAAACTTGCGTCGGATAAAAAAATAGATGTCTAAGGTTCGTTCACATCACAAACTTTTACTCATGAGGGTGACATGGACGAATCTCAGGCATCCATTTTTTATCCGACGGTAGTTTTTAGGTTTACACTACATATGTAGTTTGCAATACATATTTTTCCATGTGTCGCTACTTCTTAGAAATTATATAGTCTGAGGTTGAGGATGGCCTTCTTTTTTATTTTTGTTTCGTCTTCATCAATCTGCTGATCAACCAAAATATTGGGATTTTCTTGGGTTCAGGTTATCAGACTAGCTGTAAAATGTTGGGGTGTTTCGATCGTATGATGCTGGTGTGATCCATTGAGGTGATTTGCAAGCAATGCAAAATTTGGGAGTATTTATTATAAGGAAAATGTTTGAATTATATTTCTGAACTATTATGACGTATAAATTATCTCTCTCAATTCAAAAACCAGATATTATTTACTCTCAACTTTTTTCATACTAGACGAGTTACTTCTTGATCGACTCCAAAGTGGTTTTGGTCCTATACGGTACACATGTGACAATCCAATCAACATAAAAATAAAATAAAATAAAAATTAATGGGGTCCACGCGTCAGTTCTATCTCCTCGCGATCATCACATGTGGGCCTTATCTTTTTATTTTTTTTATATTGATTGGATTGCCACGTATGTGTCACGTAGGAACAAAACCGTTCCGGAGTTTGTTAGGGTGGTAATTCGTTCAGTATAAAAAGTTGAGGGTGAAGAATGTTTGTACTACCACAATACTATAGAGGTAATTCGGATTTTTTCTTTATTCTAAATATTAAATATTACAGTAGCCATCAATTTTAAAATATATCAGTCTAATTTTTCGGATCACATTCGTATGTATATTAATATAGGTAAGTGTGCGTGTGTACCGTGTTTCATTTGAAAAGCACCATATGTCCATCCAAAACTTTGGACTTCCCGTATGGCAACCAGAGTATCTGTCAGAGTCACTAGCGATCGATGTAAACCACAACTGCTGTTACAGGCCATGACCATCCATTGGATCCAAATTCCAAACTGTCGGTTCTGCCATATTGGCAATATTAAATTTTGTTGTTGGATTGCTGAGACAACTAGAAAAACTCATCGAGAGCGAAACAAAAGGTTTCTTTGACGTGTATCCATTCTGTGCGTCTCAATATTGATTGTCATCGATCAATAAATCCTGACAACAATGCGTCTCAAGGCAGTTGTAAAAGTTGTGTGCATCCTGGTTGGTTGTGTTAATTTCAGCTGCTCGCTGCTGGCTTTTAATAGATAGAACCAGAGCCTGGCCGGCTAAAAAGAGCATGGCCAGTGTACTTGGCTTTGTTCGGCACGAGAAGTTTCAACTTTTTTTTTCGTGTTTCATGCGTAGGTTTTTTAAACTGTTAAACAGTACTTTTTTTAAAAAAAATTTATACAAAAGTTGCTTTAAAAAATCATATTAATATATTTTTTAAAAAAACGAATACTTAATTAATCATAAAAAAAATACGTCGTTTCGTTTTGCGTGCACGGAAGATGAACCATCTCCCAAACATAGCCTAGTATCTTCGTTTTAAAATGTACATAGTATCTTATTTTAAAATAAAATTATTTTTCTACCTACCTCCTCTCAACTATTCACAGTTATTTTCTTTCGTCTGTTTTCTTTTTTTCAATCATTCGTAACCTTCCTTCAATTATTCACACATACTTTCTTAATACCCATGCCAACCTTAAAAAAGTTTATATTTTAAAACGAAGAAAATAATTCACAAGTAGATCCTTTGGATGAGTCCCACAAAGACCATAGTACTTATGAATACGGGTGCAATGTACTACTCCCTCCGTCCTATATTAAGTGTACTTCTACGATTTAAAAGACAAAATTAGTAGGGCAAACGATTTACCTAAATACCCTTTATTAAATGGATAGGGTTGAAAGTGAAAAGGTCGGTAAAGGGTAAGATCGGGAGAAATTTAAGGCCCTTTAAATCGCAGGAATAAAAAATGTATGAATAGGAAAAACACAGCATTCTGATAGAAATACAAGTGCAAAACAGAAGATTGAAAAATACAGAAAAAACACAAGAATGACCGTTTGATTAGACCATAAAAAAATACAGGAATCAGATTAAAGAGATAGACTCAAAGAAAATTTTTTAAGAGGTTAAAACTTTTGCTAAATTTTCTTCAAAATCACTATAGAATTGTCCATTCCATAGGATTTTCAAAAAATAGGATAGGATTTAATTATTTGTTTCAAAGGTATTCATAGAAATTATTTCTATAGGATTAAAATCCTCCAAAAATTTCTATCCAAATCAAAGGGACCTAAATGAAGAGTGGATGGAGAAAAAAAAATTATGAATGAAATGACGAATGACACTTATTATATGACAAATTTTGAATTCTACAATGATACTTGTAATGGGACGAAGGGGTAGAACAGACAAAGGTGCTATGATGAGGATCACCGTGATTTAAAAACAAAGGAAAACATGAGTAATCACTGATCAATCTATTTCTATCGAGAACGGTGGGTAACTGATAGGCAGATCCAGATGTACTTTATCTCCTTTTGAATCGGGCACTACGGATGATGTGTGGTGCTACGCTCGGACGAGTGGAGAAGAGCTCTGCAGTGTGTGTAGAGTCGGTTCTATTCTCTTCTTCTCTATGGAACCTCCTCTAAACATAACGTTGCGCATGCTTTTAGAGGTAAGGTATGTTCATGCTTTGCACACAGTCCCTTCCTATCATGCTTTGCAAAGCCAAGTCTGACTCCCAGTTGCCGTGTTTGGTTCAAATCAACAGCTGCCGTATACCATAGTTTATTTTACAATTTTGTCATACCCTATCCTGCTATCGATGACGCGCAGTAAAGTGTGCAACTTCGATGCTCAAAAGTCCAAAAGAAGACCAAAAAAATGAAATATCGAAATACTCTCTCTTCAATAGCTTATCTGGTGGTCGATAGCGATCGGTTGTATCCATGTTAACGTCAAGGTTCCCCAAACTGTTTTCGGTGAAATTACAGTCATCCCATGATTTGATGATTACCACAAAAACCATACGATTATCGCAAGGTATACTGTTGTTTCAAAAAATTAAAAAATTACTGCACATTATAACCATGGTAACCATGCGATAAACCACACGGTTTTGTAAACCTGGTTGGTACCCACAAACATGTGATATCAGGGAGAAACTCAAAACTTCTGGTATTGTAAAGAAGTTCAAGTAAATAATCATGTACTCTTCCAATATCCCTATCTAACCTGCTTGCAGCATAAATGAGAAACGAAGTCAGTTTTCAGAAACAGGGCCTAAAGGAACCACACAACGAATAGTGCCCTATTCAGCCTTCTTTCTTTTTTTACACTTGAGCCGCTCAGCCGCATAATATGAGGTATCAGCGGTAGGGTGATTGTTTCTAAAAAAACAGAAAGAAAAGAAAAAAAAAAGCGGTGGGGTGATTGCAAGAAACCGCATAATATGTTTTAGGACTTTGGACAGTGCATATTGGCAACTTGGTGGTATACATGAACATTTTGCCCACGAATAATGCTAAGTCAGGCACAACTCATGCTAGCAGAGGTTAAAATACCTCACAAAAACTCAGATGCATTACACCCTACTGAACATGACAGCGTAGGCCTCCAGTGTCTCCAATTAGCCTGAAGGAATGTCATCTTGGACTGCTCAAAGAGAAAGTGGGAAGGTGTTAGTATATAGTTTCCATTCTAATAACGTTGAAAAGGAACAAAACCGACAGAAAGAAACTCACTGCTAAGAATAAATCCCTGAAGCAGGCTCTGAGCTTTGTCAGCCTGCTCAGGAGTACCAGATATTCGAACAACTTTTTCCATGACGTCAGGTCTTCCGTCAGCAAGGGTGACAGTGGCACCAGACATCTGCGACCAACAAACAGTTTGAGGGTTAATAATAGGTAGAGTTGTCTGCCCTTTGTTCTACAAGAAAATTAGAATATACATAACCTCGCTTATTTGAGCAAGCTTGCTTCCAGCTCTCATAGTAAGGCTTGCAACAGCACTCTTTGGTATGACAACTTCTAATGTGCTTCTTGTCACTAGAGGAACAGCAAATCTGATGGAAAAAGAAAATAAGGTGATCATGTGAAAACCAAACAGAACAAGATGGCAGAGACAAAAACATACCGTTTTGCAGCACTTTGCCTTATATCATCATTAATGTTGCTCCCTTGCTCAAATGGCATATTTGCACCGCCTCCACTATCCTGCAATTCAAAATTGCATATTTTAAGTCCAAATACTCCAAAAAACAATGACTAACTTTAGATAATTTAAAAGCTAGTAGAAGAGCAATATTATGTATTAAAGCTCAAATGTTAACATCCTACATTACAAACTTTTCACATCTATGCAAATATCTTGTCACTGCCAATTTTCATCATGCCCATTATGAAAGAAAGGATAATTGAGGCCAAAATTGAATGGACCAAAAAAGACAAGAGAGGCCAGTGGGTAAAAAATAAAAAAAAATCCATACATATCACAAAAATATTGTCAGTACCAACATAATAAAAAATATATAAATGCTTTTTCTGAAAGGACTAGCAAAGACATTGAAGCACCAAAGAAATACCTTCCACGAAGCTGGAACGTGCTGTGCTTGTTGGTAGGATGGCATTGGAATATCACTTCCCTGGTATGGTCCTCTAGGTGAACCTTTCGCTGGAGAAATGGAACCATGAACAGTAATATTGCCAAGTTGGTTAGGACCAGGAATCTCACGGTACAAGTAACTCCGTAATTTTGCAGTTATTTGCACAAGAGCATTCCGTGCAGCTCTAATATCTCCTACAATCTGCAAGAATAATAATTTGTTCAACCACAAAATATGGCAAACATAGTAAAAAAAGATTCATTCATGTGTCAAACCAATAATATAGCAGTACAAAGAAGATAGCAATGCCTAATAGAAGCACTTTGGCTTGAGCACAAATTCGAGTCAGAAGATAGGTCGACCCAGGCTTGGCTCAATAAGCAAAAGAAACAAGCGTATTGTAAATTGTAAATATATGGTCATCTAGGTATTTAACACATAGATCTCCACTATCTAGTCAAATCCTCAAGATAGCAAAAATGAAGGTTCTTCTGGGAATGAAGACAGACCTGTATAAGCTCATCAGACTCTAGAGCACAAGATGGAAGAGCTTGCCTTGGTAATATCTGTACATTTGCACTAGTCTGTCTCTGTATATCAGATAATGATCCATCCCTTCCCTCGAAGCAAGCAATTTCACTTGAAGGGACAAGTAACCTTGTTGTAATAATGTTGTCTTTATCAGGACCAAGGTCTACAATATGAGTTTGGAGGTGCAGCAATGCTTCCTGAGCTGGAAAAAGCTCATGGTCTGGGCCCTATAACAATCGTAAGGACCATTTAAGAATAAAATATTGAAACATGTCAGTGAAGGGGGAGGAGGGGTACTGACCCCAAATTACAGCTATAACGATGATGGTTGATACAAATAGCAGACAATACCAACAGAAAGAATAACATGATATTTCAAATAAAAAACATCATAATTGAGGCCAAACTGCTGCTGTAAGCCTTTGGGAACAAATATCCTCAGATCTGAATATCTTACTGTATAGGACTATAGGTGTGGATAATCCAACAAGCTAAAATCATCTTGTTTCATTCACATAAGTAACACAACCTGCTTAACTACTACAATGACTGGTAAAATAATAGTTGACTCTCATCAAGCAATACTTCAAACATTACCTGGACTGTGTAAATCTAGCTAGCAATCCTGTAACACTACTTTAGATTAGTGAAGCAATGAGTAGATCAGTAGAATTTCTCACAGAAAAAGGACTAGCCATCTGATAAAGATAACTTCATATGCAACTGAGTTCAGAAAAAAACTACAAAACAGTGATAGGCCACTCGTAGCATTGTTTGTTGAAGCTGCAAATGTACCTTCAAAAAACCCATAGAACTGTAACCCAACCCTTGCTATAACTTACAGGTTTTTATATAACTTAAGCCATATCAGTAAAAATATGGAGAGTGGTGAACTAAAAGACATAAGTGAGTCTGCATTACCTCTCTCGATGTGATGATTATGATCCTTTCGTCAGAGCCATCAAGAGAATCAGTAAGCCTAATATCAACACCAACATCTTCCTGTAACATCTCTATTAATCCATCACGTGTTCCGACTAAACTGTTAACCTTGTCATTTGGGCAAAGAATTCGAAATATGATGTCATCGAACAGAATTTCTGTATGATCATTGATCTTGCCACCATTTGAATCAAACTCATACCCTGGCGGCTCCATGCTAGTATTATTTCTAATTTGATCAGGTCGACCATAAGGTTCTTCATACGCAGGCATCTGCTGTACACCACCAAAGTATTCATCATCTTGAGGAAATCGATGCTCTGGTGAATTCATCCGTCCACGAAAGGGACCACGGTCACGGTGTAAGCTTTCCTTTAGGCGATCAGAGATTATCGCTACAGCTTTTTTAACACAATTCCCCTCTCCAACGACCTGTAACATCATATCATGATAATAATACACAGTAGAGTGAGAAGAGTATCATAATTAAACAGAAGTCTGAAAAAGAGAGATTACAACATGTGCTAAGAGACAGATTTATCATGTTGAACCAAGATCATTTCAGATCATGATTGAATGAATTTATAAATCAATGTCAGAACAGTTAGGAACAAGCGTAGAGCAGATTTCTTTATGTTGAAAGCATTAGATCAGTTTCCATTGTGTTGCTTGTAACCAACTACACGGTGACGACTACGGTTCAAGAACTAATATATTGTGATATTAAATCAGATTATAATGCCAAACTCAATGTCTCAAAAGAAGCTAAAGATATGAATACTAGAGATGTTAATACTAAGCAACATTATAAACAAGTTAACAATGAGAAATGGATCCAGAAGTAGTGCACAGGTACTAGAAGTTCTTGAACAGGGAACATCATGGGATCAGAGTCATCAGTCAACATAATTGTGAGAGATAGTAGGAAAAGGTCCTAGAATACTGGAACTTGGAACATTTCCTAAAATTTTCAGATATATTTGGAAAAAAATCAGTCTGATGATATATATAGCTGATTTTTTTTCACCTTAATAGTATCACGTATTTTCTACCACATGTGAAAGTAAAGCGATGTTGCTATTTTTTGACATTAGTTCTCTGCCATCACAACTTACAAACTGTTTCCGATCCTGTACCCTCAGGCTATCGGCACTGTCCAAATCAAAACAAGTTGCTGCTCAATTTCACCCCTCCCATCCAAGCTATGAATTCTCTCTACTGAAGAAACCATGGCAACAGACTCAATAGCATGCACAGAGTCATTCCCAAATATGGAGCGTGGCTCAGCTGCTGCCAACCACTGTTAAGTGCTGTATGGAGCCAACAGAGTACAATGGTGATGAGGACAAGTGAATGAAGAGGTGAGCATGATTTGAGGGGTGGTTCAGGAATTTGTAGAGAAGTATTTGTCCCAATTTGTTTTTTAAAGAAAGCCAAAAGGCTTGATGGACATACTAACATAGACTGCATAAAAACTTACGGAATTTTAGGTGGTACTATAGTGCAGCAAGAAAGGTAGGTATTACTAATGCAGGTATCTTTCAATGCCGTAGAAACAATTTTTCAATGTATTTATGAAGATTTTTGTCTTGTCCTGCTTTTAGCTTTGTTATTTGATTTGTGTTTGTTCTTTAAGCCTTTTTTTTTGTCGTTTTCATCTGGAAGTGTTCAGGTTTGATCAGGAAATTATCATACACTATAAACATTTTAGTGAAACAAATTTGGCCAATAAACCAAACTGAACTAAACTAATCATCACTATAACAAGAAATTTCATTAGGAAAGATTCTTCACTACATCAGTTCATCAATCAAATGTTCGATTCTACTAGCATCCTAAGTACCAAGAACACATCTAGGTCTTGTCCAACACGTAGCATAATCTGTTTAGCGTTTTGCTTTCCTTTTATCTGTACATTAATATAACTATTTAATTAATAAGTAATTATTATTATACACATAATTCCAAGTTACTGTAACATTGTCTAAAGTAAAAATTGAAATTTTTACCAGATTATAGCAAGCAGCGGCATACCTGTACAACCTCCTCCGACAACGATACACACCGCGGCGTGTGCTGGTCACGTGGCAGGATCCTGATGTGTGTTTTGGTCTCGGCCCTCATCTGCTCAATGATCTTGCCACCCTTACCAAGGAGGCACCCAACATGAAGCCGCGGCACGATGAGGCGCGTGGTCACCTTGCCTCGGTCCCTGGCATCCTTAGCCCTGGGTCCATACTCGCCATCCTCATCGCCGTCGTCTGGTTCCGTCTCCAGGATCCGCCTGTGCACCATGAGGAGCGCCTCCTGCGCCGGCGAGAACGACGGCGGCCGCCCATCCGCCTCGCGGCGCGCGCCGTCGGACGTCTCGATGACGCGGACCGCGTCCCCAGGGTAAGGCAGGTGGATGGTGACGACCGCGTTGGTGTCGTCCCGCACCTTGGCGATGAAGCTGGGCGGGAAGCCGTAGACCTTGGACTGCGGGCACAGGATGCGGAAGGAGGTGGTCATGCCGGGTCCCCCGCCCCCCGCCGCCGCCGCGGAGGAAGGCGGCGGGGGTGGGGGCGGGGGCGGGGCGGCGTCTGGTGGCAGCTGGAAGCCGCCACGGCGGTCGCCTCCGCCGCCGCCGGGGGGCCCGCGGCGGTGGTNAGCTGTTGTTAGGGTTAGGGCCGCCGCCGCCGCCGCGGCGGTCGAAGCGTGGCTTGGAGCGGGGCGGCGGCGAGTCCTGGTCGTAGTGGTAGCCGCGCTTGGAGGAGCGCGGGCGATCCATTGCCGGATTCGAGGGCTCCCCACCCCCCACCTCGTCCACGAATTCGTTCGATTTGGTTCGAATTCCGGTTGATTGCTCGGTTCGGATTAGGGTTTAGAGCGACAAGGGGGAGACGCCATGGATCGGAGAGTGAGGAGGGGAGCTCTAGTCTAGGCAGGCCACCAACACCTTCTCAGACTCAGTGTGCGGTACGTGTCAAAGGAGGGATTTTTCGGGGTAGCTTGGGGTCCGATTTGTTAGCAAGCTCAATTTTGTTCTCTCAAATTCATTAGAACTCTTTTGTGATGAATTTTATATGTGCAGTAGATTATTATAATACGGTTTGCAACATCACATTTTATAAACTATTTTGGGTGTGCCTTACGCTATAGATTTAACCAAACTTTGCTACATTTATGACAATTAATTGTTAGCCACACCTTTCATAAAATTGTTAGTGATAAGGTCAGCCTTTTAGTCATTGGGTACAGTGTAAATACCGAAGATTTTATCACTTCCTTAGTTTTCATTTATGTGTTTTTCTGTTTTGATTTAATTTTATGCAAGTCTTGCACATGGTATTATAAATATTTGAAATTTACAATCATCAGTTTTATATCTAAAACGTTTATAAAATCTATTAATTAAGTTCAAAATATTATGATAGTATTTTGAAGGAAAAATCTATAATACTTTTTAAAAACTATTTGAAGGAAAAATCTATAATACTTTTTAAAAACTAAGCATTATAGAAATTATTCACAGTCGGAGTTTTCAAAAGTTTAATCAAATTTTATCCTAAACATCATGATCAGAGAGAAAATCAAGCAAGTAGCAGACATTCAAGCAAAGCTTACAAACAAAAGGATATTTTTAGTACATCCGATTTTGAATTCAAACTACAGTTGGTAGTGATGCTCTGCGGACTAGGTTTATTATTATTTGCTAAATAGATTGCCCATTTTTCCAACCTCCCATAGGGTAATTCATAGCAAATCGTAATAGTAAGTTGCAGTAGGTCATCTTAATCTTCTATAAGTTCCATAAAGGGAGTAAAGAGGCTATTGGTGATGGGCATTCCATTGGCCCACATTTCTTGGGAAATAAAAGTACTTGCTGGTGAAAAACCAGTAAAAAAATGCATGTCATCGTAATAAAAAAAACTTTTGTGTGAATGATGGAAAGCATATTGCTATGAGTTTGTACTGATATATTTATCCACGGCTTGGCATCATGGTAACTATTCACGCCATAAAACACCAAATATATGTATATGTAAAGTAGCAATAAAAAAACATGCTTCATATAACACAGAGGGAAGGAATCACAACTTTTTTTGGTTAATTTTATAACTTAAATCAGTAGGCATGTTGCATTTGGTTGGTAGGTTAATTGCATATCAACATGACAATATGGCTGATCCATCAATAATAAAGTAGGTGATGAATAAAAGTGATAAAAAAACTGCATATACCGACTATTATTATAGGTACATGCACTGAACATGCACTGAATATGTAAGTAGATATACGCCTAGTTCGATATTTGACGATGATAATAACATTTTGTATGTGATATTCTATAAGGACGAGAAGGACTAGTTTTGGCTTATGGATAAAATTGGATATTCATTTAGCCAGTTCATATATTAACATTCACGGATTTCAAGGCTCTAAATGGGTTAAGCAATGTCTAACAATTAAAAACTTAGGTTAATTGGATATATGCAAGCTACAATTGATAGAGCTCCACTCGATACGCGTAGAGATCTGGTTGTCCCGATTTTTCGGTGAGTTGATGATAACTATGATTTAAGAGAAACGTTGACGACCCGACTACAACCGTACAAGACGTTGTTGTGTTGTGTCTTAGCGATCGATACACCTCTCCGTGGGTTGTTGATCTTGTTGGTGTAAATCAACCTTATTCCTGCAAGCAAATCGAAGAAACAAGTAAAAACAAGATAAAAACAATCTGAATTGAAAATAGAAATTAAAGCTCACGATAAGGTGGGGTTCCGAAGACAAGTAATTAGGTGGTCTAGCCGACACACATAATTACAAGATAAAGTAGCAGTGACTAAAACTTTAATCTAACAAAACCCAAAAAACCGTGAAGGGGTACCTAGCTATTTAAGAAGGTGGAAAGACGACCAATGGGTGCCTAGGATCGTGCTCCACCAGATTGGGACGCACCCCACATGAGCCTCACTTGGGCCAGGGTCCCAGATGAAGTTATAAGTCTATAGGCCCATTACAAGTGATGCAACATCTTGTTTTTGTGATTGCGGCCGACTGAAATGAAATTGGAGATGAGGCTAGATCCATTTGAAAGAAAACTTTAAGAACTTTCCATCAAGTACTCATGAGCTCAAAACAGAACTCGTATGTATATTTGGCGGCCATTTGAATTCAGCAGTGTAGTAGGTGGCCGAATTGGATTCCAAAACTTGGACAACTTGATCTCGACATCTTCCGGTTGACCTATGATATGATCAATGGTTATATCCATAGTAGCCATGATCACATCATCCTTCCCTTCTTCACGGAAAACCGTCCCCGGTTTTACCATATGGTGCTCTTCGTGTAGCCCATTTAAAACAACCTGTTTCTTCAAATCAAAACAATACAAGCTCGAGATAACATGATTAGCAATAACATGTCTGATATGACCATGGCTACCATTGATACAACTATTGCTTACATCAAGATCAAGTTGCCCAAGTGCTGGAATCCAATTCGGCTATCTGCATAGTGCTGACTTGAAACGGCCGCCAAATATACATACGAGCTCCGTTTTGGGCCCATGAGTACTTGATGGAAAGCTCTTGGAGTCCTCTTTTCAATAGATCTAGCCTCATCTCCAAATTCTATTCCAGTCGGCCACAATCACAGAAACAAAGTGCTACATCACCTATAATGGGCCTATGGGCTTATAACTTTATCTGAGACCCCCGTCCAGGTGGTGCCCATGTGAAGTGCGCCCCAACTTGGTGAAGCACGACCTAGGAACCCCCTTGGTCATTCTCCCACCCCTTTAAATAGCTAAGTACCCCTTTAGGGTTTCTTGGGTTTTGTTTGGATTAAAGTTTAGTTTCGCTACTTTGCCATGTAATTCCGTGATCGATTAGATCGCCGGTTTGCTCATTACGAAATCTCAACTTATCATTTGTATTCAATTCCTATTTGCAATTCAGATTGTTTTTATCTTGTTCTTGCTTGTTTCTTCAATTTGCTTGCAGGAATAAGGTTGATCTGCATCGGCAAGATCAATAACCCACGGAGAGGTGTATCGATCGTTAAGGCACAACACAACAACGTCTCGTACGGTTGTAGTCGGGTCGTCAACGTTTCTCCCAAATCGTAATTATCGTCAATTCACCAAAAGATCGGGCCAAACAGATCTCTGAGCGTATCGAGTGGAGCTCAGGGTTTATCAATGACCCTCTAGCTTGAATTTTTTACCCATGGCTACAGGAGGTTCTAAATCTGAACATATATAAACTCTATGCACCAAATACATTTTTTGATCATTGTGTTTGCCAAATATTTTAAAAATGGCATTTGTAGGACTTGAAAAGCCAGATTTAGCAAATATTTTCTCCTTCAGATCTCTAATCTCCTAAAGGTTATCAAACAGAGCACAACCCAAAGTATTTAAAGAATATAACAATTCATGTTCCTGAACATCATTCACAATTTGAACAACATGCTTAAAATCAGCGCGGAAAGAATTATCAATAATAATATCATGTTTATTCATTAGTTACGGTATGGATATAAGTGAAGCATTATCACATAACTATTCTTTATCACAAGGAACAACAAGTAAATTAGCTTGTGACAAAGGAATCTCAACAATTGGTTCCACTAATATTTGCTTTACTATAGCATGAAAAATAGACATATTCAATTCATTAGCTGCACCCTTACCTTGATTAATTTCAGCACTATTTAGTTTGCCTTTGATGGCTCTCTTTAGATGATGGAGGTGCATCGAATTTGAGTGTGAACAATGAAAATGGTGGCTCATTCATGTCTGTCTCCTTCTTTTTGGTGATTATGCACTTTCTGCAAATGGTTAGTAATAGGAAGCAAAAACATAGCGTGTTGCTTTTTCATGTCCTACTCTATTTTGACTTTCAGTATTGTAAGCAAGTTGTAACAAACGAGAAAGAGATCTATAACTTTGACAAGCAAGCATGTCCTAAATTTCTTTGTTAAGCCCACGTAAAAACCTCAATTCTGTAGGCTTCTTCGCATTCATCTAAACCACAACGTAATTAATAAGCATGCATATCATAATAGTATGAAATAACAGCTCTGGTATCTTATTTTAAACTTTGCAGTTTGTTGAGCAGAATATCAACATAATACATGGGAATATAAACATCTCTCAAATATTGTTTTAGGTGTTTTCAAGATTGTAGTATTTTTCACTAAAACACTAGAGACACATATAACCATTTGTTTTTCAGACAAATCATGCTTTTTAAATTCACTATCAACCGCTAGCTCCCATTTAATGTAAGCATGAGAATCATAATTTCCTTCAAAATAAGGTAGTGCAGATTTGATCTTGGTTAGAATAACGTCACTTACCTCATATGTATCATGTTGATCACTTCTCATGTCTCGACGAAGATGTCGATGTTGAGCACAGTTATCTCCAATTGTCTTGCGTATGCCTGCCATAGTTAGGCTAAGTTCGTTTGTTACTTTTCCCAACTAACCTCTCTCGTTTTCCGCGTGCACGCTTTTCAAACTGCTAAACGGTGTATTTTTTAAAAAAATTTTCTATACGAAAGTTGCTTAAAAAATCATATTAATCCATTTTTCAAAAAAAATTAGCTAATACTTAATTAATCATGTATTAATGAGTCGCTCCGTTTTGCGTGTGTAGAAGATTAGTTCCCAAGACCAACATACGAACTCAGCCTTAGCGGAGGCTCAAAAGACTCAAACTCAAGCTTTTAACCAAACTCTTATAAGTTCTTACCAATGCAAGCGGAATGGTGACATACACCGACTCAACCAAGCACCCCAATGGAGGTTGGATGTATCGATGCCTTGACAAACAGTTGTTGTAAGGCTGCAATCAAATCTATGGAGCTCAAAAGGAACTCTTATGCATAGTTGACAGTCATTTGAATTCAGCAGTGTAGCAAGTGACCGAATTGGATTTCAGAACTTAGATAACTTGATCTTAATATTTTTCGATTGACCTATGATGTGATCAATGATTGTATCCATAGTAGCCATGATCACATCAACAACAAAACTAGCAAGTTGAATAGTTATGGTTTGGTTGTGGCTATGTATAACTTTTCCAATTCAGCTTCTAGGATTAATTCATTTGTGCTGTTTGGAATCTACTACTGTTTATTGTGAGCACGTTTCCTGATATGTTAAATGATTTAAAAAATCTTTTTATATCAAAGTTTCTTTGAAAATCAAATTAATCTATTTTTTAAATTTATAATAGTTAATACTTAATTAATCATGTGCTATTTATTGGTCGTGTGTTGTATGTTAGTTTTTTTTAACCAGACATCTTAGTTCGAACTAGACCTCCGTCCTAGCTTTGCCACCTAGTTCCCTAGGCTAGTTGGTTGAGAGGTCGCTCAATTGACTAGTCTCTAGGTAAACTACTTCTTAGCTACTACTTTCGTTCGAAAGTAACTTTTAGCTTTGAATCTGATCATACATTTGTTTGGATTCATAATTAAAAGATGTTATATTCTTGGATAAAGGCAGTGCTAGACAAGCCAAACCAACAAATTCGGTTTAGATTGGATGCTTTAACCTAGACCCAAACCAAATTACAAACAATCTACTCCCTTCATTCCAAAACAACTTTGAATAGGATGAGATGCGACCTATCATAATATAACGACTCTATATAAGAACATGTCACCTTCTAGACTGAGTTATTTTAGACAGAAAGAGTAATCGCTAATATCATGAGATATTATTGACCATGATGAATATTCAGTATGAAGGGTAAAAACAAATTTTCCGGTCAATAATATTTGACGTTGAGTATTAAACTTGTAATATTAAATATTGATAACTAGGCGAAATAAATTTTAAGGATATTGCTGTGCCTTCCATTCGATGGAAATGTGGAATCCTGACTATTGTGGATTTTGCCTAGTGGAGTCGACTGTTGCGCTGCTGCTGCTGCTGCTGGCCGATCCGAAGAGCATTATTAAAATACAGGCAGCGGGCGGAGATGCTGCTGGTTTCTCCCTCCGTCCGTGGCCTCGCCTTCCTCCATCGCCGCCTCCCTCCCCCTCGCCCCCACCTCCTCCAGCCGCGGCCGCCTCCTCGCCCCAGCCCCCCTGCTCCCCCGCGCTCTGCCATGGCCTTCTCCGCGGAGCCGGCGGCCGAAGAGGCTGAGGAGGAAGCCCTCCCGCCCGTCACCGGCCCCGGCGCCGGCGGCGAGGTGACCGCGGAGGAGTGGAGGCGGTGGGGCACCTCCTCGCCGCTCCCGGCCACGGTGGCCGCCGTCGTCCGCGAGCTTCTCGAGATGGAGGCCCAGGCCGGCGAGAAGATGCGCTTCGGTGGCGTCGGCTCCAAGATTAAGGTAAACGACTTCTTTGGCTTCTTCTCAATCCCCTTCCACGTCTCGATGCTGCTTGCAGATTCCGTGCATCCCCCAAGGTGATACAGCATTGCAGGAATTGGAACTGATATTGATTCATGGTTTGGTTGTTTCTTGAACCCATTACTCATAGGGTGATTTCAAAGACATGGAGGACAAGAAGCACAGGGCTGTCTACGAGACGCTTACCGACTCGGACCAGAAGCTGCAGTACTTCTCCGCGCGGCAGATTGCTTGCCGCTTGCTAGGGAGTAGAGGATATCTGTGCCAGAAGGTGATGTGACAGTGTCAGCTATATGCACATCTTGTCAATCACTTTTTTTTGCAGTGATTATACACAATGCAGCAATCAGGCCTTAATGGTTTATTCAACTCAAGCTTATTTTTGCTACTAACATTTATGTGCCCTTTCTTTGCTCTTCTTCATTTCCCACAGTTTGCCTGATCTGCCTACCTCTTAAACTACAGTGTTGGCTGCCAATGGAAGATTGTATGTGTGCAAAGCTCGGTTCTTGCAATCTATGGCAGGGAATTAGATTCTGGCTATATATGCATCCGAAGGTCTCTTCAAAGGGGTTTATGTTGAATTTCTTGTTTTGTTCTTTCTTCCAGTATTTCTAATACTCTATTGTTGCAGGACTTTTTGCGCCAAAACAACACTGGAAAGTTGCTATGGCAAGTATTTGGCATCCAAGCTGCACCCTTGTGTCTCTTTGGCATCCAAGAGCATGAAGACATTATGTGGGATGCATTCCAGCGTTCAGGTTGTCACAAAAGTCCATGCCAACTTTCATCTGTTAAACATTTGAAATCAGTTACATTAGAAAAGTATATGAAATGCTTTCAGGAGCTCCCATTTTTTTTTATAGTAGTTTACATTAGCTGCACTTGGCATGTTTGTTCAGCATTTTTTTTCTTTTAAGCTTCTTTTGCACACATAATCTCTCCCAATGTGATTAAAGTTTAAACTCTTGGTTATGATCTGGAAACACAACTTGCCCTTAGACTCTCAACTGCTGTTATGATTTCTTGGAAGGGGCAGCGAATTAGTGCAAACTACACAAATTATGCTAGTGATTACACTGCAACATACATTTCTTTACAAATGCAAATGCTTAATAAAAGATGATATTTGCTTGTCTGGAATTATCTGTGCTAGTGTCTAGATAAGTGTATTCCTGTCCCAACCCTCTTCACATATTGAGTGGCATTTTTAATATAGAAGGAGCTTAAAAATGTCCGCATTTACTGACAATCTAACGAACAGGGGATCTTTTCTTTGTGATTTCATCAGTGCATTGCGTGTACTGAAAATATTTGCATTATTGATGTTCCTTTTCTGTTTGCATTCGATCCTTCTATTTTAATCATTGCATAAATGAATCTACTGTTGCATATTGGAAGTTGTCTTCGTGGCTGCTGTTTTGAACCTGTTGGCGCATTGAACAACTAGGGTAGTGTTTCACAGAAACAAATCCAAACCACAAGTAAATATGTATGAACTAGTTATAGAAATAAGACTCTTGGATTGATTTTCTTGTGGCCCGTGGAAAATTATTTCATCAATTTGTTGTCTAGTAGCTCTACTCGCCCTGTTATATTTAGCAAGAATATATGTATCTGTGCACTTCATGTTTACATACTGTATATTTCCATTCTGATATGGTTTTTGCCAGGAAAGGGAAAGGTTTCATTCCTATATCCGAATAAGAGTACAACCCCCATGTCTGTCAAAGATCTTAAATTTGATGGTTTGAACTTGAGTTGTGATCATCAGGAGGTATGTATCCTGTTCTTTAAGCTGTGTATTAATAACCCGCATTGTTGCACACCCATCTTTAGTAACATTTCTATAGCATAAACAATGCTGCCTTCTTTGGAGGATTTGTTTTTCTAATTACCTCCTTTTATCCAACATGATAAGTATTAATGGCGTTTGGGGTAACTGGTTTCACATGCTAATGCAGTAAGAGCAAGTATTTTCTTGTAGAAGTAACATGGTACTTCCTCCATGCTTTCTTTCTTCTCATTTTAGACATCGATAAGATCTCCATTACCCACACCCATTTGACCATTCCTTTTTCTAGTTATAAGTTCTCAAAGATTACCTTTATGAGACATATACAAAATATCATCTGCACATGGCACATCCAAATATTTTTGTGTATTTTCTGGTCAAAATTTTGAAAGGTTCGCTGCACATTCTAAAACTCATGTAAATAAGTATGGATGAAATAATGAACTAACTTTTGCAATGTAGGATGTGAAAGATGGACCTTTTAACTTTGTTTTGCTTGATGGTACATGGAGTAATTCTTCTGCATTATACAGAAGGCTCAAGGTACTGTTCAGTGTGTTTCACATTCAACGTAATGCACCCCCTTTTTAGTCTGGATTTCTGTTTACATCTAAACATTCTTTGTTCATGTTATCTTGATACCATGATTCAGACTAGATAGTTTACATAAAACAACTGAAAGCTCCAGTGAGCTCATTGCGTAGTTAAGTTATAGATAATTCTGATTTCCGTATAGGTAGTTGGGTGGGCTCATTGCCTAGTTAAATAGGTAATTCTAATTTCTGTATATCTGGAAAGTAGCAACATATGTGTCTAGGTGCATTTGTTCAGTGATACATGATACAGTATTGGAGCATGAAGAATCTGAGAGATAGTATGATCTCCCAGAAACAGCCCAGTAGACCTGTAGACTGTAAATGTTCCTACTTCTCCCACCAGGATTCCCAAGCTTTGTTAGCACTTAGCAGGAACCCCGATGCCACCTCAACTGCTAATCCACTTGGTCCAGTCATTCCAGTCATCTACCATTTTCTGCCAATTAAATCCTGATGGATTGAAGAGCCAAGTGATAACCAAGAGCTACATTGATGATGTCAGAAGTATATAGGCAGTCGAATCCGTAGCAACATCACCTTAAAACTGATAGACTACTAGCAGCAACATCAGCTCAAGTCCTTTCACAAAATGGCTTCTGAAGTACAGTCTGCACTTCTCAGCAAACCTTACATGGCGAACAAAAAAACATCTGCCAGTTGCTCTATATTTTGCATCACCATGGAGAATTGTGTGGCCAAAATAATGTGACTTGGTCCCAAGGTAGAAAGTGAAGAACACTGAACAGAGCTGAAGCTGCATGATTATGAAATCCCTTAGGGTGCTTCTGAAATCTCTTTCTAGTTCAGTCTCCATAAACATTGGCTAAGGCCATCAAAAGACCTAGCTGCACAATTGACTGAGATCCCATAGCTTCTTGAAGTGCATTATTCCCTCTCATCCATGCTTGCTTCATAATTGACTAGCTAAATGCCCGTGCTTTGCTACGGATAAAATGTATTTTTCATGAAATGTTCTACCCTTTGTTCTACTATGGAAATTATTTACCTTAATTTGATTCTATACGTCACTATCCATTTAGATTGATTGGTTTTTCATATAAAGAAGTTCAGGGGGTGATTTGTAAAACTTACAACGGGAGTAGTTGGGGTGGCAGATTCACTGCCACCACCACTAGAGCCTTTTAAAGTACTCCCTCCATTCCCTTTTGATCAGCGCCTAACCAAATTCCTAACATTCCAAATTGATCAGCGTATAAACTGGGTAGCGTTGTTTTCTCGGGTTGGAGTAAATGCCTCGCATGCTATGCATGTACATGCAGAGCCTGTTGGAGTCCCATGTGTTGAGATGCATGCCAAATAAATCCATTGAGGTGCATGCTGATTGGAGGGAGGGAGAATTAGCAATAAATGTTGTGCATTGGTAATTCCATCGAGGGATAGTAAATCGGTTCAGGTGCATGCGCATGCGGAGTTGATTTGGTTTCTTGGTCTCGGTGCAGCAACGTTATACGCTGATCAAAAGGGAACAGAGGGAGTAGTATAGAAAACTCAAGTCCACTTAATGCTAGGTAAAGTCTTCCAGATTCAGAACTATTTTTGAAGGAACTAAAAATAATGCTCCACCTGGAATCTGAAGAAGCTTACTAGATTAAAAAACCATGTCAATGAACGCTTGAAGCTACATCATGATTCACAGAAAAAGAAAACACATATAACAGGGAGTTAGCCAAATCATCCTTATTTGATAAGATAAGGCAGATGGTATGATCAAATTACCTGTTCGACAGAGTGTCTGCCCTCTAAGAGAAGCCCAATGACGAAGCTGTAGGACATTTTCCTCGTTTGCCCCGACTTCACTTCCTCTTTTGTAATTAATTCTTTCCACGAAATTATTCCATTCATAGTCATCAGGAATCATGATTAAAAAAAGAGAGGAAAACTTGGTAACTTAATAACAAATAATTGAAACATGAAGATTGAAGGGAAACCAAACAGAAATGGAACCTGGAAAGATCTTTTGTAGGTAGAATATAATTGATACACCATCTTCACTCTCCAGATCAAGATCACTTTTGGAATATACAGTTTTTTCACTGTAGTAGGGAGTCATAATACTGCCAAGTACATAGAGTGACACACAATTATGTAAGCTTCAATCTTTTTATTGAAATTCTTATTATATAGAGTACACTTGAACATAACAGGGTTGTGAGATGTTTCCATGGTGAATTTAATTTTTTTATCTTATGAAAGAATTATTTCAATTTCTGTAGAGTATAATATCTGTCTGACAAAAAAGGGGCGGGAAATGACTGTAGCTCCCTGATTCCTTACACAAGTTAGAGCCTTATGAAAGAGGGAAGACTGCTTATTAATAGCAACTTTTCTCTCCAAAAAGTTGAGGGAATGCCACATGGGCCCTATAACTTGCTTTTCTATTTCCAACCAAAGCTAGAAGAGCAGCGCATCTATCCTGAGTTTTCCTTTGTCTATCCTGAGTTTTCGTGTCTAGCTTGCTTTCTCACTTCCCATAACGGCAATCAAAGAAAATCTCATTCTGATCCTATAACTTAACTAAGTAGTGTATTAAAGAGAAGACAAGGATGAGTAAGCCCTTACCTCAAGTCTATGTGTGACAACTAGCTATATTACTACTTATTAGTCAGACTTTATCTCGATGGGCCTATTGCCGCCTATTTAGGATAATAATAAAGTCTTCTACAGTTATTGGCAATTTGGCATATAGTTACTCCTATTAGTGAGAATTGTATTCAGAGGAGAGAACCTTGCGCTAAAAGGGCTTTGCTTTATGGTATAGATTAGGAATTGGAATAAATAAGGCTAACCACAAGAGAGAAGAGGGTCTACAATCATTCTATGTCAACACTGAAGAACACTGAAGAATAAGACATCTATCCTTATTTGCATCAACATAAAATAATCTTTAAGGGAGGAGAGTATATTGAATATGAGGCTGCCCTCAGGCAAACCCATAATAAGGCTGATGAAAACGAAGCAGAATTGAAAACTAATAAGGTACTCCCTCGTTTCAAATTACTTGTCGTTCTAGATTTGTACTAAGTCAAACATTTTAATCTTTGACCATCAATTTCTATAAACTCATATAGTCATCATAAGATTTATATTTTTAGATACACCATGAGAAATACTTTCATAATATATAATTCACATGTCGTTAAACTACACAGTTTTCTAAAAATTAATGGTCAAAGATAGACATGTTTGACTTAGGACAAACCTGGAACGACAAATAATTTGAAACGGAGGGAGTACGGTTGATCCTTATAGCACATCTTGACTCTGACAATCTCTAAGGTCAACCTTATGGTTTGCTAGACCATAGCTTAGGTTCTCTGGGCACTTTCTACTCCATTTCTTTCCTTAAAAAGAAAAAGGAAAAGAGATGATGGAAGAACACTTGGGAGATTGCTGTTCAGCTTTCAGTGAACTTTTAGTTTGGATGCTACTGTTGACGCAAAATCTATCCCGTTAGGTGTACCAAAAGATGTGTTGACGTAGATCCTGCATGTGGCACACAAAGGCCTAAGAGATCTGCTTAGCTCCAATGCAGGTCCTAAATTTTGATGAGATGCGGGCGTGCCAGTCAATTTGATCCTGCAACTGACAAGATATATAAATTGACGATTAAACAACTGATCGGCTAACAAGCCGATGTAGTGATTCTAGCCGATGTCGATAGGGTTTTGATGAATCGACTATATGTCCGATGTAGATTCTGACACTTGGATAAATAATGATATAAAGGCAATCGATTGATGATAATGTACTAAGATAATGAACCAATCGGCCTATATAAATGTGAAAGTAGATATCCAAGGAACCAATCGGCCGATATAGATATAATAAATCAAATATCTAACAAACCAGTCGGCCGATATGATGATCCGATGGTTAAAACATACATCAGCTGTAAGTCCGATGTTATTAAATACAAATGATTAAGTGGTCAATGAAACCTTTGTTGCAATCGACTACAACCAACTTGTATATAACCCTTATAAGCCAATGCAACACTTAAACAATATTTAGATAACTCATTGGCTGAAACCCCGATGAAACAATGATTGATGCTTATTGACTTAAATAAATCTAACTTACAACCACAACCTTATAGGTCGAACCTAACCGATGCAGCATAAGGTTGATAATTGCCTGATAGATTTAAACAAGCCGATATGACACTGATCAAAGTGGTCATGTATTAAATTTAACCAAGACAGTAAAACTATCAAAGAAATTTAACACATCATATAAGATCGGTTAACCCTCCGATGAAACATTAGCATAAACCTATCGGCTTAACAAGATAGATTATCAATAACAATCTGGTAGGTCGGACCTAACCGATGCAGCACGAGATTGTATATGATAATCTAATACTCAATGAGCCGATAAATCTGTCTAATGTGATGGATATAACAAATCTATCTAAAGCGACATTATGTTTAAAGAAACATCAACTTGATCAGAATATTGGACCTAACCGAGGAAGTCTTAACTAAGCTGATGTGACTATAAATAGTAATGGAACTAAAGATAAGAGATGATATACCATATAGGCAACACTTGCATTGGCCCAATTAGAATATCGGACTCAACCGAGGAAGTCCTAGCCACGCCAGCACAAGCGAAGATGACGGAACTCACTTCTTGCCGAAGGTCGAACTCAATCGATGCAGCCCATGCGCAAAAATAAGAACTCGTCGAAGTAAAACCTCATAAGAGGGTGGTGATGCGTCGAAAATAGGTGTATTGATCTGTGGAGATAGATTACAAGGACCCTACGTGTACATATTTA
The DNA here is from genome assembly GCA_008326285.1 of Oryza officinalis. NCBI lineage: Eukaryota > Viridiplantae > Streptophyta > Magnoliopsida > Poales > Poaceae > Oryza > Oryza officinalis. The sequence continues at coordinate 21,691,563 of BDMV01000006.1, forward strand.
TACCCTCGGGTCGATAACTAGTCCTGATCGGACACGTTACAAGTTTTCTAAAGATAAAAAGAAAGATACAAGTCCTAATCGGACACTAGACAAAACTTTCTAAAAATAAAAGGAAAATTACTAAATACTGCCTAATTAATAGATATAATTAAACTGCCATGATGTGGTGTTCACAATTCTTTTTTGAATTTGGTCTCTTCTGGATAAGCTTCCATCGGTTGAATTTCTCCTTTTTTTAACCGAATCCACTAAAGAATCTTACCAAATTTTGGCGTTAATAGCTACCCCATAATTTTTTCTTGATGTTATTAACTTATCATCGTCTCTAAGATGCAACTTTAACCACTTTAAAGTTTATGTTAACATATACTAATAAAATTATGATTATGACTTGGAATGGCACTATATTCTCCAACTCCTGAGCCTTCATGACATGAACATAGCAACTCTAAAACAAGTCTAAGGAGAGAAAGTTAAGGGAGATTTACTGTCAAATGTGACTCTTAAGGTGATGCCGTTCCCTTCTTGGTGGTAGTGATAGAGGCATTGATAATGTGACATACCAAATATGGTAATTTTTCTTAGTAAAATTTTCATGTGGATTCTCAAGCTTCAGTTGTGGCCAGTAATACTAGTAGCCTAGTCCAATTACATGTATTATCAGTAAGAGTACATTATAATATAAAGATAAGAAATAGACAATATTTGAAAATAAAAAAACCTCATTGGCAATTAGAACAAACCAATTACTCTCTTAATTTTTAGCCAATATTGGCACATTATTTGTTGAGTTTAATTTTCTACATTGGCTATCATAACTTTGCATAAAATTACATGAGAAAGTTTACACAGTGACAGTGATATATCCTAAAAATGCCTAGATAACATACCTATATTGGAACAATATATCCAGAAAATCCGTGAATAAAATGATAACTAAAAGTATATCACATACCTAATACATATTAATGTTCTTGAAAGTTTTAGCATAATTTGTAATTCCTAAGAAATATCATTGCTTGAGTTTCCACTGGAACTCTTTTATATCACTTAGATTTCAAAAGTATTCTTGATAAGATCACGAAGTCCAGCACCCTGCACCATTACTCCAAATGTCATATAAATTCCAAATCCCATTCACAGTTATAGAATAGGTTTGGGCTTGTAGCATCTTGGCCACATTAGGTGTTGCAAGGTTTATAGTACGCCTACTGCTAAGTAGGCATGGGCGCATTATGGGAATGAGCTCTGTGGTCCACAAAAAAAGATAGAGATTAATGATCTAATTTGCTTTTTCTAAAGGAGAAATTTTAATTGCCTTCAATGGCAAGGGCCTTTTGGGCTGGGTTAAACTGTATTTTCTCCAAACCAGAAACTGCTGCAAATGGGTGGTATTAGAAGTAGATGTTCCCTTAAGTGATGACTTGCAGAGATTTCTTGATTGATTTGGTAAATTGTGCTGGTGGAAAAAAATTGGCCATGATCTCTTTATCAAATAAAGGAAGAATTATTGGGTCTCTGAGCATAGATCAAACCACTCAACATGAATGATTCATTTGCAGATGTGTTTGCAATTTGTAGATGAAATCAAATGATATTTCATTGTTGTTTTGAGAGTGATTCTGCACCATTGATGTTTCAGTTTTGTCAAAAAGAAAATAATATTCTCATGCAATCAACTCATCACCAAAATTACATACATCAAATGAATTACTACAAAAGAAAATTTAAGGATGAACAAAAATGAACAAAAAGAAGCTAGCTCAGACCAAAAAAGGATGGGTTTCTTAGCTTGGCTTCTAAGGGTTCCTATTTCCTAAGGGCAGACAACCAAAAGGAAGCTTCTGAGGATTGAGGAAGCACTAGCCAGTAGCCACCCCAAACAGGTCCATTGGTGGACTACTTGATTGTACAACAGGATCACCTGTATCAGGCAGGCTTCTTTTGACTCTGATGCTTGACTCCGATTTCGATCACTTCCATTTAAGTCTCAGCCAATTGTCCTAATATCCTTAGACAGTGATAATTCGTTGTCATCTCAGCATTTGGGAACTCTGTATTCCTCAAAGCTCTAATGCTTATGTAACAAGTAGATAAAACGGCACACAACTACATCCAGTTTGTTCAGCTAAGTAAACCCTAACGTTAAGGTTTTATACAGGAGAGATGGACTGCAATATGGGGAGAGGAAGACATACCTTGTATCTCACTGTCTACGCTTAGCGCCTCTGTCATGCATAAGCTAAGGTAAGGTGACACAATTTCTTCCTACATTCTTGCTTTTAAACAATTTTCTTCTCTGTGTGCCTGCAACTCTCTTCTGTTGACATTGCTCTCATATTAGACCGCAGCCAGCGTGGGATCGTACATGCACCGCAGCAGCAGCTTCTGGCCTCCTCTGGGAATTGGACATGCGGTCCAAGCTCGGTGCCTTTGAGCTGGGAAAGCAGGCTGAGGCTGTGGAGTGTTCATTGGATGTCTTGCTTGATGCTCTCACAGCCCGACGGCTTCGACTGGGACGATCTATAACCCGAAAACAGAGGCATAATAGGAACTGCATATAGTTGCATGCCTGGAAGCCTGGGTTCATTTTTTGCAGAATAGGAAAGCTGATTAGATAGTTACAGCGTTCTCCTTCACTTTTTCTGTTCACTGGTAACTGCTGAAATATGGAAAATATTCCTTTTGGCGGGAAATTAATATGGAGAAATCCTCTATGTTTTCAGCTGTGATATTAGCAAAAGACTGAAACAGCAGATTCAAAGGTTGTAAAAAACATTCATTTTTGGCAGGAAATTAATCTGGAGAATGCCTAAATTTTCAGCTGTGATACCAATGGGACTGAAACGGCAAAGGTCGTGCAGATTTGTAAAACATGTGATGGTTATATATTAAGAAAAGATTGAAGTTAGCAGTTTTAGGGAAAACTGTACGAGATTATTGTGCTGAAAAGAACATCGAATACAAATTTTCCTATAGGTGTTTGAATGTCCTGAAGATAAAGATAAAGATAAAAATTAAGTGTTTCACGTAAAACGAGGTGACATTAACAGGTAATTAATTGAGTTTTAATTATTACAAACTTGAAAAATGGATTTATCTCATATTTAAGAACAACTGTCATATAAAATTTTTTTACATGAAATGTACCGTTTAACGGTTTGAAAAGCGTGTCACAAATATCTTTATCTTTTATCCTCATTTGTATCATTTGGACCCCGGCTCTGCAGCGATAAAAGAAGTTAATCGTTCTGTTCTTATGACCTTCATAATCAATACCGACTATCATTTCGTTGTGTCAAAGATTTATCCCCTTTCTGGCCACGGAGCCAAATTTCGGCACTTGGATAGGAATCACTATATACGCTGGAGAAAAGGCTTCAAGGATTGCTGGGCTCGACAACCCCGAACAGAACAATTCAATGTGTAAATTTTTGAGATGAAACAAAGAACAAAGTTTCACGAAACATAAGCGAAAGATGGCAACGTTTCAGGACCAACTAAAATAGAAAAAGTCAAAATTGTCAACCTCATTCAGCATCTGCTTAAATGAAAAGAGAAACAAGATGGTAATGATCTAAGCTTAATATCCCAATATGTATTGGCACTTATCCGCAGAGTATATTTACAATTACATAAGTAATCAGCTTACATTGCATAAAGAGCAGCTATAGTGGAAGTAAAAACTATATACAGACAAATTACCCGCGGCGCTTGCTGAGGCGCCATGAATTTGGCTCGTTGTATCTGTCATACAGAGGCTCAATCCTTTCTTGGCGCTTCCGCTTACTGATCTTCGTTGGGTCTGCAGATCTGTAGAACCTCGGTGCCAGTTCAACAAGCCATCTTGGGTCAATGGCTGTCACCTCCCTCATGTACTCTTTCGTGGTCATGACGACTTCATGATAGATTACCCACTCTGGCTGCTGCTGGAAGAGAGCGCTGCCGGGGTGGATATACACCTGCTGATGATCAGCAATGGTCCTGTATCCTCCCTCGGGATCTTTCCTGGCAGCGTGGAAGAAGAAGCCAGCAGTGATGGCTTTCCTCACCTTGGTGAGATCATTCCCGGCAGAGACAACGTTAAGCTTATACTTATCCATAATCTCAAGGAGCTGTTTTCTGACATCCTGTGCTCTCCTCAGGGATGTTAACTGAACAAAATTCTCATAGCACCATGGACCTGAAAACTGCTTTGCCTTCCACGCCTGATACACGGTGAGCAGGGTGAGGTGATCCCCTTCTGGTTGGAAAAAGTTGCCCTTTTTCCGATCGGCTTGAGCTTGTTTTTCCCTTGGCCGGTAGAATATGTTCCCAGTTTGAATCATCGCAATGATGGTCAGTATTTCATCACTGCATCCAAGGTCCACACTAGCAAGGAGCATCTTTGAAAGTGGTGGTTCTTGTGGAAACTCCGCCATCCTTCTCCCTACTCTGGTAAGGAGACCCTCCTCATCTAAGGCACCAAGGTTGTACAGTTGTTCCATTGCAGTTATGAGTGATTGAGGGGCTGGGGGGTCCATGAAGTCAAATGACAGTAGATCGTTTATTCCCATTGCCTTCATATTGAGGACCGTCTCCCCCAAGTTGATCCTCTGAATTTCTGGAGTAGTTGTGGGGGGCATTTCGTTGCGATAGGCACTGTCAGTGTATAGACGATAACACTTTCCTGGACCTGTACGTCCAGCACGCCCTGCCCTCTGTTTAGCTGATGCTTGAGATATCGGTGTGATGATCAGTGAATCCAGCCCTTGTTTCGGGTTATACACATTGAGTTTTGCAAATCCTGGGTCAACTACATAATATATCCCATCTATTGTAATAGATGCTTCCGCTATGTTAGTGGCCACGACCACTTTCCTCTTCCCAGGAGGAGTAGGTTCAAAGATCTTTGACTGCATTTCAGCTGGCTGAGCACTGTACACTGCATATATCAGCAATTCTGGCACGTTCCTACCTAGAGACTTCATCCTCTCATAGAGACACTGACAGGCATGATCAATCTCTTCCTGGCCAGTTAAGAACAAGAGAATATCACCTTCAGGTTCAGTCAGATGGATCTGTGATACTGTGAGCAGCGCAGCATGCATGTAATCACTCTCTGGCTGTTTTGAATGGAGTATCTCCACAGGATATGTTCTTCCCGGAATTGTAAAAATATTACAATTGAAGAAATATCCAGAGAACTTCTCTGCATCAAGAGTGGCGGAAGTGACTATTAACTTGAGATCAGTTCTACACCTAATTAGCTTCTTGAGTAAGCCAAAGAGAATGTCTGTATATATAGTCCTCTCATGTGCCTCATCAAGCATGACCACAGAGTAACTAGAGAGGTCAGTGTCCAACAAAATTTCACGAAGGAGCATGCCATCTGTCATGTACTTAATGACAGTATCTGGCCCAGTGTGATCATCAAAACGTATTGAGTAACCAACTTCCTCTCCCAATCGGCAACCAAACTCTTCCGATACTCGCTTGGCAATCGACTCTGCAGCAACCCTGCGAGGCTGAGTACATGCAATTTTCCCCCTCGTAGTATAGCCTGCCTCAGCAAGGTACTGTGTAACCTGGGTTGTTTTCCCTGAACCGGTCTCACCAATAACCACCAGAACTTGATTGTCACGAACAGCTTCGATAAGCTCATTCTTCAGCCTGAATATTGGAAGACTCTGCCTCTGCTTCAGGATCGAAAGCCTTGAAGTCTGACCAAATGTTACAGTCTTCCCATAAGCTTTTTTCTTCCACTCTGGCATGCTTTCCGCAGAAAATCCAACACCGCGCAGCTCTTGTGCGAGATACCGCCCACCCACCTCAGGCACAGGATCCTCCCATGGCCGATTCAGATCCTTTGGGATAGAGTCAACCAGTGCTCTTTGCTCCTGGTTCCTGATATCGCGCCGCTCCTTGACAAGCGCACTCTGCAGAACCGCCGCTCGAGTCAGCGACCCATCAGGGTTTGTGGAAATCCTCACTGGGGACATATCAATTGTGGACCGACCCTGTCCCCGTAAGAATGCAGGCTCATCTTCATTAAGCTCAATCTCAAGCTCCTCCTCCACACCTTCCTCCTGGTAATTCATCCCCTCACTATCCTCATCATCGAACACCGGGTAATCCTTCGCATCCAGAACTCCTGAAGCAATCAGCTGCTTCATTTCCCACCTCTCCAGCGAGCTCATCCGCCTAATCGGCCGCCGCGCCGCCGCCGTGCCACTCTGGTTGTCCTCGGGGATCACAATTCCTGACACCCCCGTCCTTTTCCCAATGGTGGCGGCTCGGCCGGCCGACGGGTTCGCCATCGGCCTCGGCGCATCATCCTCCCCCCTAGCACGCTGCAACGGGAGGAGGTCCTTCCCCGTGTCCTGGTCGACGTCCCGCATCGACAACCCCAGCTTGCGCCCCTGCACGGACACGATCTTGACGAACACCTCCTGCCCGCGCTTCACGGCGATGCGGCGGCCGGGCATCTCGGAGACATGGACGAGCCCCTCGCGGCCGCGCACGTCGTCGAGGCGGACGAAGCACCCGGCGTCCGCCAGACCGGTGACCTTCCCGCGGCACACCTGGTACAGCCCCGGATCCCCATCTCTCACCCGCTCCTCCGCCTTGTCCTTCCCGCAAACCCTGGTACCGGTGCCACGGGAGGTAGGGTTTTGGGGGGCGGGGGCGGGGTCGTCGTCGGCGTGGGTAGGGATGGCGTGGATGACGGCGTGGAGGGTGCGCGCCAGGTAGTCCGGCAGGTCGGCGCCGTGGGCCTTGAGCTTGGCGTCGAAGTCGGCGACGGAAGGGGATGCGCGGCCCAGGTCGACAATGAACTCCGCGAGGACGCGGTCGCCGACGCCGAGGTGCGCCTCGAGCTCCGAGCAGACCTTGGATACGAGCGAGAGCTGCGTGAGCCGCCGGAGCCCGTCGCGCACCGCGCCGCCGCCAGGGCTCGACGCCTTCGCCGCCGCCATGGGTCGGTTTGTCGAACGGCCAACAAAAGATCTGTTTAAAGCTTTCGGCTTCTATACATAATTAAAAGTCAAGTCAGCCGGAAGGAACGATAGTCGGTTTGGGTTCGAGTCGGTTGCCAGGAGCCCAAGACGAGGAAGGCAGGTGCGGGCCACATCTTTTATATGCCGATACCAAAATTTAAAATTTAAAATTTAATTTTAGAGTTGATTTTAAAGTTTTTTCAACGTAATTTCTATTACAGCATTGACGTTTAAAACATCAATAACACATATGTAAAAGTTCTAACCATAAATTATTTTTTATCGCTAATATGCCGTTTGGCATACATACGCTGTTTCGTTAACCGATGACATCTTTTCTTCTTTGACTGTCAATACTGTATTTATAAGAAGAGAGAATTCATGCTGTGCCACTGATTTTGTCTCTGTTTTATAATATGATACTAAGTTTGTAAAGTTCTACAATATGCCGTAACATTTTGCTTAACTTCTATAATTATACTATCGTCGTTCAGTTAGCCTTCATTAGTATGGTACAATTTTATCGTAATGACTGAAATACACATAGAACAAAAACTTTTAAATTTTGGTCAAAAATTCTGAAATATCATATTGTAAAACTTTTAAAGTTGAGATGTCACATTCCATATTAGGTTGGTTTATGTTGAGACAGAGGTAGTAACTTGCAAGTATCGGATTAGTAAACGTCGTTTTCATATACATGACTTGTCAGACGAGGACAACTATTTTTTTTACTTTTACTTAGAGTGTTTCGTTGTGTGGCTACCATGGTTGCAACCAACTCGCACGGAAAGCCTTGAGTTGAAAGTTATCAGTGTGAATTGCCATCAATAGTCGATATTAAGCTCAACATAGACCTCTCTCTCCTCTTCCTTTGCTATGTCACAGAAATTTGCCTACCGTCAATTTTAAGGACCTAATATTAACGACTGTTATGCATGCTTATGTTTATTGCTTAAAACAATAATATTAAATAATCAAATGAAACAACATGATAGGAAATTGTATTGGTTAGATCTTATGCTAGAATTCCTTCAAAACATGGAGAGAATTCTCCTTTCCAGCAATCCTATAAGCCAAAATGCACTTACAGAACCTTATTATTTTCTTCGATGAATTGCTCTACTTTTACTTTAAAAAAGTCCTTGAGAACACAATTAGCCTACTTAATTTTCCTCCCGTTTTCCTTGATTCCTTCGACCCATAATCAACATGTCCTTATTATGGTCCGGCTGTCCTAATGTGAGTGTGCTTGGCTGCTTGCTCACCAAAGTCACTAGTGAGCTGCGCCATAGACTGCCACCAGATCCCACTCAAAGCTAGCCACCCAGATTGTTTCTCAGGTGAATTTCACCAGGTCTTGAGTGGCTGCAGTCTTCAAAACATAGCCGCTGCACACATTGCTCGGAATGCCACAGTTGGACGTTGCTTAACAAAGTTACAAAAAATTGCTCTCATCTCTTGGACAGTCTCTTGGCCTTACATACGTGCTGCTCTCGTAGTACTGAAAAGTGTCTTATCCATTCAAAATCTTTCAGAGAAAGGTGTTTTTAGACAGCCTCTACATCCAACCGGATATATACAAAATCTTTTAGAGAAGGGTGTTTTTAAACAACCTCTACATCCAACCGGATATATACAATTTTTTATATTTTGGGACGGAAAGAGTAGGATACATAATTCCACGTATACTAAGTTCCATGCAAATTTTAGAAGTTTTTTTCAGAGAAGGGTGTTTTTTTCAACCAGATATATGCAGCCTTTTTAAATTAAAAACTTAACCCATCAAACAACCCAATCTAAAATTCGTGCTCCTATGAAGATTTGAACTTAAGACCTTGGGGTGTTATTTAAGTTATAGCAACCACTAGGCTACGTGCCCTTTTTTTTAGAAGTTTAACATCGACTCTTGGTAAACGATTCCAATAATCATGGAATCTAGAAATCTGATCTAAGAAGCTTTATGGATACCTTTATGACTTTATGAGCAAGTGCCAACTACAATAGCTAGCTGAAAAATGAAAATCTGCCACTTTAGTTTTAACAAAAACTGTGAGCTAGAGATGAGACATGAGATAGAACACAGACCGGCGACTAAGAGCAAGTATAAGCCCTTTATCACTAGCCCCAAGGTGTCATGTAGATTCATGTGATGTGAAGAAGAGAAGAGAAGAGAGAGAAGGAACCACCCCTCATACAAGGGACCTGCCGCCTAGCTAAGCCCAACCTGTACGCCAGATGGACACTAAACCTGATCGTTGTGTGCTGCTAGTTGCTGCGACGGCATCCCCAGAGCAAGCCGCATACACAACTGAGCCGGCGAGCCTCGCCTCCGCCTTGCTCCCCCGACGGTTGGCTCACGCTGCTCTCTCTCTATCACCGTTGGCTTGTTAGGCTGCTAATATGTGGCCCTCGGTGTTCTCGTTCCCTTCTCTCTTTCTCTTTTTTTTTTCTGGAAGAAGCACGAAGCGGCACACAGTTTACCGCCAAACACACAAAAGTGACGCGAACGACAGCACCAGGGACGAAGCTACAGGGGGGGCCGGGGTGGGCCGGGCACCCCCATTCGATTTGGGACCCCCCCAGGCCACAGCCCATGTACGTATGTGTGCAGTCGTGATCAGCAGCCCATGAGCAAACTAGTAAGTATAGCTGTATAGGATTACCAATACCAGGTCCAGATCGATCGCTTCGGCTTCGCACCTTCGCCGCTTCGCATTCGCAGTTCGCACGCGCGGCAGTTTGACGGGATCGCCGCTGCTGCCGATCGGCACTGATCGCCATCGCCGATCGCTGCCGAGCACGTCATCTTCAGGAGTTCAGGTAATCTGTAATCAGATCAATAGATAGTATGTCTGTATGTGTCTATGTGATTTCTAATCTACTCAGTACTCACTAATTACTCCGTATTCCCCAATGAGGCAAAATACCTAAATCCCTAATTTGGTGATAATTAGTTGGTTAGTTCTAATTTTCCTTTTCTAGTACTGATTTAGACAATATAATCAGGTGCTCAGTACTCATTAGTCAATTACAATTTTGTGATTTCTTTTTCCTTAGCAAAGATGAAGAGAAAGACGATTGATTGTTTCTACAAGCCACTCGTTCCGAGGGATGACCCTGCCTCTGATGAAAATCCTCCTAACCCAACCATCATAGAAACGATTGATCAGGCTAATTTGCAACCTGAACAGCAAACAATTGTAACTACAACATTTGAGAGCTACAACATTTGAGAGGGACCCAGGTAAACGTGTTCAAATCTCCGCACTTCCTCCTGATCAACAAGATGATGCTAGGAGATTTTACATATCAGAGGGCCCATATCAATTTATCTTGGATCAGTACCCATTGAATGATGCATCTCATGCTCGCCGATTCCAAAGCAATTGGTTTAAACAATTTAATTGGCTAGAGTATTCTCCCCACACAGATCGTGCTTATTGTCTGCCATGTTTTCTCTTTTCAAAAAGACCAATTGGGAGATATGGATCAGATACATTTACTGTTAAGGGGTTTCTCAGATATAGCAACAATGATTAGTTCCGATGATATTATTAAGACCTTCGATTTAGTTTGTACCCGTAAAGCTAAGTTCAAGTTAATTGAGATGTAATTTTTATTTGTATGGCACAGATATAGCCTTGTTTCACTATATTGAACATTTGAACCTCTTTTATATGTGAAAACATATGCTGGTTTTGGCCATTTGGCCTTGTGGCTTCACTGGCTTGTCCCCCCAACCTGAAATCCTGGCTTCGCCCCTGGACAGCACACGTGCACGGGTGCGCCTTCTTTTTGTGTTAGGAAAGTTTCCAAAGAGGTCAGACCTCTTTCTTATTTTACTGTGAAAATGAACTAAAGGGATATACAATCCTAAGGAATGTTTCCTTTCATTTTCTATGAACCAAAGGCATACATAGGAAAAAATCCATAGGATTGTGAGTCCTACAAAAACCCTATACCAATACTTTGAATCAAAGGAGCCCTAAGTCCGAGACAGACTGCCATCCACTGCCAGAAGAGAGCATGATATGAGGACAGAGGATAGGACTACATGCAATACAATACTGATGTAGTAGTATTGTACTGATGTAGCATTTTAGGAGTAAGCAGCCGCCTGTACTGCTAGACTTGCTCTTACCATCACACAATCTGCAAGCAGTTAAATAGTCACATTTTTTCAGAGTATTGTGCCATCTTTTCAGTTTTCATAAAACCGGAGCACGTCTCCTACATTTGCTTAGGACGCAATTGGTGAGTCCTATAAACAGAAAAAAATATATTGAACCACACATAAAATACCCATTGCACACTACCTTCTCGTTTCTGTGGCAGGGCAAGTTTCCAACTTTTAACTTCTCATTTTTCATGTGCACGTTTCCTGAACTGCTAGACATGTTTTTTGCAAAAAAAAAAAAATCTATAAGAAAATTGTTTTAGAAAATCATATTAATCTATTTTTTAAGTTTTTAGCTAATATCTAATTAATCATGCGCTAATGAGTCAGCTCCGTTTTGCGTGAACAGGAGAGAAGTTTCTAACTCTTACATTAGAACGCACCCGTACTAATCACTAGACCACTTTACTGTTGACAACCATCAAACCGGACAATGTTGCTTTGGTTCAGATAATTGTAAGGACAAAATTTAAAAGGTTCAGTTTCAAGCTGGAAGAGACCTCTGATCATATATTTCTAGCAGGAAAAGACCTGTGAGGCTGTGATCATATATTTAGGTGTCAGATCTATTCAGCTAAACTATCATACCTTAGTTACCTACTACAACCATGAGCCCATGATCAACTCTGAATTCAGATAGGTGGAAACATACTGCTGAACAACGTAGTTTTCTATAGATAAATGCATGCACAATGTAGAATCTGATTGGAACGTGCCGTCTTTCAGTCTTCACAAGACCGGTGGCATTTATTCAAGAAGAAAAATCATCCTGCATTTGTTTAGGATGCAATAGGATCACAAGTCCCATCTTAGTTCTTGGAGTTTCATCAAGTTTCCTTGTCCTCCACAAGGTTCCATAAATTATGTTCTCTTATGTACATATTATACCAATTTTATGGGGATTAACCGAAGAACAAGGCCTTAATGGGAAATTATCTTGGAGGCCTCCCCAACTGTTCAACAGAAATGAAGCACTATGTGTAATTGACCAGATCACTACGAACTACGGAATTGAAAAGCTTCAGTTTCTAACAAGCAAGAGACCTGTGATCACATATTTGGGGTCAGTGAATTTCATCTGAACTTATACTTATCATACCTGCTACAAGCATTTGACCAGCTGTGCTGTTTGCATGATGGGTTTGGACACAGTTTTCTATGGATCCTAATTCATGGAAGACAAATGCAAAGGCCAAGAGCCATATGCTCAGGAAAAAAAAAATCAAGTTTGAACCTGATTGGAATGCGCCATGGCAACATTCCCCTCCTCCATGTTCTTGAGAAATTCAGCGAATGCGGTGCACGATGACCCCCCTTCCTTCCACGCTGCTGCTGCGCTCTCCTTCGCCACCATGACCCGCTCCAGGATTCCCTGCCGCGCATCCGATTCCATGATCTGCCTCAAGATGGCATCGATGATGTTGGCCTGGACAAGCGCCCCGGGTTTATACCCTCTGACCTCAATGCCAATCTTCATCTCCTCCACGATGAACACCTTGTTCATCCACTGCTCCGCGTCGAGCGGCCAGCACACCATTGGAACGCCGGCTGCGACGGCCTCCAGCGTCGAGTTCCATCCGCAGTGCGTGACGAACGCGCATGTGGACGCGTGCTGCAGCACCGCCACCTGCGGCACCCAGGACGCGGTAACCACGACGCCTCTGTCGGCTGTCCGCGCCAAGAACCCGTCAGGAAGAAGAGCCACCGCGGCGTCCGGCTCGGTGCCCGCGGGCGCGCGCAGCGCCCACAAGAATCTCTGCCCGGACCTCTCGAGGCCTGTGGCCATCTCCCTGACCTGCTCCGGCGAGAGCGCGCCGCGGCTCCCGAAGCAGAGGAACACGACGCTGCGCTCTGGCTGCGCGTCGAGCCAAGCTAGGCACGGGTGCCTCTCCTCCTCCGCGCCGCCGTCGGCGATCAATGGCCCGACGCAGTAGACCGGCGGCGTGGCGCGGTTGGGGAGGCAATGGTCGTCTCTCAGCGCCACCACCCCGGAACCCTCCAGCGCCTCGAAGGTGTTCACCAGAATGCCGCACGCGTCCGCCATCCGGTCGAACGCGTCCAGCATGGCCACGCTTATGTCCGTCCCCCGGTCGAGCACCTCCTCGGGCAAGTGCGATGCCGGCAGGGGGCGGACGCCGGGAAACGACACGACCGCGTCGCCGAGCTCCCTCAAGTTTCCACTGCTCCCGGCGCAAAACTGTGGCAAACGGAGGAAAACGGCGAGGTTGGTGGCGCCGGTGCAGAAGAGGAGGTACCCAGGGACGCCGAGCTCCGCGGCGACGTCGAGGGCGTAGACGGAGAACATGTCGGCCACGAGCGCCTGAGCGGCATGGGGGCCACGTAGCAAGTCCCGGAGGGCGGGCGCGTGGGCGCGGAGGACGGCGAGCATACGGAGGAGCGGGTGAGAGGCGGTATCGGCGCCGGAGGAGGCAGGAGGAGGAGGAGGAGGAGGAGGAGGAGGAGGAGGGAGGTAGTGGACGGAGAGGGAGGGGAAGCGGGATGCGTACTTGCGGAGGGTGGTGGAGAAGGCGGGGGCGGTGATGGCGGGGTCAGGGACGGCGATTGTGACGGCGAGGCCGTGGCGGATGCAAACCGCGGCGACCTCCAGCATAGGGGCGAGGTGGCCCACGCCGAGGCTGGGGAACAAGACCACTCTTCTTGCAGCCGCCATTGGAGGATCTCTGCTCACCTGCTCTTGCCTTTCTTGGTGGGCATTTCGCGACGGATAGAGACGATATACGTACGGAGTACTAATCAATCTGAGGGGCCTTCTGCCCTTTCTTTTTCATTTTTTTTCCTTCTTTCGTGTGGACTAGTCACTAGCGTGGCGTGGTTCCTTTTCCGTTTTTATTTAAGCATATCACTGTCAAATACACTGTACAAAAGGATTTTTTTTAGTGTACCTTTGGTTAGATGTGGTCCGTTGAACGGATGACATCCAACGGTGAAAATTCCTTGCTACTGCATCTAGTATCGTTGTGTAGTAATGCAGTAGAAAGATAATTTTCGACAAAAATATTATGGCATTCTTATAAATTCACTACTAAGAAAGGATGTAATCTGTAATTGCTAATGGGATCGGAGGCTAGATTCAGGGGACGAGATATTTAACTATTTGTTACTCTGTTACTTTTACAAGTGACAATTAAAAATTTATCGCTGAACTCACATGTAATAAACATATGAAACTCATATGTCATAAATTACAAGTGATAAATTCTTAATTACCCTATCTTAAAAGTGGCGTAAAAGTGAAATGCCCAAGGGCGGCAGAGTGATCTGGAGGCCTTTGCCGCTCGCCCCCCACATACCGGCGGCGCCCGCCCACCCTCCCTCCCACGCCAACTCCCGGCGTCGCCCCCTCCCCGCGCCAACTCCCGGTGGCGCCCGCCCCTGCCTATCTCCTGGCGGCGCCCCGAGCGACACCCCTGACGCAGCCGTTGTCGCCTCTCTGCGTGATGGTTGCCGACGCCTCCGCCGCTGCGTAGGGGGGCGTTTGTGGAGCAGTGCGGCGTTTGTGGATGGCGTCAGAGGCTGCGGCGCCGTTCCCCTTCCCCTCGCCACATTGGATGAGGCCATCGACATCAGACATCGGCCGTGGTGGAGGACTGCAGCAGGGCGGACTGCGGTGAGCAGGACAGCGAGACCTGCTCTCTGTCCATCGACGACCGCCTCTTCACCGTATATCTGAGGTTTTTCTTCTCTTTCGATTCCAAATAAAATGGTTTTTGTTCTCTATCCCGAGTTTGAGTATCTGTTTGAATATGAATATTTGTCTGTCGTTCTTTAGGTTAATCAGTGAATCATGTTGAAGCAACCAACTGCACAGACAAATTCCGAGTACACAGATTAATCCATGTCTCACTGAAGGAGTAAATTCTCCTACTAGTGCAAAAAAGTTGAGATAACTTATGTGCAATATTGCATCCAGCTACTGTGAATCTTGTAGAATCAGTGTCTGAATTTCCGCTTGTCTGAATGTGGTAGCCTCTCAAGAATTCACAGCCATAATGTACTGAAATGAAAATTACTCACAAGAGTACACGCTAACTTTAGCCAATCATTAGGTACTGAGACAAATGAAAATTGTGGCACCCACTGTCCATCAACATAATTCTTGTGAAAATTATGGTTACCATATACCCACATGGCTGGTCTATCCGACTGGTTATAGGAGATAGGTTTCATGTGATGATTATGTAACGGTTTAGGACTTAAGTATTACGTTTCCTTGTGTATTCAGGAACGACTTTTAATTCTAAGTCGGGAATATTGTAGATGAGAATTAGGAGACCAATACCATATATGGTTAAGTCTCTGTCTTATAAACCTATCCTCTAAAGCTATATAAGGAGGACAGAACGCCCCTGAGGGGTAGAGCTTTTCTTCAACATACACAACTCGATTGTCAGATCAATATAAAACTCGACGGATATAATCCCCGAAACAGGAATAGGGTATTACTTCTTTTGAGAAGGCCTGAACCTGTCTAAACCTTTGTCTAATAACCCATTGGTTTTGGATCTTGTGCGCTATCCCCTTTTCTTATTGCCGAAATCAAGTTTCGACAGTGTCGAGCACGCTGAAACTTATATTTTCCAATGCTAATTGTGATTTCCACATAGTCTCGATGAATGGGGTCCATACACACAAAATAGCCATTCAATCCGCTATGTGAAGGAAAAATCACAAGTAACATCATCAATATAAATTCCGAGGTACCGAATATTGAACAAAGGAAATATTGCTGGGACTCACGCGTGCCAGTCAACTTCAGCCTGGTATGTGCCCGTCAAACCACTCGAAGGTGGCGACCAGATGTGTTACACATCCAAGAGTCTTGATCAAATTGCATGAGCTCTGCAACGTTTCCAATGTTCAAGATTCATACTCATGTGCTAGCAAGTCGCAAAAGTTATAGAACTTACTAACACACTTTCATCTAGCAGTTGATATCTTAACAAGGAAGTTCAGAGTCTTAGCTATTACATAAACTTGATCTTAACTATACATATGGCCGACCGGCCCAATAGTTAGTGGTTCAGCGGAAGCATTATTCTACCCAAAACCGTTTTCTGCAACCGACCAGGGTAGACCCTAGTTAGAACCATTTTGAAACTCAGGAGCATCCCCATCAAAGCATTCATCATCAATAAAAGACTCTCCTGCGTCTGATTCTAAAGTAAAACATTCGAAACAGAAAACAACAATAATAGCAAGAGTCAGCACATTTCGAATAATGTACTGGCATCGCCAATCCTAACGTACATGCATGGCATAATCAAAGGAAAAGCTCAAGTCGGCTTATTTTCAGCATAAAGCAAGTTTTATTTCCATAAGTCATTTTTCTAAGTAATATGGGACAAATTAACCTTTGGTAAAACTAGAATTATCATCATGGCATCATATTTGCAAAGTAATAACTCATATTATATAATACTTGGCACTACCCAAAGCCTCAAATATATGAATCATTTCAGATTGTTTCTCACAACATCCCAAAGCATGTAATTGTAAAGGTAGTAAGAACACAGAGTAAAAATCATTCGTCTATACTCAACACATATCCTTATGCCGCTCATAACCGTGAGCGTGGCTAACCGGTTAGTTCAAAACTCTACAGAGCTCGTACACTGTATCCGCATGATGTAAAATAGTAATCATGTAAAACATGCCACGCGATACTGAAGTACCCGATTTACTACTCACAACATAGCCTTTACTTTACCCATGATTTAGCCTTGCACCAGCACGATGGGTGTGATTCCTTCCTAGGCATATGACCTAGAACCGTTAGGAGGCGGGCTCACGCCTGAGCCTAACACCATGATAGTGAAAACATCCTTTCCTATCATGAGGCATCATATCGTTGTATTGGACAGACTTAGACGCCTAAACTACCATACAGGTAAATAGGTAGTTCCTATGAATTGTCGCTAAGACTAATTCATACTACAACGGCCTACCATAATGCAAGACTAAACCATGGACAACTTAATCAGCTATGGCTATCCCATAATAGCACATGTGGTCGTACTATAAACACAAGTGACTGACATTGAGTGAAGTCCTTAAATATCTCAGGCATACACTCCCCTTATCGATACACAACTAAATACCATATGTGTACCACTTGTTGCCCAAGACTTAAATATTCTTTTTCTCATTTTAGTTCACAAATAATTACACATTTACTTTAAAGGAGTGGTTATTTAAAAACAATAAGTTTCAGAAATAATAAGATGCCCATAATGATAGTAATAGTTTAATCTAAGCATTGCTAAGCTGGCATGACAATACTTGACGTAAATTAAGTTGTCGAAAGGTAATAGTATTTACCTTAGGGTGCCAAATAATAAGTGGAGTTTTTCAAATGGATAACATGCAAGTTTAGGTATAACTATAATCAATCAAACTACCCATCTTTTTAATTTGTAAATTAACCATACATCTTTGCAAACAATATTTTAAACCTTCAAATATAGGATCAATATGGTCAACGGAAAAGAGAAAGGTGGCTTGCCTTGTTCTTGCTCCACACCTTGCTCAGCTATATAATGCACCTCAACGAGAATCTGATCGTCGTCTAAACATACACGTAAAATTCGAATTACATTTGTGCAAAGGAAAATTTAATATGCTCTAAATTAAATGCTGTGCTTGGGGTGATGTGATACTGTGTTGACTGAAGTTTTAGTGCAAGAATTTCTATTTTATCAGTTCCCATCTAAAAGTTATAAATTTTTAAAATTGGAACTATTTATTTAAAGCCTATATGCACATTTTACATATTAAAGACATAAATCTCTAAAGTTCTGTTGAGTTTGGCATTCACAGATGATAGAGCGTAAAAATATGAATCCAAAAAAATTTAGTTTGAAATTTTTGGAGTTATAATGAATTTATTATGAATTTTCAAAGTTAAGGTCATTTTTCAGTTCATCAGAAAAATACCCTATTCAATTATTCTAGATTTTACAAAAATTAAAAGGCCTCGGGTCCACCAGTCAGTGGCTGTACATTTGCCCTGAGGTCCCTAGGGTTTCGGCAAATGGATCCCGCAGTCCCTAGCACGTGGCCTAGGTATATAAGAAAAATAGCACTCGGGTTCTTACATAAATACATCAAGGTCCTGTCCCCACATGTAGGTGGCTGTCTGTTTTGTCAAAACACCCCTAGAGAGTCTAACCGTTCTCAGTCTAGCCCTTAGCGCAGCTAGGGCAGAGCAGCGGCGCGGCGACGAGCTTCGCGGCGATCTCGGTGGCGAATGCTTGAGTTCCAGACGATGCGGCCATTGGGAAAATGGTAGAGGGGCCCTAGACGAAGCTGACGATGTCCATCTTATGAGCTACGGCAGTGTATTGCGACGGCAGTAGTGGGAGAAGCGGCGACCCGCCTCGACTTGCAAGTGCTTAACGAGTTCACGACCTATTCTGCGCGTGCGCGTGCATGCATGTGAGGCTAGGGACTTCCCAGAACCTTACCAAAGCGTAGACAAGGCCCGGCAAGCTTCCAAACACTCGGTTCGGTCCCGACAGCGGTCACGGCTTGGCGGTCGTCGTCGGCGGAGTGCTCCCGATTATTGTTGTCTAGGAGGAGTGCATGCATCCATTAGAGATGACAGGGAGTAGCTCAAGGCACGACGAATCGTCCCGAGACTCACCGAAGAGCGTGGTAGAGCTAGATGAGGTCGGCGGCCGAAGGAGAAGAAGACGGAAAGGATCTCCCAATTTAAGGCTTCTCGACTCGATTCCTCTGGGGTTCGTGGTCGTCTTGAGGTGATGGATAAGCTGGCGAAGCGGCTCGGCCGGATCTGAAGTCCTGGAGCCTGGCGACGTTGGTGACTCCCACGGCGGCGCTCGGAGTTCACCGATGGCCCGAGTTGACGCATCGCGCGTTCCCGGAGATAGGGTACACCAAATCGACTGGGATTTGAGAGATTAGAAACGACATCGAATATAGAGCTTGGAACGCGGGTTAACCGGGATTGAATCACACCCGATGATGCGGAATGATGGATGTGATCTCACCGGTGCCGATGAAGACTCCTTCGCTGCTCGAGGTTGTGAATCGGTCGTCCTCGGTTTCACCGTGAAAATGGAACACGGGTGAGGGGAAGAGGATGTGCGTCGGCCGGTTGGACTTTATATGGCGGTCGGCAGTGAGGTGTAGGTTGAGCGGCGCTCGGTGCCGTCGACGCGTGTTGCGCGCGTGTCTGCCGGGGAAGCGGCGCAAGCTTGACGTGGTGATGCCAGTGCAACTGACAAGCAGGTCCCACAATAGCCTGGGCCTACCTGGCAGTGTACTGCTGTGTGTGTAGGAGAAGAAACTGGAAAATGGCTAAGTCCAAGATTTGATGTTGAAGTTCCATCTTTGCCCTTAGTTTAAAATGGTTTCCAGGGACATTTAGGTCAAAGTCCAAATGGTAAAATGGTAAAATACTATTTCCTCTACAATTTGGACAAATTCCCCAAACCAAAATGTTTTTGATCAAATTTTAATGGAGTGCCAAAGTGGGCTCCAGAGAATCTGAAATTTTTAGATTTGGATTTTTAATTGAACTCTTTATTGAAATAATTTGAATAGGAAAATAAAATCTAGCAAAATTTATAATTTACTCCACACACATGGGTCAAGCTAAATGAATTATCCCATTATCTATAATGCTTTAAATTATTATTTTGATAATTTATTTATCAGGTTCATTTATTTAAATAGCTACGATGCATATGATTTTTATATGCTTTAAAATAAACAGGGCCCAGAAAAAAAAATTACCTCAACTCAAAAGAGAAAACTTTTATTTTCAACAACCATTTAATATTACATAGCCTTCTAAATGGTTTTGACGGTATGTTACAGACAGTTGGCGCGCCAGGTAGGGGAAGCGTAAGTTTTTCGTCAACAAGTTCGATGGGATCTACTTCAAGCATCGATGACTTCGCCTTCCCCCGGAGGAGGTGTACCACTTCGGCAGCCTCGACTTCATCACCGATAGCTTCGGCAAGATTTTCCTCCTCGACTGGGATTCGAACCAGTCAGAAAGAGATAACCACTCGACACCGTTTGGGTTACCAAACTCTGCCGAGACCTACTTTAATCTTCTTTCTTCCGAGTCGACTTCAAAACACTCAGAAGGATCTTCCACATCAACTCCTGAACACGACTTCTCCAGCAAAACATCGGAATTAGACTCTAGGGAGATCGGCGTCATGTTTCAACCTCTTGGATCTTGCTCATCTACCGAGATCGCTGACTACGTCAGCTCTTCTAAAGATTACGACATCACCACCGAGTACGTCGACAGCTCCAAGTTCGATGATGACTACACTCCGGTTTTCTTCGACATTTTCATGGCAGATGTCGGAGAAACCGATTCTGTCATTGCCCGGAGAGTTGCGGAGGAAGAACGAGCCAAGTTTGAAGAAGAACACAGGCGTAAGGAGGAGGAACGCAAACGCAAGGAGGAAGATAATAGAAGGAAACAAGATCTGGCGACAGCCGGGATGCAGCCCGTGATGCCATACTTCAGACCTGAGTTGACAACACCAATGTTTTCCTCACGCCACAACAAAACGCGGTCGCGGCACTTACCCTCATCGATACCATCATAGATGCGGCTCCACCCAATGTAACTTCGATCTTAAACAAGGTAAAGACCATGGTCGCAGCCACCGCTCCGTTGGGTGCAGGAACCAGTTGAGAAGTTGCTGAATCAACTGTGGAGACACTCGTTGGCAGTCGCCTACCACCTCTACGATCCAAGGATTACCGAAAGCTGGAGCGCAGCAAAACCCATGCAAAGTCAAACGAGCATCGTCATTATGAAGATAGGATGTGTCAAGACCAGTTGGCTGATTCTCATGAGAGACACCATAACTGACCACCAATTCATGATCGAATTCACCATGACAACTCCAGTTACCAGGGCGGTTCTCGGATGCCTATACCCAGCGACCTGAGGGATGTGCTCGACAGACGCTACCGTGAGTGTAACTATGCCCACCGAGAAGAAAGAAGATATTCACCTGACAATGGTGATGAAGGAGTACCTGCTTTCACTCGGGACCTGCGTTGAGTGAATTGGCCAAGTGGTTTCAAGCCTACCGGGATTGAAAAGTATGACGACAAGACTGACCCTGAGTTGTGGCTTACCGTCTATACTCTCGCAATTCGCGCAGCAGGAGGAGATAGCAAGGTCATGGCTAATTATTTCCCTGTGGCGCTTGCTGACTCAGCTAGGAGTTGGCTCGCCAGCTTACCAAGGGGCTCAATTGACTCTTGGAGCGAGCTTCGTGATCATTTCATTGCTAACTTCCAGGGTACTTTTGAAAGGCCAGGAACTCACTTCGATCTGTACAACGTAATCCAAAAGCCTGACGAACCCCTGAAAGATTAGATCTGGTGTTTTTCAGAAAAATGTAACAAGATTCTAGACATCACCGACGACGTTATCATAGCAGCTTTCCAGAAGGGAATTCACAATGAGCTGCTCATCGGCAAATTCGGGCGCAAACCTCCAAGGACGGTCAAGAAGTTGTTCGAGACAACCAATTTTTATGCTAAGTCGGATGACGCCGTCAAAGCATCACGTCAAGAGAAGCAGTCAGGAAGTAGCTGGCGAACCAAGAAGGACAATAGCAACGACAACGACAATGGTGGCCAAAAAGATCGCAAGCGTAAGCCCGAGGATCTGGTGGCTGCAACTTCTAATTACTAGCAGCAGCGTCCACGTGTCAGCACTTACGACAAGATTATGAACGCCCAATGCACACATTATCCAAATCATAAACATGCGGCCAATGACTGTTTTATCTAGAAGCAATTCGCTGAGCAGTACGCGGCTCAACTTCAGAAGCCGTCTGACGACGCTGGAACCTCAGGATAGCAAAAGGATGATGGAGACGGCGGATCACAACCTTTTCAAGATCTCAGGACCGAGTTGAATCACATCTTTGGTGGACCACTCGCCTACGGGTCCAAGCGGAAGCAGAAGCTGATGGATAGAGAAATCAATGCAATTCAGCCCGAAGTGCTGCATATCTACAATGGTCCGAGGTTGCTATTATGTTTGATCGCTCGGATCACCCTGACCGAGTGGTTCACCCAGGGCGGTATCCCCTGTGTCACGCCCAGAAATTCGCTAACCCGAATTCCAAGCAGAATGTGTATTAAAATCCCCTTCCAGGACCGGCCAGGGTACACAAACGACAAAGTTGACATACAGATCCACGTCTTACAAACATTATAAAAATCTCACAAAAACGCAGCGAAAAAAAGGAAAACAAGCTATTCTAATAAACTAGATGCTCGCAGCGTGGCAACTCCATTTCACGAGCATCCTTAACGGCAAGCACAAGCCTACTCCTCCGAGTAGCCTTCATTTGACGCATACTCCAGCTCTGGTGTGGGAAAAATTGAGCAAGACTGAGTACTACCCACTGTACTCAACAAGTCATACCGGAAAGGGAATAATGATGCAAGTAATAACAAAGGAGGCTGAAGGGGTAATTTGCATAAAATACGCACTTGGAAACAATAGTTGAATGTGGTAAAAACAGTTGAGTTAATTAATCAAAAATTGAACCATCACTGCCCAACGTTACACCACGTTGCGACAGGCCCAAACCATCACCTAAACTACACCAGTTCCATTAGGTCAAATTATTAAAGGTGTAACTAATCACGGTGAATCTGGTTGATCGCACATAACCGCGGGTACGGCTATTCGAATAGTTTTCTCTGATCGGAGGTGTACAACTGTACCCATAAGACACAGTCCCACAACACCTTACCGTGCGCCGACATACCACCACGGTACACCGGAAAGGAACTGTGACAGGACCCTTCGCACAACCCTTCCTAACCAAGCGCACCACACCTCAGGTTTCGCCCCTACCTTTACACCAAGGTAGGCAGCCCCCTCTCGTGCCTAGGTGAATCCGGCAGCTGATCAACGGGTAAACCCCCGCCGACCCAACTCCATCACGCCCACCCTCGCCTGGGTACGTCGGCTAGGAAAAAGCCATACTACAAGTCTAGCCATTACCCATGTTGGCTTGTGGAAAGTACGATAATTCTTTCAGGGTTTCCCGCGAACCAGTCCTTAATTGCCATGGGTGCCTCCATCAAAACCATGCACCCACAGCCCACCATCAGCATATTTTAATTAAGTATTATTACCATGGTGGCTCCTAGACCAAAGTGTCACCATAGGGACTACATTAATTAATTATTTAAAGTGATCCCCTTTAGTGAGCTAAGTTAGCTAAGCATGGCTAAGCATTCCTAAAATCAGCGAATAAAGAATTAATTACCCACGCTATCAAAGGTACAAGATAATCAATATAATTGGCTGAGTACAATAGGAAAGAACCCACATAAAATGACATTACGAAATAATGCAGCATTTATAGAAAAATAAGGTATTTGTAAATTTAGGCACAATATGATCAATGCAAAGCATGACTTGCCTTGCTCTTGCGCTGGATCGACCTCGGCAATGACCTCGAAGTAAACCGGAGAGTCGAAATTACCGGAATCTAAACGACAAACAATGCACACAAGCAAACAAGCTATAAGTCTACTGAAACAGAGAAGAAAACCATTTTTAATGGATTCTAGACATTTTTATAAATTTTCTGCAACTTGAACGGACTCAAACGGAGTCTGGATGAATTAGTTATGAATTTTAGAAGATTAACTGTGTTTTTACTATAAACAGAAAAGTCCTTATTAAATTATTGCGCAATAAACTCTAGGGCTGATGTCACTGATGCCAGGGCTGACGTCAGCGGGGCTAGGGCTGACGTCAGCGGTGGCGGCGGCTCCGACAGGTGGGCCCCACCTGTCGGTGGCACGGGGATCCCGGTCCATGGTGGATCGAGTCCACCGGCCGGCGGCGGCGGCGCACCAAGTGGCGCACGCGTGGCGTCGACGCGGCAACTACGTGGCAGCCACGCAGCGGGCGGCACGGCGACGCAGCGCCCACGCGGCGCACGTGCGACGCCGACGCGGTAGCCATGCGGCGCAGGGCGTGGCGGCGCGCGCGGCGCGCGCGACGGCCGGCGCGGGCGGCGCGGGGAGTGGCGGCGCGGCAGCGGCTGGATGCGACGGCGGGCGCGCGCGGGCGGCGGAGGAGCGGTGGCCGAGCGGGCGATGGCCGAGTGGGCGGCGCGCACGGCGGCGGCCGGGAAAGGGGGAGGAGGAGGAGGCGGCGGTGCTCACCGACAAGGGAGGAGACGACGGCGGTGGCGGCGATAGGGTTCGGGAGACGGCGGCGCAAAAGGGGAAACGAGAGAGGAGATTGCGGGCGAAGGAAAATATAAAGGGGCCCGAGCTAGGGTTCGGCCGGCGGGTGCGAAAACCCCACCGGAGAACGCGGGCGGCGCGGGCCCCACCCGTCAGCGGCCCGAGAGGGAGAGGAGGGGCGGCGGGAGCGGCGCGGTGGCTTGGGCCGGCCCGGGGAGGGGAAGGGAATTGGGCCGACGGCCCAAAAGAGGAAAAAGAGAAAGGAAAAAGAAAAAAAGAATTTTCCCAGGGATTTATTTATTGCGCTTGAGGTTTTTAATTGATTAAAATTATTTCTAGGGCTATGAAAATTCCACTAAAAATCCTGTTAATGTATTTTAACATGGGAAACTCAAGAAAAATCCCACCATGCCATTTCCACTTGATTTAATACATTTTTAAATTAGAAATTTGCTCTAGGTTAAAAAGAAAATTTATTTTACGCGATTTATTTCACGAATTTTACCTGAAAAGCAAACTTCGGGATGTGACACCCTGGAACTAGACCCAGTCATTCACAATGTCAAGCTCATGCGTGTTCTCATCGATGGTGGCAACTCTCTCAACATCTTCTTCGCTAAGACACTGGACGAAATGCAGATCCCAAGGTCCGAGTTAAAACCAAGTTTAGCTCCTTTTCAGAGAGTTATTCCAGGATTGTCGTCAACACCACTTAGGCGGATCACCCTTCCAATCACCTTTGGTACTCGGGAGAATTTTCGTATAGACCGCTATAATAGGCACCGAGTTAGATTGTAAATAGGGAAACACGCTCATCATCTTTTTTCAAGCTAATAAAGATATATTTGTAGGGAAGCTGTCTGATATGCCTGGTATTCCTAGAGAGGTGATTGAGCACTTATTAAGTGTTAAGGAGGATGTGAAATCTATCAAACAACGACTTCGCCGCTTTGCACAGGATCGGAGAGATGCTATCAAGGAGGAGCTTGCCAAACTTTTGGCGGCCGGGTTCATCAAGGAAGTTTATCATCCTGACTGGTTGGCTAATCCAGTCTTGGTTTGAAAGAAGATAGGGCAATGGCGCATGTGTGTTGACTATACGGGTTTCAATTAGTCTTGTCCCAAGGATCCTTTTGGTCTACCCCGTATTGACGAAGTCGTGTATTCAACTGCTGGTTGCGAGCTTTTGAGTTTTATTGATTGTTACTCGGGATATCATCAGATCAGCTTGAAAGAGTCCTACTGCTTGAAGACTTCGTTCATTACCTCGTTTGGAGCTTACTGCTATATCACGATGTCGTTTGGTCTCAAGAATGCAGGAGCTACATATCGGTGCATGATTCAGAGATATCTACAGACACAACTCGAGTGAAACGTGGAGGCTTTTGTCTATGATGTTGATATCAAGATCAAGCAAAGACAAGATTTGATTGCTGATCTGGAGGAAACCTTTCAAAATATTCGAGCCTTCAGGATGAAGTTAAATCAGAAAAGTGTACCTTCAGAGTACTATCAGGGAAGCTACTTGGCTTCATGGTGTCTCATCGAGGCATCGAAGCCAACCCGGAGAAGATTAATGCTATACGAAATATAAAACCGCTGAGTACCCGGAAGGATATTCAAAAACTTACCAGGTGCATGGCAGCTTTGAGCTGATTTGTTTCCAAGCTTGGAGAACGTGACATGCCTTTCTTCAAGTTGCTCAAGAAAACGGACGAGTTCTAGTGGACCCCAGAAACCCAGAAAGCTTTCGAAGACTTCAAGGATTCTCTTACGACGCCGCCTGTGTTGGCTTCACCACATCTGCAAGAGCCTTTGTTACTTTATGTGTCGGCGACTTTTCAGGTGGTTAGCATGGTTTTGGTTGTTGAACGAGAGGAGGAAGTTCGAGTCTAGAAGGTTTAGAGGCCAATTTACTTCGTCAGTGAGGTGCTGGCTGGAACTAAGACATGCTATCCTTAGGAACAAAAATGTGGAGTTTTAATTACCGTAGGAAAATTGGCTCATTATTTTCAAAGTCACTCGGTTACGGTGTTCACATCTTTTCCACTCGGCGATGTTCTTCATAATCGAGAGGCCATGAGGCGCATTGCAAAGTGGGCATTGGAGTTGATGGCGTTAGACATTGCTTTCAAGGCACGTACATCAATTAAGTATGAGATTTGGGCTGACTTTGTTGCCGAGTGGACCGAGTTCCAAGGAGATGTACGTGCGAAGAAGCTGGAGTATTGGACTATGTATTTTGATGGGTCTAAGAGAGTTACTAGTATGGGGGCTGTGGTGGTTTTAATTTTCCCGACTGGAGAAAGATTGCAATATGTTCTTCAGATTCATTTTTCGGCGTCATATAATGTAGCCGAGTACGAAGCTTTACTTCATGGGCTGTGTCTCCCTATGTCATTAGGAATACGACATATGATTGTGCGAGGAGATTCTCAGCTGGTGGTGAATCAAGTGATGAAAGATTGGTCTTGTTTGAACGACAACATGACTACTTATCGCCAGGAAGTTCGCAAGTTGGAAGACAAATTCGATGGTTTGGAGTTATCTCATGTTCTGAGGCATAAAAAGAGGTTGTTGATCAGTTGGCTAATTTTGGTTTCAGACGAGAGATGGCCTCGACAGATGTTTTTGTCGAACACCTTCATGAGCCGACTGTTGCTAAGAAGGAAGCTATTGAAGATGATGTTGCAAAGCAAGGATCTATGCTTGATACCGACTGGAGGATGCCTTTTATCAAGTTTTTGACTCGGCATGTTTTATATCAAGATCGAGACCAAGCTGGACAAGTTTGACGCCGTAGCCAGGGTTATGTGATGGTTGATTCCGAGTTATATTAGCGAAGCCTGTCTGGTGTTTTATTAAGATGTGTTACTCCTGAGAAGGGCTGGCAGTTATTGCAGGATATTCACTCAGGAATATGTGGTAGTCGTGCTGCAGCACGTACCTTGGTGGGAAAGGCTTACCGACAAGGATTTTACTGGCTCACAGCTGTTACAGATGCCGACGAAGTCGTTCGGACTTGTGAAGGTTGTCAATTTTTTGCTCGGCAAATCCATATTCCGGCTCAAGAGTTGCAAACTATTCCACTTTCATGGCCTTTTGCTATTTGAGATTGGACATGGTGGGTCCCTTCAAGAAAGCTCTAGGAGGTTTCACGCATCTTTTTGTTGCTATTGATAAATTTTTGAAGTGGATTGAGGCTAAGCCGGTTGCTACGTTTATAGCTGATAAAGCTCGTGATTTCTTCATCAACATTGTGCATCGGTTTGGTATTCCAAATTGGATCATTACTGACAATGGGACTCAGTTCATAAGAGGAGTTTTTAAAGATTTTTGCAAGGATTTTGGGATCAAGATATGTTATGCATCCGAAAAACAATGGACAAGTTGAGTGTGCTAAAGGTATAGTTCTTTAAGGCATTAAGGCTCATGTTTTTGACCGATTATGCCCTTACGCCGGACGACGGGTTCAAGAGTTGCCTTCAGTTTTATGGTCATTGCAAACTATACCCCGTCGGGCTACGGGTCAGTCGCCATTCTTTTTGGTTTATGGGGCTAAGGCTATGTTGCCGAGTAAGATGAAATTTGAATCTCTTTCAGTTCCTAATTTCAATGAGGAGCGTTATGACCAAGATCGTGTTGAAGATTTAAACTGATTGGAAGAAGCTCGTGAAGCTGCTCTTATTGAGTCGGCAAGGTATCTCGAAGGACTTCGGCGTTACCACAATAGCAATGTTTGATCACGGGCATTTATTGTTGGTGATATGGTTTTAAGGAGGATTCAGACGATGAAGTACAGGCACAAGTTGTCTCTGTTATTGGAAGGGCCTTTCATAATAGCTGAGGTCACTCGGCCAGGGGCTTATTGACTGAAGCGTGAAGACGGATCGATCGTGGAGAATTCTTGGAATATTGAACACCTTTGGCGCTATTATACTTAAGTTATTTTGTACTTTGTTTCTCTAACTGCCGACGTCAAGTAAGTTGTCTTCTTGAGTTGCCAGTCCGGGGCTATCAATATCAGTAAAGTATAAAGTTTTCTTTGAATATAACAGTTGGATGAGAATTTTTACAAAATTAAAAACTGGAATCAATAGTCAAAGCACAAACATAAATAAGTTGATATATTACAAGTCATGTTACAAGTGTTTTCTACATTGGGCATCTATCCCTGGAAGTTTTCTATTACATCAGTAGCTATTTTCTTGGCAGACTCCTGAGTTTCATTTATCAAGTCCATGGCTTGCTCATCTGAAGTGCCGTCAGCAAAGCCATCTCCTATAGTGCTTATATGCACTCGGGGATACAAGGATTTCGTCATTGCTAGAGCCTGACTTGCATCCATGGCAGCTGCATCACTGATGTTGTCCAGATATATTTTTGGAGCCCTTCTTAATTTTTCAAATATCTCAGGAGCGTTTTCTGAGCTCGAGCCCAAGCCATTCTGGAAGATAGCATTCAAGATTGGAGTAGCGGCATTGGCAATATCATTCCTGATACTTTCAGCCCTCTGGATTCTTTCGGCAAACACTTCAAATTGAGCTCAGGATTTTATCTTGTGAGCTTCAAAGTTTCAAACATTCAAGATATATTGAAAGTAGTGTGAGTCAGATCAAAGCTCAGAGTTAGAAACAATACCTTCAAGTTGTGCCAGGGCTTTGTTCTTGTTCGTTTCCAGTCGGGCATTATTATTTTCAGCTTTCTTCAATTGAGCTTTGAGGGATTCAATTTCTGTCAAATGAGCTGAAACACAGGAACAAGGAATTAGCGATGAAAAATTGATGACAAATGCGATTGAGATATTTGTATTTACCTCCAATTGAACCACAGAATTCCAAGTTGGTATCCCCGGAGCTGGCTGATTTATGCCCTTAGCACTGTCTCCCTGGCTATAATGTTTTCCTTGGCTTCTTTGAGCTCTTGCTGGACAGCTTCTAGGGTATTCAAGTGCGGCACCAGCTTTTCTAGTGTTTCCGACTTGGCTTGCGATTGGCGATATATTCTCTGCATATAAAAGATGAGTTAGCTGATTTCATATTGAGTGGCAATTGAAAGACAAAGGGTTCATACTTACATTCAGTAGTCGGGAGGATTCTGTCAGTCGGGCTACTAATAGATCATGTTCCTCGGCTTCTTTTTGTTTATTTAGAACGATTCCATGAGCCCGACCTTCAGAATCATGCCATTGGATTTTGACTGGAGGCAGCGAGTCCTCTGCTGACTTGATACGGAGTATTTCTTCATCTTCTCTGACTATTGGTTCTAAAAGAAGCAAGATTGCAAGAATTCAAGACGAGTGTTGGAGTAAAAAATTTAAATGATTAGAAACTTACCTATGATTATGTCGGGACGTTTACGTGAGGGGCCTTGAACTCTTTCATGGGCGTCCAGAACTGACTTGTCTTGGTCTTCTTGGGTGGCAGTAGCTCCGGATGGCTGATCTTTGTTGATATTTTCATTATTGTCCGGAGTTGGATCTTCAACTGGTATCTCCTGATTGTTAGGGGCGTGGTTTTCTTCACCCGACTGGTTCCCAGTCGAGGGCTTATGGCTGGCAGTTGGGTGGCTTTGAGATGAGTCCTAGGCCCCAGACTCTGTAGTTTCTTGGTCTTTTGATCCCAAGTCTGGAGGTGGCACTTCAGTATGGCCGGTCAATATCC
This sequence comes from Oryza officinalis, assembly GCA_008326285.1. Lineage (NCBI taxonomy): Eukaryota > Viridiplantae > Streptophyta > Magnoliopsida > Poales > Poaceae > Oryza > Oryza officinalis. The sequence goes on from BDMV01000006.1 coordinate 21,721,634, forward strand.
TAAGGTTTTCTGCAAGTGTGGTGTATAGGATCGAGTTTACAATGTAGTCAAGAGTGTGTTCGAACAAAAGATGCAACAAAAGATATACAAAAGTTACCTATTGGATTTACCAATTGCAATTGTTTCTTTGTTTTTGATCTCAAGGATTTTTGACAACAAGGTGTTAACTTCCATAAGATCTCGGCCTTCTGGTAGAGAAATCCAGTTAGCTTGGGGAATCGGTGGAAGGCCGATGAAGTCGGGCAAGTTGGGAGCGGGATTGGAGATGTAGAACCAATTGGCGTGCCAACCTTTGTTGGAGGTTTTCAAAGGAAGTGAGAAATAATCCTTGCGGAGAGTTCCACGGAGTTGAAATCCGGAACCACCAACCACACAAGGGTTATCTTTTGTCGGATGGGCTTTGAGAAAAAACATGTGGCAGAAAAGGTTGAAATGGGAGCGGATTCCAAGAAATGCTTCGCAAAGATGAACAAAGATGACAATGTGTAAAATGGAGTTCGGATTCAGGTGATAGATCCTGATTCCATAATAGTCAAGGATGCATGGAAGAATTTGGAAGTTGGAAGAGCAAAGCCACAATAAAATAAGTGAGTAAAAACGACGATCTCACCGGTGTTTGGGGTCGGAAATTCTTCGCTGCAAGCCGAATGACAGCTGATGATTTCCTTTGTTGGAAGGACGCCGTCTTTGACCATCTCTTTCAAGGTCGACTCCTTCACATCAGAGACTGCCCATTGCTCGAAGGGGATTTTTCTTTCATCTGCCATGAGCAAGGGTTTGGGATGGAGCGGATGTGGATTTTTGGGTCGAGATTTTTGGAGGGGATGGAGCTGAAGGTGTGCATAGCGAGATTGATAGGGATTGAAGTGGCTGGCTGGATGGATTCGATGGATTTGTGAACCCTAAGCTTTGGCGATGGCTGTTGTGAATAGGAGCACGAAATGAGGAAATTTTGGAATGCGAAACGGCGGAGGCGGAGAAGATGAGGTTTAACAATTTTTTATTTAGGGTATCGGTAAATATTTCTCGTTTGGCCGAGGTCCACAAAATGTTTATAGCCCATATCTCAGGTGTGGCTTGTCACGTGTCTCTAGGGATTTAAGCAAACTTGCCTTGGCAATATACACGTGCTCTATTACCCAATACCTTAAAAATCCTTTTATACAGCAGTTAGAAAACTTTTTAGGAGTTGGTACAATGCAATTTAAAAGGTGGCAAACAGTAAAGTTTTTTTATAACTGTTTTGTTAACTTTTTATAGGTTGCGGGTGCTGTTTGGCTTTTACAAAGCAATTGATTTTATATTATATCAATGCTATTTTGTCACATTTGTGTGTGCTTTTCTAATCTGGACCAATATTATGGTTTATGCTGATTATATTTTGGTCATGTTTTTCGGACGGTTGATAAATCTATTTATCAGTTTTATTAACTCGGATTTTATATCTTAAATGCCATATATTTTTGAGAAATTATGTGTCTTATAGGGACTTAGGCATATTTGCTTTAGCAATATGTGCACAATATGATACTAGTTTTTATGTTCATTATGCAACAAATTTTATTATTAAGGTTATTTGCTATGTGATTTTTTCAAAATGCTTTTGACTTTGGTTAAGCATGTTATTTATGTAAAACCACTCGGATGGTTAAATTTTTGAGTTCTTGACTATATGCTTAGTTTGTTCAACTAAATATATAGTTGGGGGCTACACCTTGCAATTTTTTCAGCCCTTCACAACCTTTCTATTGGATTGATAGCACTCGAGAGACTATGGCAGAGATGATTAAGACACTCGGCTATGGAGTAATTTGGTTCGAGGTGAAGTTATCTTATCGACTGCGAAGGTCTCAGGGGCTACTGTGAAGATTATGGATACCATATACCCACATGGCTGGTCTATCCGACCGGTTATAGGGGATAGGTTTTATGTGATGATTATGTAACGGTTTATGACTTAAGTATTATGTTTCCTTGTGTATTAAGGAACGACTTTGTAATCCTGAGTCGGGAATATTGTAGATGAGGATTAGGAGACCAATACCGTATGTGGTTAAGTCTTTGTCTTGTAAACCTGCTCTCTAAAGCTATATAAGGAGGGCAAGACGTCTCCTGAGGGGCATAGCTTTTCTTCAACATACACAACTCGATCGTCAGATCAATATAAAACTCGACGGATACAATCCCCGAAACAGAAATAGGGTATTACTTCTTTCGAGAAGGCCTGAACCTGTCTAAACCTTTGTCTCATAACCCATTGGCTTTGGATGTTGTGCGCTACCCCTTTTTTTATTACCCAAATTAAGTTTCGACAATTTTGCTCTAGGTGTGCAACAACATTTGAGTAATATGCTCTTTGGAGTACTGATAGTCGTGATTAACCTGCCATTCAATTTGTAATGCCGTTCAGAACATGAAGATTAGAGCCATTCATATTGTTCTCATACTTGTATTCATATTCATCTCAATCTCGTGGGCGGCTACCAACGCTCGTCGGTGGTGGTGGTGACTGCAAGGTACTGTTGCTGGGTGGCAGCCATCTTTAGTTCATTGCACAATACAAATCGTTGATAAATTGTAGAGAGAAGTAATTCACGATATACATTTGAATTTTTTTTTACTTGCATTAAATTTATCTCAACAAACGTCGTTCACAGAATCACATATTTGTTGACAGGAGATTCGCACCACACAAAACTATCATCAAGACCAGTTCATTGGGCTTACTGTTCCTCAAAATTTCATGGGTACAAGACCGCCGCCAGGAGTCCCAGGACAGGCTATAGGTGCTAATGCCCATGGAGCTTCCCCTGCACATCAGTCCCATCACGTTCATCGGCTAGTGAGCAGTCTAATGAATCAACTTGGACAAGACTTGAAGCTTCCACAGCTCGCCAAGTCTTGCCATCTTAACCAGGCGACAGCAAGACTTATTTTACAAATAGATCTTGGACAAGACTTGAAGCTTCCACAGCTCCATAAGTCTTGCCATCTTAACCAGGCGGCGGCAAGATTTATTTTACAAATAGATCTCTAAAAAGTTTATTTTAGAAATGATTCTTTTCGCAACGCTAACGTTATTGGCGCCGTGGTTCAAGATGACAGCGTCAATGATGTTGGCGCTGTTCCCCTAGCCTCCCGATAAAAGCTAAATCACTAATGTGAAGAAGGACGACGTCAATATCGTTGGCGTCGAGGACCTATTTATAATTTTTTTGAAAAAGACCTATTTGTAATAAAAAATGATCTATTTGTAATAAAAAATATTTACAAATAGATGCTCGATGTCGCAGACATTAATGACGAGGACCTATTTATAAATATTTTTTTTATTACAAATAGGTCTTTTTAATTTTTTTTATAAATAGATCCTCGGCGTCAATGATATTGACGTCGTCCCCCTTCACATTAATGACTTGGCTTTCACGGGGAGGGCGAGGGGAATAGCACCAACGTGATTGGGGTCATCATGTTGGACCACGACGCCAATGATGTTGGCGTTGCGAAAAATGATTTCTTCCTAGAATAAGTTTTTTTAAGATCTATTTATAAAATAATAAGTTTTTCAAAAAAATCAAAAATGAAAAATCCAGAATGCAATCAACGCGCAGATCCGCGGTTTTTTTTTTCCTGCGCAACAACGCAGCCAAGCAATGAGACCACAAGCAGTGCCCCGGCCTACAATTTCTCAGGCACCACCTCGTGCACAGTCTCCCTTCTCGCCAACTACTGCTCGGCCTCCGAGCACACCTCCCCCTATCGGAACTTCCGATGATTTTCCGGAGCTTCCTGTGGATGAAAACTAGCGTCCCACAGGGCAAATGAGAGGAAGCCTGACTGGTGAAGCTTACAGCGTAGCGATTGGACGCTACAACCCCAAAGTGAACATTGCTGGTCAGCAGACAAGTCAGGTGAAAAGTCAAAATTGAGCCAATTACATTGAATATATTAATATCATATATTTGTTTAAAATAAAAAAATAAGAATATGTCTGAAATATTTAGGTGCTGAAACAGGTTTATGTCATTATACTCATTATACTTGATGCAGTTATTATATTGATGATTAGATGCTGTAGTTAGGCTGTGTTTGAGAGTTGCACAAAGAGAGAAAATTTCTCTCGTTCTTCACGCGCACGTTTTCTAAACTGCTAAATGATGTCTTTTTTTTCAAAAATTTTCTATAAAAAAAGTTGTTTTAAAAAATTATATTAATTCTTTTTTAAGTTTAAAATAATTAATACACAATTAATCAATCATCTTGTTTTACGTATCTTCTTAATCTTCTCCTTCTCTCCTCTCAAACACACCCTTATTATTCTTCCGGCCAAACACCTTCCTGCCACCTACCTATTTGGTGTATGTTGGGATATCAGTATTCTCATTCGATGTGGAGCCAACCAAAATTGCCATTAGCTTTTACTCCTGTATAGTAAGTAGATGTAGTTTTTAAGCCTTAAAATTTGAATTGATGGCATTACATACATGGTTTTGAAGTAAACTGCGTACATGCGTAAATTTTCGAGTCAACTTTGATCCATTCCAGTTTTCCTTGCACTTCAGCATGAACATGAAGACCTATAGTAAGACCACATGAAGACCTATAGTAAGATGTTCAGTAATATAACAATTATTTTATAAGAAAGATAAATGCATTTAATCCAAGAAGGGTAAAATACAAATCTTTCTGCCTGGGTATGCATGGCACACTCAACACAGGCCAAATCGACGAATCAAAATCCGCCCAGATGGTTTGGTTAGATTTTTCATTGTATCCAAATAATTCAAAATATCTCTCCATTCCTTTCAGCTGTGAAAATTCAGGAAATCGAATTATGAACAAATGATAAAAATGATATTTACTAGTAGAAAGCAGTACAGAAGATTATGGACTCACCACTAATGTCAGTTCTGTGTCTTGTATACCAGCGCTAGGTGAAGGTCTCAGGGGCTACTGTGAAGATTATGGGTACCGGAAACCCTCACGGCTAGCTTATCCGACTTACCATAGGGGATAGGTTATGACTCATGATTATGTAAACCGGCTTAGGACTTGGGTATTACGTTACCATTATGATAAGGTAACGGCTTATAGTCCAAAGTTGGGAAGATTGAGGAGTCCGACATAGAGTGTGATTAGGTCTTCGACTTGTGAACCTACCCTCCAAGACTATATAAGGAGGGTAGGGCGTCCCTTGAGGGATAGATAGCGATTATAGCGAAAGCATACGAGACAACATATTGAAAGAGATTACGAGATCAATAAACCACTCGGCGGATCGAATCCCCGAAACAGGAGTAGGGTATTACCTCTCGTTGAGAGGGCCTGAACCTGTCTAAATCTCTTTGCATATTAACCCATAGTGTTTGGCGCTTGACTGCTACCCCCAGTTTCTTATTGCCGAAATCAAGTTTCGACGGTTGGCGCGCCAGGTAGGGGCTTTGCGTCAAGTTTTCTTCTTCATCTCGCCGATTAACGAGATGGGATCTTCATCAGGCATCGACGACTTCGCCTTCACCCCTGGGCAGCCGTTCCGCTCCGGCAGCCTCGACTTCATTACCGACAAATTCGGCAAGACCTCTATCCTTGACTTGGATTCAGACCAGTTGAGAGGGGGAAACCTCACGGCGCCGTTTGGGTTACCAAACGACGCTAAGACCTACCACAATCTTCTATCTTTCGAGTTGGAATCGATCCACTTGGGAGAACCTTCGTCATGTTGCGGTTCGAGCTCCAGGGAAATTGCCGTCATGATTCAACCGCTCGGGTCATGCTCATCTACCGAGATCACTGATTACCTCAGCTCTTCCGACTTCGACGACCTCTACGACATCTCCACAGTCTTCATGACCGAAGTTGCCGAGACCGACTCAGCCATGGCCCGCAGGATCGCAGAAGAGGAACGGGCCAAGACCGACATCGTCTTCACCGTCAGCCGTCTTCATCATCGCCGACTGGTTTCTTCGCCTCCACGGTTGGTGTGCTCCGCCGCCGTTGTTGATGGCGACATCGCCTTCACTGTCGGTCGCCTTCATTATTGCCGACTGGTTTCTTCGCTTCCACGGTTGGTGTGCTCCGCTGCCGCTGTTGATGGCGACATCACCTTCACCGTCGGTCATTTTCGTTATCACCGACTGGTATCTTTGCCTCCACGGTTGGTGTCTTCGTCGCCATTGATGGACGACATTGTCCCTAGATCGGCCACCTCTACCATCATCGGTGAAAACACCAAAAAGCTAAGTCATCATTAATTTTCTTCTTTATATGATATTTTCTTTTTCCTTTGCCTCACTACATCAACTGGTCCTTCATTGAGCAGTGAGTCGGGGGCTACAGATGTTATATCATATTTTTGCAATAATTTTTATAATGTTTATCTCAATTGCTTGCGAAATAATCAAAGTAAAAAAGTGCTGATCGAGTTATGGAACTCTATTTTCCTATGCTTTCCGTTTGGTTTGTCGATGAATAGTTACCCTTTGGCCGAATCCTAGCACCCGGGGGCTCGTTGGATGGAGTGCATAACGCAAGGTGCTAAGTATTACTCGGAAGAAATCAAAAGCATAGAGATAAGATAATTTGTTTTCTGCTCTTAACAACTACAAAAGTACTCGAGTAGTAAATTCAGATATGTGAAACTTTGTTCCATTAATGACGAACTCATGTCAATGACTAGTCGGTCAGAGTGTTTAAACGTGAGGAGTCATCTACTCGGGGAAATCAAAACCAACAAGAGGAGAAATACATACTTATAAATATTTTAAATGCTTAAATTTTCCTCAAGTACTATATTTACATCAGATGCTACTCATCCAATATATTTATGCTGCAGGATCTGAATCCAGATATGAATAGTAGGGATTCATGGCTATAAGCTTATCTCCTACGCTTCGGGAATGGATCAGTCAGAACATCATCGCCGACCTGCCTTCGCCGCCGCCGACTGGTGTCTCCGCCTACACGGTTGGTTGGTCACACCACCATTGTTGGGCGTCTACGTCTTCATTGTTGACCTGCCTTCGCCGCCGCCGACTAGTGTCTCCGCCTACACGGTTGGTTGGTCACACCACCGTTGTTGGCATCTACGTCTTCATAGCCAGCTCGCCTTCGCCGCCGTCGACTGGTGTCTCCGCCTACACGGTTGGTTGGTCACACCACCATTGTTGGGCGTCTATGTCTTCATCGTCGGCCTGCCTTCGTCGCCGTCGACTGGTGTCTCCGCCTACACGATTGGCTGGTCACACCACCGTTGTTGGGCGTCTACGTCTTCATCATCGGCTTGCCTTCGTCGCCGCCGACTGGTGTCTCCGCCTACACGGTTGGTTGGTCACACCACCGTTATTGGGCGTCTACGTCTTCATAGCCGGCTCTCCTTCGCCGCCGCCGACTGGTGCCTCCGCCTACACGGTTGGTTGGTCACGCCACCGTTGTTGGGCGCCTTCATCTTCATAGCCAGCCCGCCTTCGCCGTCGTCGATTGGTGTTTTCGCCTACACGGTGGGATGGTCACACCACCGTTGTGGGGCGTCTATGTCTTCATCGACGACTGGTTTTGTCACCGCCGACTGAGGGTTTTGCCTTCACAACTACGCGCCTTCGGCATCATTGCTGGAACCTTGTCTTCTTTATCTTCGTTACCGTCAGCTAATGTCCACGTCATCACAGCTGTGCAATTCTATCACCATTATAGAGCGACTTCATCTTCATTGTCTTCGGCACCGGCAAATTCTATTGCCTCTACTTTGCAAGCTACGTTGCTTCACCAACCATGATGTCTCCAAGAGCCTCAACATGTGGGCATGCGCCACCAAATACGAAGCCATGTTAATCTACTACAACAAATGGTGTTCCAATGCTCAAGATTTTTACTCAGGACATCCTCAATGCATATCTTCACTCAAGCAATGGCTACTCAATGACAAGCTATAGTTCTTGACTCTGTGTTCAGTTTTTTCCTAACTAAGCATAGAGTCGGGGGCTACACAAATACAAGACTCAAAATTCTGGGTGTTATAACAAGATGAAGCAATTAATTAATCAGTTAGCAAGTTCTACGAAATCATCTTCGGAATCATTAGCTTCGTCTTCACTTTAGAGCAGGCTTTCTACTTCAGCAACTCCAACATTTTCACCGATAGCTTTGGCTCTCAGTTGATGCTACAGTCTACTCCAAGTTTTTCAAATGTTAAGTTCAAGATTTAATTTATATGTCATGGTCGAGTTTGGAGTTCTACCCGGATATTGCTTCAAGTCTCCCAAGTTCGGTCTAGAGAGTTTGGAGTCATCAACCAATCAACTCAGATTCCACAAGTTGGTCAATAATATCAACATCTACCTTCTCCTATGGAAGTATCTTCAACGACTACGATATCTAGTTCTACTACCATCATCATAAATCAAAAGGCGTTGCATCAATCTTCGTCATGCACACGAGTTTGGACTTCGTCTACATTAAAATTCGACCAGGTCATCAACATTGCCATCTTCATCAATATCTTGCTATATCTCTTCGGCCTAGTCTACTCTGCCACCATCCATGGGAACTTTGTCAATGCTAGTCGTATCTTTTATCACCAGATGATTTCTTCGTTTCTACGATTGGTGGATTCCACTACCACCGTTAACAGGCAACTTTGTCTCTACAACCGCCTATTTTTTCTTGCTGCGGATCGTCATTTCCACCAGTTACTGATTAGCATTTTCGTCTTCATCGTTCGGTTATCTCCATCGTTGCCGACTGGCGGTCTCGCCATCATTTGTCACGTCCTGATAAATTCATCCCAAGTTAAAAATCGTTCGTTAAAAAGAATAATAGAATTAATTAAAATTTGAAAAGAAATCTCAAACACTAAAATACGAGCAAGAAAAATTCGAAAGTGGCTTGGAGTATTTTTTCTAAATTCTCCATGCCCTAAATTGGTCCCTCAATTTTTACGTGAATTTTTAGAGCACAAGAAATAATTTTAATGCAACAATAACCAATTTCAGATTTAATTAAATGGAAAACCTAAAAATAATTCTCTCCCTCTCTTTGGGCCACTTTCGGCCCAAAGTCCTCCTCCTCTCCCTCGGCCTGCCGGCAAAGTCCCCTTCTCCCTCCCTCTCTTTTCCCTCTTGGACTTTTTTTCCCCTTCTCGGCCCATCTCGTTTCCCCTCCCCTTGGCCCAGCCGCCCCCCACCGGCCTGCTCTCCTCCTCGCACGGCCTAGCTGGCCCAAGGAAGCAAGAGGTCGTCTTCTTCCTCCTCCACAGCCGAGCCGCCGCCTTCTCCTCTCTCTCCCGGCCGAACAGAGGCACCCCTGCCTCTTGATCTTCTCTCCCTGGTTGTTTCCCCTCCCATTTGATTGCAAAAATCGGTTCCTCTCCTCTTCCTCTTCAATTCCCCCTAGTTTCCCCCTCTTGATTCAGCTTAAATTCGTGGGGATTTAATCCTTCTCCTTTGGCTGCCATGGATGGCCTGTCGACGAGCTCCCCGGCCGTCCCCTCCTCTCCCCGGCCATCCCCTCCTTTCCCCGGCCGTCCCCTCGTCTCCCTGGCAGTCCCCTCCTCTCCTCCGGCCTATAAATGGCGTAGCATCCTCCCTTCCTCTCCTTTTGCCTCTCCCCGTGCGGCCTCCTCTCTCCACCGCGCCACCAACTCCGGCTGCCCGTCCCCATTGGTTGGAGCAGCGCCGACCGTGCCGTCGCCTGCCCCAACATCGCAGCTGCTTCCCTCTCTCCCAGCCTCGCCTTCGTCTTGTCCGAGGTCAGCCGGAGCACCATGGACGCCAGCAACCCATGGTGCCGCAGCCGCTGCACCGTCTCCAACCGCTGTCGTCCTCCTCGTACTCCGGCAGCCCTTACCGCCTTTGCCGGTGTGCTGCCCGACGTCGTGGCGTCGTTCTTTTCCCCGGCCACCGCTCGGTCTTGCCGTGCGTCGCAAACATTCCGTCGTCGTTCGTTGCCACCTTTGGCCGACCGATCCTCCTCGCTGGCATGTCGACCCGCTGCGTCGCGGCCGCCGTTGGTACCGCAGCGGCATGCTTCACGCCGGCCTCACTGTCGTTCGGCCACCGCTGCTGTCTTCGTCGTCCCCTAGTCGTTCCCGGTCGCGCTAGCCATCAGCTCTCCCTTCGTCAAGCCAAAGCCGTCCTCGTCATCAAGGTCGTTCACGTCATCGTCGTCTTCCTCTGGCCGCCATTCCCGTCAAGCCGAGCGCAGCCCGTCGTCGTCCGCCTCTTCGCCAAGCCCGAAGTTCGTCGAGTGCTGCCCGTTCGTCTTCGTCGTCCCCGAGTCGTCGCTGCTGCCCTCGTCATCGCCTTCGTCCTCGGCACCGCTTCGCCAAGCTCGTCCTCTCCTTCGTGCAAGGGTCGATGCCGAAGCCGTCTCCCCGTTCGTCGCCGCCCGTTTCCTCCGTTTGTCGTCGGTACTCGTCGTCGTCCCCTCGCCTCGTCGCGTTGTGGTAAGGTCCGCTCCCTCGCTGCCCCTTCCTCGTCCTCTCTGAGTCACCACCGTGCCCGTCATGCCGCTGTCGGCCCCGGTCTCGTCCATCGATGTCGACAGTCGTTCGGGCGGTCTTCGCGTGCACGTGTGGTAGTCGTGTTTGTGTGCCCGTTTGTCCGCCTCATGCTTGCCCATGTGTGCAGCCCATGTGGCATTCGTGTGAGTCCCCGCTTGTCGGCCCCTTGTTTCGGTTGACATGCATAGTCTCACTCCGTCCTTCCGATGGATCGTCTCTGTGAACCTGATCCACAGTGAACTAGCCGTCTGACCCTTTCCCGGCTGCCAGTCGCTCGATCCTTTCCCTTCCTCGAGCGATATTGCATTACACATAATTTAATGGTATAATAATAATTAAACAACTCGGAAATATCCACTTTAATTGCACCTAAATTTCGGATGGTCGTTTCTCGGCCATACGAGCTCCAAATTGACCCATTCAAACTGTTTAGTTTTTGTTATAACTTTAAGAACCCGTGTTTGTTGTTTTTATGTATTGTTTTTGTTTCATTCTTAGAGCTGTAGCTTTGTTTTGTTTGTTCGTGTAGTTGCTCTCGTTTCGGTGGTTCCTGTGGTGCAGCTCAAGCTCGTCGTTGAAGCTTCAGAAGCCTCCCTTTTTCCCTGAGCAAGGCAAGTCACGCTCTCCTTGAGCATATTGAATCCTAGTTTGTGGAAAGTATTTTTAATTTAAATTATTGCATTCGCTTTACTAAATTTACCGCGTTATAACTATTTTATTTAGCCTTTCCTACAATCCTTGTAACAGCCTTATTAATTGCTATTGTGTAATTACCTTTGACAACCCTAGGTAACAAAAACCAGCTAGTGTGAACACTATATGTGGTGCTTACTAGAAATTTTAGGATTATACTTAGCCCTGTTTAATTAGAAATATTTAGTTGTTTTATAATATCTAGACTTTGGAAATAACACTATGTTCTTGATTAATTGGATTAGAGGCTTGTTAGCCTGGACATGTTGGATCCCCTTTCAAAATTTCCAAATTTGTTTTCGGCTGGCCTCGAGGTGCATGGTTTTGTTAGTCGCACCTCAGTCGACATAAGGACCAGTCTTTGGGGCACGATTGCAAAGCATATTCCGTACTACCACATGTCTAATGGGTAAGGCTTAACGTATCGGTTAGTGCGGTCATGAACAACGAAGACATGGATAGGGATGTCGACGTCTCTGGCAGTACGCCCGGGGGCATGGACTGTCCGCTCAACCCAAGGCACCTGGCGGGAGAAGTCTATGTCGGTCTTCCTTGTTTAGGGCAGTACTAGACGCTGGGTTATGTCACGGTTTCTGCCCGTATGCTGTGGTGGCATGTGGCACGTGGTGACATGTGAGGAAAACGTGTCTTATGGGTAAAGATGTACACCTTTGGCCAGAGTATAAACTATTCGAATAGCCGCGCCCTCGGTTATGGGCAAGCGGAGCAATGACCCAAAGTTAGAGGTTTTATTTTGATGAATCGAAATAATTGGATTGATTATCTGTGGGCCTGGTTTAAGGCAAGATCGCGTTGGTGCGCGGCTTGATAATAATTTGACTAGAGATAAGCCGTGGTTTGATTAAAATGCCTTTAAATGATTAAATGTTTTGAAATGCTTATTTACCGCAAAATAACCCTTAGAAATGAATCCTTGTACTCCCTTGCATTAAGTGCATTTTCCGGTGTGGCTTGCTGAGTATGGTGGTTGTACTCATCCTTGCTCAATCTTTCCCCCTCTAGTTAGTAAAGCTCTTGAAGAAGTCTTAGGTGGAATTCTGGCTTATACCCCAGTTGAGTGCCTGTGAAGATGGAGCCGTAGGCCTGCTAGTCCGCTGCTGTTTTTCTTTTGTTGTCAGGCCTTATGTGTCTTTGTAATAATGTAAATATTATCGTGATAATTAATAAAGATGTGTCTTTTGTATCAAGTTTTTGTGGTGTACCTCGGCTTTTCCTGGGACGGGGATTAATACACTAGCGTTCGGGAAAGGTATTTTCCGGGCGTGACATCATTGCTTGCCTACATCGTCGCTGCTGATGTGCGCCTTTCTCTTCAACACCGACTTGCCTTGGTCGCTGCCGACAGCTACGTCTCCACCACCGACATCTTCGTTACCTCTGATGGGCAATTTTATCTTCACATTGGTGATCTTGCTTCCATACCGACTGCATCAATTGCTACCAATGGATAACCTTGACTGTGGCGCAAGGACAAGTAACGTGCTCAGGGGCTTACTAGCTCTAGCACGAGGATCATACCTTCAATTTGGACTTATTCTGGATATATGCAACATGGATTTATGGCCGCGAGCTTTTCTCCTACGCTCAAGGTTTGAACTAATCATTATTCCCCACAAGGGTCACAAGCTGAGTTCTTGTGTCAGTCGGGATCCAATTATCAAATCTACTTTGGTACATCCCATGAGGGATAACTATTCGGATCAGAAGCTATTCATATGAGATGCGCTCGGTCTACGTCACCCGGGAGATTTTTCACTCGAGAACATATTAATAGATGTGCCATACACATCATATTTTAAGGGTATCGATAGGCTTTCTCGTATTTGGGCCGAGAGCCATGAGAGGCCTACAGCCCATTATTCAGGTGTGGCTAGACACATGTCTCTAGGGACTTAAGCAGATTTACCTTGGCAATATGCACGTGTCTTACTGCTCAATGCCTTCAAAATCCTTTCATACAACAGTACACAACTTTTTGAGGGTTGGTACGATGCAACTTGGAAGGTGACAAACAGTAAAGTTTTTTATAACTGTCCTGGTAACTTTTCTATAGGTTGTAGGAGCTGTTTGGTTTTTTATAAAGCAATTGATTTTTATATCAATGCTATTTTGCCACCTTGGTGTACTTTTTTGATTAGGACCAATATTATGGCAAGAGCTATTTAATATTTTTGGTCACATTTTTCAGATGACTGATAAATTATGAGTTTATTAACTAGGATTTTCTATTGCTGAGGTTGGCTGAGTTGTATGCTCCGAGAGGACTCGGGCATAACGACTTGGATAAGCATGAGCTTGTCAGTACTCGGATTCATTATACACTATGACTTGATTATAAGGTTATGTGTTATGTGATTTTTTATGATTGCTTTTGGCTTAGGCTAGGAATTTATTTGTATCACCAAGATGAGTGTGATTATTATAGTTCTTGACTATATGTTTAGTTTGTTTTAACTAAACACATAGTCGGGGGCTACACCTAATTAGGTGCATCAATCGATGCACCTAAATATCTATTCTTAAGAAATTTTTTGAGATGATTTCAGCCCTTCACAGCCTTTCTATTGGATGATAAAGCACTCGGGAGACTTAGGCAGAGATGATGGAAGCACTCGGCGATAGAAACACTCGGCTAGGGAATTATTCGGCTATACGTTATTCTGGTTCGAGGCAAAGTTATCTCATCGACTGTGAAGGTCTCAGGGGCTACTGTGGAGATTATGGGTACCGGATACCCTGACGGCTAGCTTATCCGACTTACCATAGGGGATAGGTTATGACTCATGATTATGTAAACCGACTTAGGACTTGGGTATTACGTTACCATTGTGATAAGGTAACGGCTTATAGTGCAAAGTTGGTAAGATTGAGGAGTCCAACATAGAGTGTGATTAGGTCTCCGACTTGTGAACCTACCCTCCAAGACTATATAAGGAAGGTAGGGCATTCCTTGAGGGATAGATAACGATTATAGCGAAAGCATACGAGACAACAGATTGAAAGAGATCACGAGATCAATAAACCACTCGGCGGATCGAATCCCCGAAACAGGAGTAGGGTATTACCTCTCGTTGAGAGGGACTGAACCAGTCTAAATCTCTTTGCATATTAACCCATCGTGTTTGGCGCTTGACTGCTATCCCTAGTTTCTTATTGCTGAAACCAAGTTTCGACAGACCACAACCAGGTACCAATGATTCTTATTTCTATTAATCGGGATAAAGATATGCATTTTCAAGCTTTGTTTAGTTATTTTATGTTGATTAAATTGTTATGAACCTGTTCATTCTGGGCAATTTGGTTAGTAATTCTTGAGATGAATCCCATTTCTCTCTGTCGCATGGAGATCTCGTTCACGCGTTCAATCGATATTTTACCTGTGATGAACGTTGTCATCATATGTACTCTTCTGTGAGCTTGTGCCTCTTCAAGGTATTTCTGTTCTAGGTGCATGATGTATGTGTCCATGATCTACATTTTGAACAATTTAGTATGCATAAAAAATAGAATCTAATGGTACGATAGAGACTAAGTGGGATCTTACTTTGTCACTGATGTATCTAGCTTCGCCATCGAACAAGAACCGATTTGTCAGCAGTTGCAATTGTTCCTTTGTAAGAAGCAAACCTTCCATTCTCACCATAACACGGTCAGGCGGTGAAGTGTTAATGCAGTCAATGAGGAACTGGTCCTCTTCAGTGCATGAAAACTCTGCAATGATTACCCAATTAACTACATCGTCGCAAATGTAAAATGTCGAGTAAGGAAAAATTTGAAGCATTTCTATGAGTCATACCTTCGGAATGTGCTGGGGGGAGGGGCTGGAGTCGCCTTTTGTTTTTTCTTGGGGTTCTCTGGGTACACAAAGTCACTTTGTACTATTAATGTGCGGACCTTCCTGTTGTTCGTACCCATCTTGCAATATGCGAGTTATTTGTATCTTGTTTCTTTTTGGCCTGCTCCTACAAGTTACAAAGAAGAGTTTTTGGTAATAACAAGTTTGTTAATCGTACAGAGTTAGTGATCATAAAAAAAATTCGTTGATACCTTTAGTTTGGGGGAGGATGCCTGTGCCATACCATGTTTTTTTGTTGGACTTCATCCTTGCTCTTTGGCTACATGTCTACAGTGCAGGCATAGGTAATGTTGGTTCAAAAGGCGGTGCGTATAAAAATATATCTGACTTACCTCGGACTCAGTGGGTGTGTTGACTTGGGCCGACCCTTCGTGGTTTGTTTTTATTGTCTTCAACAACTATTGATTTACCAGCGTGCACAAATGATAATAAGTTAAATAGTTAGTCCATAATAAATGAGAATACTACTTCACATCTCGTACCTGAATTTCTTTTGTTAAATTGAATATATGTGCATTCATTATTTTAAGCTGCAACTGAACTTCCGCCATTTCTGTTGCACATGCCTCAGTATTTTCCTGCATGGAAAAATAATAACAACTTAAAAAAATTTGGAAAAACATCTGTGGCGAACAATTCCGTATGCACCATGTTACTTGGTTGGTTGGCATCTGTTTCAGAGCGATCTTTACTAGTATACTCTTTGGTGGCCTCGACAGGAAGCTTGATATAATTGACAATCTATTTTTGAAACACGTGAAAAAATTGTTAATAGTAAGCACTGTCCTAATTATGTGTAAAAAAATACAACACATAAATTACCTGTCCTACTCCATACATGATTTTTGCACGCTTTTTGGCCTTCTCCTCATCCCAGTATTGTATCAGTGGTCTGTCACGTCCGGTGTAATCTATGAAAGGATCTACGTGATTCACTCAAAATTCTCCCAGTACCAAACCTGCAAGAAATTTTTGAAAGAAAATTCTCAAGTCACATAAAACAAATTTAAACCATAACTTCAATGGAAATTTAAAGCTACCAGTAGCAGAATTTGGTTGCCCTGAAGATTGACCTCATCGCCCTGGAAACTAACTATAGACCTCTTCATATGGTTCAGGGTCAAGCTAGCCCAGTTGGTTCTTTTTATGTCTGGTATATTTAGGAGTAGATTGAGGTAATCTGAATGGAAAAATCTCTCAGTTGTAGGACAAAGGATCAGACCAATTGTTTATAGCACAAACTGCCTTTTAAAGTGATCGTCACAAGATTTGTTCAATTCCAATGAATGCCGCAAGGCTGATAGGGTTATCTTAGTCCCCTTTTTGTCTTTATTAGTGCAAACAGAGCGGCCTTTTTTGCTTGTGGGGCTTCGTTTTGATCTTTGTCCTTTGGGGCATCAACATCGACGACCTGGATGTTTGGTAGACAATAAAGACGACTTTGACTTTGTGTGCACTTCGGAGGAAAACACATTATAGTTCGTATATTATGTGCAAAGCCTATGGAGACGATCGTCCACATTGACGACGTTGTGCTGATGAAGGCTGATTTAGAATGTCTTGTTCGGGCTTACCCGTACGACGATTACAAAAAATGCATCAGCACAAAGGTATGCAAATGCGATATTATTGCATATAGTTATTGCAATATTGTCACTAAGTAAAGCATCATAACGTGCATTGTGGATGCAGATCATGAATTCATTTGTCAAGCATTTTGGTCAAACTAGGTCAATTACACGTCATAAGCAGATTTATTGTAACACCCTGAAAATTTCGGAAAGTAAAATTCGAGAACCAAAAATCTCTCTCGGAAAATTTTCGCAAAAACTAGCATCATGTTGGCTCTTCTAGATTTTATTCTCTTTTATATCGGTGCCATTTATACTATGAATTGAATCCTAAATGTGTTATTAAGCTGAGTATCCACTTAAGATGTTCTATTTTCTTTCTAAATTAGGTTTTAAAAACGGAGTTATCCTAAAAATGCTTTGAGAAGGGATTTACCAAAACTTTATTTGAGCTCCTTAGCCAATCTGCCGTTGGGCCCTTTTTGCAAAAGTCTATTTTGCCGTCCTTCCGCCCCAAACTCCTTGTCTCTTCCTTCTGGCTTAGCCCTGCAAGCCGGCCCAGCCAGCGGCTGCTAGCCGAGCTGAGCCGACCAGGCCTCGGCTTGTTCCCCATCCCAGGCCAGAGCCGCTACTGTCGCCAGAAGGCCACGTGCACCCGCCGCCATTGTTGCCGCCATGGCCGGCAGGGTCGACTGCTGCCTTCCGCTTCACCACCACAACCGGGCGTCGTTGCAAACCACCAAGTCGCGCCAAGAAAAGCCGAAGCCGCCCCGCGTCCACGGCTTGCGGTGCACCACCTGTGCAGTGTGCGAATGTGCACGCCCGCCCGCACCGCTCGTGGACAAAAGAGTGACACCGCTCCGAGCAATCTCCTTCCCGTTTTGGCAAAATCCAAAGCCGCCCACCAATCCCATGCGTCAGATGCACAGTGCCATTCCCAGGGCATTTATTGGTGTAGACTTCTCTCCTCTCCTTTCCGCCGCCGCCACATGCCCCACAGCGACGGAAACCGCCTCCCCATCCATCGTTCCACTCGTTTCGCTCTCAACCACTCCGTGGCGGCCGCGCTCGAAAGTCGTCGGCCTGTACACGATGCGCAACACTTGGGGGAGGCAAGGATGCCTCATTAATGGCGCATTGATGGCCGCAGGGAGACCGAACCACCTCGCGCGGACAGACGCACGATGGTGAAGGTATAAAAATGGCCGCCCGCTGCATCTCTCCTCACCTTCTCGCCGCACCACCCAGCTCGCCTCACCGCACACTAACCAGCAGTGCACACATCGTCGCATCGCTTCGCACCACCTCGGCCTACTTCAGGCAACGCCAAGGTTGGGGCAAGCCATGGGGACCACGGTCGAACACTTGGAGATGAGGACGAACTACGAGCTTGAGCTTCACCAACCCATAGCCCTACGCTTGTTGTTCTAGCCTATGACTGTGCTCGGTGTGCCGCTCCCCGACTGCCGCACGGTGAGCTCCATTCCACCCCCTTCCTTTGCTCTTCCCCCATTGCGCGTTGCTTTCCTGGATGCCGCAGCCGCCGCGGCACGACGCCTTCCTGAGTAGGCGTATCATCATGCCTGCTTGCCACTAACGGTCGTAATGGTATTTGCGTGTGCCATGGACCCCACTCCCTCTTAGCTATCAATGCCCGACACTATAGGACTTAGAGTATCGCTGCACCCGGCTCCTCCGTGTGCTAGCACACGTGCGCGTGCCCTGCTCCACATGGCACCGAGCCGCGCGAACCCTATTGCCGCCCTCACTCTTTAACTCACTTCGCTCGTTCGCTGGTAAGGACCCCCAACTACCCCACACCCTTCCCCGCACCATGCCCCACTGGGTAGCCCAATGCTGGCGTCCTGCTCATGCCGCTGCGCCGGAGTCGAGCCGCCATAGCCGATGCCGCTTCACGCCACTTCCGGCAATGCTAAGCAGGGGAATCAGCTCCCCTTGCATCTGTGATGCTCCCCAAGGCCGCCAAACGATCGATTTTGCCACGGCCCCAACAAATTTCACTGGAGACCGAGCTCCCTCCACCGCTCCCATGGCCGCCTCAAGTCTCCTCACCTCCACTGCCCATTCCAACCAAAGGCCGCTATCGCGCTTGCTTCGGAGGACCCTCACAACGCCTCAAAACCCTTTTCTCTCCTGTCCTTGCACCGCCACAGCCGCCGCTACGTCTGGGTCTTTATGCCCATACACGGACCGCCGCCGCACCCAGCCTCCTCTGCCTCCACACCGTCTCCCAGCCCCTCGCGCCGCCTCCCATGGGTGGCCATACTTCCTGCAACCTTGCCCTCTCTGGCCGTATTAGGTTCGGACCCGTGAGCTGACGTGAAGGCCAACCCTAGCGTCGTTGGCCTGTGTCCATGCGCACGAGGGAGAGAGAAGCATAGAGGGAGAGAAAAAGAAAGAGAAGGGAAAGGGTGAGACTGACATGTGGGCCCAAGGCCATCCTAATGGTCTATTTGACCAGGTCAAGGTTGACCCTGGCCCCACCTGTCATTGGCTCATCCTTTTCCTATATAAAAATAATTGTAGTACCAGAGAAAAAGGAGTAGGTCCCTCCTGTCAGTGAGAAAAGATATTTTCCTTAAACAAAATAATTCCCCAAAATTAGGAAAATGGCCGAATAGTAGGATTTTCCAATAAAGTTGATTTAATTCAAATTTGAAACTTTGACAGGCCATAACCCCCTCATTTTAAATCGGATTTCGATGAAACTTCCACCAAAATTCTTTTAAATTCAAGATCTTCAAAATGGCCCTGGTTTGGCATTTTTTTTATTTTAGGAGTTTTCCCTCTCAGTTAGAATAAGGAGTAGGTTATATTAATACCGCAATGAATAAAACAAGTTATATTTTTGAGGAGGAAACCAAAGCAATCTAGGACGAACCCTTGACTGAGCAAGGCATGTCACTACGCTCCCCCCTTGAGCATGTTGATCCTACTTTTATAAATGTGTTGATTGCGAATAGAATTGCATGCTAATTATAAGATGCATACCTAAACTTGATTGTTAGCACCCTTGAATCTGTTATCCATATTCTTTGTTGCCTGAGTCTATTATTTACGCATGGTCAGTTATTGACACTGCTTACCATTGCTGGTATAGACGAATGTACACTCCATGCTTATTATATGGATGTGATTGTGGTGATCACTCGGTGTGAATGATTGTCAAAAGACAGGTGGAGACATGAGCGCCACCCACAACTCAAAGAACTTTGCGAAAACAAAAAACTTAATATAATAAAATAATTTTGACTGGGACGGCACGGAGAGACTATATGTGGGTCTACAAAACAGCAAGCCGCCGACCTTGGTCAATTAAGGACCGAGTCAAGAAGCTATACAAGAAATGAACCGAGTACGATCGCATTTCTCAAATGGGTATAGACCCGATGGACTAGGTAACCCAAGTGAGGCGGCACCTGTCATGGTAGTTCTGTAGTTGTGACGATTGCGACGGAAGACGTGACGGATTGATTGGATCGATCGAATGACATGTCAAGAACTTAAAATACACCTAAGTATATTATTATATATTGTATAACCTCCTAGTACCTCGGGAGAGCCAAGACTCCTCTCACCACTAGCTCGAGGTAGGGTTGGGCGCTAGGGTGCAAAGGGGATTCATAGTCCTTGGAGCGGGTGTCGCAATGCGAGGGTAACTGAAAAACTAGGCCATGGCAAGTCTCATGTGTTGGGACTAGCCTCATGTGTTGGGCACGTCATGGAGTGCGGGATTAAAAGCGTACATCCACTACAGTGTGAGTAAAAAAAATCTATTCGAATAGCCATGCTCGTGGTTAATAAGCACCGGGACTTTACTACTCTTGACTAGCCTCATAAGATTTAATCTTGCTTAGAATAGGCTTGGAAAGGAATGGGTGACCTTGCCAATGTGCGGGAAGGTCGGAAAAATGGATGTGATGAAAAACTGGATGCGAGGGTAAACCTGAACAAGCGAGGCTTGGGGTAGGTAAATGAGCCCTCGTTAATCAACAACAACTTCAACTTAACGCTATTTTTAGCTAAACTTTCTAGGTCATAAGTTTGTGAAAAGATTTGTGAAACCTAGCTTTATGCAAATGAACCAAGCCATCCTTAAATTCCTATACATTAAATACATTATGTAGTAGTGGCTTGCTGAGTACGGTTGGTACTCACCCTTGCATAATTATATTCTTTTAGACATAGGTGATGCTGAGATCCCTTGTGAGACCATCCCAGAGGAGGGCGAACCTGAGGAGGCGCCTCAGGGTTTGATCCCCAGTCGATGCCTGTGAAGTATAGGTGAACCGCCGCAGCTTCGCTTCTGCTGCCTTACCTTATCCTCCAGATTTTGGTTAATGTATTCGACCAGACTTGGTGTATTCGGGTCCCACTTGGGCAACCCTTGTAATATTAAGTATTGTAAGACTTGACGATGCAGACTATGATGTACCAGATATGTAATGTGTGTATCCCAACCTATCGATCCAGGGAGTTGGTATTGTGAACACATTTGGTTCCCTGTGTTATAAAACTTAGGGGCAACATTTATTAGGCTTACTTAGAGAACACATCTATTGTCTCAATGCTAATAAACTATGACTTTTATGATGCTGTCGAGATAAGAAACATGGAGCAAAATATGTACAAATCCGCTGGTGTGAACTATGTGAACAATGATATGGTAAAAACATGTCTTACAAAATTTGAATAATTCTTAGTGGTTTTCCATTTTCTAACTTCAATTAATTGTTTTGGGCAGGGTTACAAGGTGGGAAACCCAGTTGGATACGTCTTGAGTTCCCTTATATATTTACATAATCGTATATGACTAAAACTATGAAACATCACCTTGGGAAACAAGGCAATACACTTTCTAAAGCCAAACATAACTTACGGATCTGGCCCACCTCCTATCTTTAGTCGGATAATCTTTCCATGTGGGTATATGGTATCCATTATCTTCACAAGAAACTTGCACAGTAATTACTAAATCACAAGAAGTCTTACTTTTTTGTAACTCTAAAGAATGAATTCATCTATTATCGAAACTTGGTTTCGGCAATAAGAAATTGGGGGTAGCAGTCAAGGGCCAAACATGATTGGTTAGTGTGCAAAGGGATTTAGACAGGTTCAGGCCTTCTATAAAGAAGTAATACCCTACTCTTGTTTTGGGGATTTGATCCGCTGAGTGGTTTATTGATCTCGTGATCTCGTGATCTCGTATACTTTAGCTATACTCGCTATCTGATTCTCTCTTTTTCGTCTATCACTTAAGGGACGCCCTACCCTCCTTATATAGTCTTGGAGGGTAGGTTTACAAGTCGGAGACCTAATCACACACTATGTCGGACTCCTCAATCTTACCAACTTTGGACTATAGGCCGTTACCTTATCATAATGGTAACGTAATACCCAAGTTCTAAGCCGGTTTACATAATCATGAGTCACAACCTATCCCCTATAGCTAGTTGGATAAGCCAGCCATGAGGGTATCCGGTACCCATAATCTCCACAGTAGCCCCTGAGACCTTCACAGTCGACGAGATAACTTTGCCTCGAACCAGAATTACACACAGCCGAATGAATCTTTAGCCGAGTTCTCCCATTGCCGAGCACTCCCATCATCTCTGCCTGAGTCTCCCGAGTACTTTATCATCTAATAGGAAGGCTGTGAAGGGCTGAAAATATCGCAAAAAGTTCTTAAGAATAAATATTTAGGTGCATCGACTGATGCACCTAATTAGGTGTAGCCCCCGACTATGTGTTTAGTTAAACAAACTAGACATATAGTCAAGAACTATAATAATCATACTCATTCGAGTGAAATAAATGCCTAGCCAAAGCCAAAAGCAATCCTAAAAAATCATATAACACATAACCTTATAATCAAGGCATAGTGCATAATGAATCCGAGTACTGACAAGCTCATGCTTATCTGAGTCGTTATGCCCGAGTCCTCTCAGAGCATACAACTCGGCCAACCTCAGGAATAGAAAATCCATGTTAAGAAACTCATATCAGTCATCTGAATAATGTGACCAAAAAATATTAAATAGCTCCAGCCATAATATTGGTCTTAATCAAAAAGAGCACACCAAGGTGGCAAAAAAGCAGTGACATAATCATAAAATCAAATGCTTTGCAAAAAACCAAACAGCTCCTGCAACCTATAAAAAAGTTACCAGGACAGCTATAAAAAACTTTACTGTTTGTTAGCTTCCAAGTTGCATCGTACCAACCTGCAACAAGTTGTGTAACTGCTGTATGAAAGGAATTTAAAGGCATTGGGCAATGAGACACACGCATATTGCCAGGGCAAATCTGCTTAAGTCCCTAGAGACACGTGTCGAGCCACACCTGTAATACGGGCCGTAAGCTCCTCATGGGTCTCGGCCCAAACATGAGAGAGCTCACCGATACCATAAATTTCCGAAGCGCCGTCGTCTTCCCCGTCGCTTCATCTTCCAAAAATTTCCCCTTTCGCGCTCCTGTTCACATGCTTTTCGTAGAAACCTAGAACTCGTGCGCATCCAAATCCATCCATCCGGAAGCTCGAGCTCCATCAAGATTCATCGTGCGCAACCAGTCTCCCGACATCTCCTCAAAAAATCCCCACTCCTGCTTCAAATTCACCTTTCCCAATCCGCATCCATGGCAGAGGAGAGAGAAATCCATTTCGACCAAAGGGCAACTTCGGACGTGAAGGAATCGACGCTGCGGGAGATGGTGAAGGACGGAGATCTTCCGGCCAAGGAGATCATTGGTTGGATCGTAGTCTTCATCCACTTCTCTTTATTGCGGATTTGGTCTTCCCACTTCCGAATTTTTCCGTGGCCTCCTGGAATACTATGGTCTCGAACTCTATCACTTGAACCCAAATTCCATTCTACACATTGCCATTTTCATCCATGTGTGCGAAGCTTTCTTGGGCATTCTTCCACACTTCAATCTTTTTCGCTGCATGTTCTCTCTCAAGGAACACCCAACCAAAGACAACCCCTATGTTGGTGGCGCCGGCTTTCATCTTCGCGGGACTCTCCGCAAAGATTACTTCTCTCTTCCTCTAAAATCATCCAATAAGGGCTGGCATGCGAACTGGTTTTACATCTCAATGCCAGCCCCCAGCTTGCCCGACTTCATCGGCCTCCCACCCATCCAAAGAGCCAACCGGAACTCTATTCCAAAAAACCAAGACTGGATCGAAGCGAACAACCTTCTGGCTAAAATCCTCGAGCTGAAGAATAAAGGCCTCCAAGGAGAACAAATCACCCGGCACTTCATTAAAAGTCGACTGGCTCCCATCAAGGAAAGATCTAAGCTAGCGTTCGAATACGAAGGCCAGAGTGACCCCAACCGGGAGGATCGTGAATCCCTGAACTTCCAGGTCTTGTCCGCTCGCATGTACAAGATTTTCTCTTCAGGAATTGCAGTGGAGTACAGCAACAAGCTGCCGATTGCTCCCTTTAGTCTTCTTCGACCACCTCCTCCGGTAAGTAGACTCTACAACTCATATCATTCTTTAACCCATTTATGTTCTTCAATATGTCTCAAGAGTACCGCTTACAGGCAAATGCTTTGATCATCTCTCGGCCGTACAAAGTTTAGCATGAAGATATGCCGACCGAGCCAACTACCAAGAAGCCAGCCGGCGACCCAAAAATCAAACCTCCGGTTAAAGGCAAAAGAGCTGCTACTGCTGTCGAAGAAACTAGCAAATGTGCTAGCAAAAGGAGGCTGGTCATGGACGACTCGGAGGAAGAGGCGGAAGAAACCCAAACTCCAAAGGCTAACATAAGCTCGCTGAGGCCATCCACAAGATCTGCTCCAAAAATCAGGAAGTCCAACAGGTACCCTTCATATAACTGAATTTGTCTTCTCATTGAAATCCTGCTTGTCTTCATCTTAATCATCCTTATCTTCTTCTACAGAAAACCTCAAGATATAGATCCCATCGAGCAGATAGAAAAAATAAATGCATCTGCAACGCCAGAAAAATCAAAATCTGCTAAAGAAGGGTCTCAGGACCCTCTCCCGAGTGAGGATATCCCAGAGCAGGAGCCCTCGACTGCCAGTCAGGACACCCCGACTGGAAACCAGCCGAATGAGTCCTTAGTCGAGTGCTTCTATCGCCGAGTGTTTCCATCACCTCTGCCTGAGTCTCCCGAGTGCTTTATCATCTAATAGAAAGGTTGTGAAGGGCTGAAAACATCTCAAAAAATTTCTTAAGAATAAATATTTAGGTGCATCGACTGATGCACCTAATTAGGTGTAGCCCCCGACTATGTGTTTAGTTAAACAAACTAAGCATATAGTCAAGAACTATAATAATCATACTCTTCCGAGTTAAATAAATGCCTAGCCTAAGCCAAAAGCAATCATAAAAAATCATATAACACATAACCTTATAATCAAGACATAGTGTATAATGAATCCGAGTACTGGCAAGCTCATGCTTATCCAAGTTGTCTTGCCCGAGTCCTCTTGAAGCATACAAATCAGCCAACCTCAGGAATAGAAAATCCAAGTTAGTAAACTCATAATTCATCAGTCATCTGGAAAATATGACCAAAATATTAAATAGCTCCAGCCATAATATCGGTCTTAATCAAAAAGCACACGAAAACGGCAAAAAAGCATTGACATAATCATAAAATCAAATGCTTCGTGAAAAACCAAACAACTCCTGCAACCTATAAAAATGTTACCAGGACAGTTATAAAAAACCTTACTGTTTGTCACCTTCCAAGTTGCATCGTACCAACCTTCAACAAGTTGTGTAACTGCTGTATGAAAGGATTTTGAAGGCATTGGGCAATAAGACACGCACATATTGCCAGAGCAAATCTGCTTAAATCACTACAGACACGTGTAAAGCCACACCTGTAATATGGGCCGTAAGCTTCTCATGGGTCTCGGCCCAAACATGAGGAAACCTAGCGATACCCTAAAATCTCTGAAGCGCCGTTGTCTTCCTCGCCGCTTCATCTTCCGAAAATTCCCCCTTTCGCGCTCCTGTTCACAAGCTCAAGCTCGAGTGAGGATATCCCAGTGCAGGAGCCCCCGACTGCCAGTCAGGACACCCCGACTGGAAACCAGCCGGACGAGGGCAAACAAGGCTCATGTAGTCAAGAAACATTAGTTGAAGATCCAGCTCCAAGGATAGGTAATTTTTAATATTGCCAAAACTCTTGTTTTAAACATATCTTCTCATTCTTCATCTTCATTCATTATCCTTAGAGCAAACAACCGAAGAGGAGGAAATTACCCGACTGAAGTTTTCAGAAGACTCAGTCCCTCCAATAAAAATCGAGTGGCGGGATGCTGAAGGCAAAAGGCAGGGCATCGTGCTGAACAAGGAAAAAGAAGCCGAAGAACGCGACATGCTCGTTGCCAACCTCAATGAAGCAACCCGGCTAATGAATGTATGTATAAACTTGTCATATCTCAATCGCATATTCTTGTTCAATCAATTGATTCAATCTTCGTGATGCAGAGAATTCATCGCCGCTCGATGGCTAAGTCAGACACTCTCGAGAAGCTGGTGCCTCACGTGAACTCTTTGGAGAATATTCAACAAGATCATAAGAAAGCCAGAGAGGAAGCTGCAACTAGAGAGGTTGTCTTGAGGGAAGAAATCAATAAGCTTCGAGACATGAACCTAGAACTCCGTGGTTCAATCGGAGGTAAGAAAAAATCAGTCTATCTTGCTCTTGCATAATTTGTTTGACACTGATGATTCCAAATCTTCACGCTATAGCCAATGTATCTAAAATTGACTCCCTCAAGGCTCAATTAAAAAAGGCAGAAAACGACAATGCCAAACTTGAGTCCGACAAGAATAAAGCCTTGGAAGAAATTGAAGGTAAGCCTTCAGATTCGTATTCCTTGATCTATCTTAGTCTTGATTATTTGCGTAATCTGAAGCATATCAAACTTGTAGCTAATAAGATAAAATCCCATGCTCAATTTGAAGTGTTTGCCGAAAAAGTCCGAAGAGCCGAAAGAGTCAGAGATGACATTGCCAACGCCGCGACGCCAATAGTGTCAGCACTCTATGAAAACGGCCTTGGGACAAGCTCCTTGGATGTTGTCGAAGTCTTCGATAAACTCAGAACAGCGCCAAAGAAATACATCGAAAATATCACGGATGCTGCCGTCATGAGTGCGAGCCATACCTTGGCGATGACAAAGGCGCTCTATCCTCGGATAGACGTAGGCTCGATAGGAGATGGCTTTGCTGATGGCACCACTGATGAACAAGCCTCAGAGCTTATAAATGAAGCACAGGACTCGGCAAAAAAAATTGCTGCCGATGTAGTCGAAAACTTCCAAGGGTAGACTTGCTGATGTAACATAACTTGTAATTGCTTAGTTTATTTATGCTTATGTTTTAATTCAAGTCTTCACAAATAATTTCTTAAAAATTTTCGTCCGACTGTCACCAAGCCTAGACTTGATTAAGTCATCAAAAAAATTTGTCAGTCCTTATCTGCTGAACTCAAACCAGAACAATCAACAATGATAAACCAAGTATGAACAAGTTATTATTGATAAAAAACAACACACTTTATTGCTATTTGTAGCCCCCGACTGACAACTCAAGATGTCATCTTACTTGAGGTCGGCAGTCGAGAAAAACATGATACAAAATCCTTAAGTATAGTATCGACATGCTCAATATTCTAGGAATTCTCCACCAGGGTTCCATCCTCACGCTTCAGACGGTATGCTCCTGGCCGGGTGACCTCAGCAATTATATAAGGGCCTTCCCATAGTGGAGATAACTTGTGTTTGTCCTTTGTAGTCTGTATTTTGCGTAGAACCATATCGCCGACAATAAAAGCTCGTGACCGAACATTGCGATTATGATAACGTCGAAGTCCTTGAAGATACCTTGCTGACTGAACCAATGCAGCCTCACGAGCCTCTTCCAGTCGGGTCAAGTCGTCAACTCTGTCTTGATCATAGCGTTCATCGTTGAAACTGCGAACTCGTAGAGATTCGAACTCCATCTCACTTGGCAACATTGCTTCCGCGCCATAAACCAAGAAGAAAGGTGATTGACCAGTAGCCCGACTGGGTGTAGTCCGTAGCGACCATAGTACCGAAGGCAACTCTTGAACCCATCTTCCGGCGTAAGGACGTAGCCTATCAAACACCCAGGCCTTGATGCCTTGAAGAACCATACTATTGGCGCGTTCGACTTGTCCATTGCTTCTGGGGTGTGCCACTGATGCATAGCAAATCTTGATTCCAAAATCTTCACATAACTCTTTGAAGACGCCTCCGGTAAACTGAGTCCCGTTATCGGTTATGATCCTATTTGGAACACCAAACCGGTGCACGATGTTTAGAATAAAATCTCGCGCCTTATCCGCAGTTATTGTAGCAACCGGTTTAGCCTCAATTCACTTGGAAAACTTGTCGATCGTGACGAATAGATGCGTAAATCCTCCTGGAGCCTTCTTGAAAGGACCAACCATGTCTAAGCCCCATACTGCAAAAGGCCATGATAAAGGGATTGTTTGTAGCTCTTGGGCTGGGATATGGCTTTGTCAAGCGAAGAACTGACAACCTTCACATGTGCGGACCACCTTGTCGGCGTCGGAGATCGCTGTGAGCCAAAAAAACCTTGCCTGTAAGCCTTGCCCACCAAAGTACGCACCGCAGCATGACTGCCGCAAATTCCCGAGTGAATATCTTGTAGCAATTGCCGTCCCTCCTCAGGCGTAACGCATCTCAACAAAACTCCAGAAGGGCTTTTCTTGTATAATTCTGAATCGACCATGACATAGCTTTGACTGCGACGTCGGACTTACTCCGCATCATCTCGGTCTTCCGGCAGCTCTTGCTGAGTCAAAAACTTGATGAACGGTGTCCTCCAGTCGGCGTCGAGCATGGCAACTTGGTCTGTAGCTTCTTCATTGGGGACTGATTTCTTAGCAACAGTCGGCTCGTAGAGGTGTTCTACAAAAACGTCAGTCGGGGCTGCTTCTCGCTTGGACCCAAACTGCGCCAACTCGTCTGCCGCTTCATTGTTGTGTCTCAAGACGTGAGATAACTCCGGTCCATCAAACTTGTCCTCAAGTTTGCGAACTTCTTGTCGGTAGGCCTCCATGTTATCGTTCAGACAGGACCAATCCTTCATTACTTGGTTGACCACCAGTTGGGAATCTCCTCGTACAACCATCTGTCGTATGCCGAGCGACACTGCGATTCGTAGGCCATGAAGTAAAGCTTCGTATTCAGCGACGTTGTGTGAGACAGGAAAGTGTATATGAAGAACATACCGTAGCCTCTCCCCAGTCGGGGAAATCAAGACGACCGCTGCTCCCAAGCCGGTGACTCATTTAGATCCGTCAAAATAAATGGTCCAGTATTGCAGCTCCTCCCTAGGTACATCTTCTTGACGCTCGGTCCACTCTGCCATAAAGTCCGCCAAGACTTGAGATTTTATAGACGTTCTTGCCTTGAAGGTAATATCCAGCGGTATCAACTCCAAAGCCCACTTCACAATGCGTTCAGTTACCTTCCGGTTATGGATGACATTGCCGAGTGGAAAAGACGTGACCACGGTAACCGAGTGACTCTGAAAATAATGAGACAACTTCCTGGCTGTAATTAGAACTCCATATAGTAGTTTTTATACCTGGGGGTAGCGGGTTTTGGTTCCTGCCAGCACCTCGCTAACGAAGTAGATCGGCCTGCACCTCGCTAACGAAGTAGATCGGCCTTTGAACTTTCTGAGCTCGTCCTTCCTCCTCGCATTTGATGACCAAAACCATGCTGACCACCTGGTGAGTTGCGGAAACGTAGAGTAACAGAGGTTCTTGAGGGTGAGGTGACGCCAACACGGGTGGCGTTGTGAGGAACTCCTTGAAGTCTTCAAAAGCTTTCTGGGCCTCGGTGGTCCTTTGAAAATCATTCGTCTTCTTCAGCAACTTGAAAAAAGGCATTTCTCGTTCACCAAGTCTGGAAACAAAATAGTTCAGTACTGCCATGCAACCAGTAAGCTACTGGACGTCCTTCTGGGTATTCGAGGGCTTCATGTTTCGGATAGCGTTGATTTTTTTTGGATTTGCTTCAATGTCGCGATGAGACACCATAAAGCCAAGTAGCTTGCCTGACGGTACACCGAAAGTGCACTTCTCCGGGTTCAACTTCATTCTGAAGGCCCGAATATTTGCGAAGGTTTCTTCTAAGTTAGCGATCAGGTCTTCTTTCTGCTTGGTCTTGATGATGACATCATCGACGTATGCTTCCAAGTTCCTCCCGAGTTGGGTTTGGAGGCATCTCTGAATCATACGCTGATAGGTGGCTCCGGCGTTCTTCGGGCCGAAGGGCATCACGAAGTAGCAATAAGCTCCGAACGGGGTGATGAATGATGTCTTCAGGCAGTCGGATTCCTTCAGGCTGATCTGATGGTAACCCGAGTAGCAGTCCAAGAAGCTCAGAAGCTCGCAGCCGGCTGTTGAATCGACGACTTGATCAATACGGGGCAATCCAAAAGGATCCTTGGGGAAAGATTTGTTGAGGTTGGTGTAGTCCACGCACATGCACCATTGTCCTGTCTTCTTCCGAACTAAGACCGGGTTGGCTAACCAGTCGGGGTGGTAAACTTCCTTAATGAATCCTGCTTCCAAGAGCTTGGCGAGTTCTTCCTTGATAGCATCTTTTCGATCTTGGGCAAAGCGATGGAGTCGTTGCTTTATAGGTTTCGCGTCATCTTTGACGTTTAATGAGTGCTCGATCACCTCCCTAGGAATACCCGGCATATCAGACGGTTTCCAAGCAAAAATATCTTTATTATTCTGGAGGAAGGTGACGAGCGCGCTTTCCTATTTGGGATCTAACTCCGTGCCTATTACAGTAGTTTTAGAAAGATCGGAGGGGTCAAGGGGAATCTTCTTCGTCTTGGCGTCGCCTTCTCCCGACTTGGCTATCTTCTTTGTAGGGATTTCGCCTTCTCCAGATGTCAATGCAGCCAGTCGGACTTATTGCTGGCCACGTAATCTCTCGCGAGTTTGGGCCATGTCACAGCTTTCCTTGTCGCAGGTGAAGGCTTGCTTGACGTTGCTGCGCAGGGAGATAACTCCGTTGGGACCGGGCATCTTCATCATGAGGTAGGTGTAGTGTGGTACCGCCATGAACTTGGTGAGCGCAGGTCTTCCGATGATCCCGTGATAGGCTGCTTCGAAGTCGGCAACCTCAAAGCTGATGTTTTTTGTCCGGAAGTTCACCCGAGTGCCAAAAGTAACGGGAAGAGTGATATGCCCGAGTGGCGTAGATGATAGCCCTGGGATAACTCCATGGAAGGGGGCTGAACTTGGCTTCAATTCTGCTCTCGGGATTTGCATCTCATCCAGCGTCTTGGCGAAGAGGATGTTGAGGGCGCTGCCGCCGTCGATGAGGACGCGCTTAAGCTTGATGTTGCGAACCACCGGGTCTAGTACCAGGGGATACCGCCCCAGGTGAACTACTCGGTCAGGGTGATCCGAGCGGTTGAACGTGATAGCCACCTCTGACCATCGTAAGTAGCGTGGGACTTCGGGTTGTACCGCGTTGACTTCTCTGTCGGTCAGCTTCTGCTTCCTCTTGGACTCGTACACCAGCGGTCCCACGAAGATATGATTTAGCTCGGCCCTGTGGTCTTGAAAAGGCTCTGAGCTGCCAGCCGGGTCGTCCCTCTTGGTTTCCGATGTGCTGGCTTCATCTGCCGGCTTCTGGCGTAGTTGAGCTGCGTACTGTTCAGCGAATTGCTTGTAGATGAAACAATCTTTGGCCGCGTGCTTGTGATTCGGATGATGAGTGCATTGGACGTTCATGATTTTGTCATAGGCGGCGACTCTGGGACGCTGTTGGTAGTTTGACGTTGTGGCCACTAGATCCTCGGGCTTACGCTTGCGATCTTTCTGGCCATTGTTGCCGTTGTCCTTCTTAGGACGCCAGCTGCTTCCGGATTGCTTGTCGTCCCTCTTGTCGTGCTTGTCTTGTCGTGAGGCCTTGATTGCATCGTCAGATTTGGCGTAGGAGTTTGCTGTCTCGAACATCTTCTTGACCGTCTTCAGTGGCTTATGCCCGAATTTGCCGATCAACAGCTCATCGCGGACGCCTTTTTGGAATGCGGCCATAATGATGTCGTCGGTGATGTTGGGGATCTTATTTCGCTTCTCCGAGAAGTGCCGAATGTAGTCCTTCAACGACTCATCTGGCTTCTGAATCACATTGTAGAGATCGAAGTGGGTCCCGGGCCTTTCAAAAGTATCCTGGAAGTTGGCGATGAAGTGGTCGCGAAGCTCGCTCCATGAATTGATCGAACCTCTTGGTAAACTCGTGAGCCAGTTCCTAGCTGAGTCGGCGAGAGCGACGGGCAGGTAGTTCGCCATGGCCTTGCTATCTCCTCCTCCTGCGCGGATGGCGAGGGTATACACGGTCAACCACGACTCGGGGTCGGTCTTGCCGTCATACTTGTCGATCCCTGTGGGCTTGAAACCACTCGGCCAATCCACTCGACGCAGGTCCCGAGTAAATGCGGGCACTCCATCGTCGTAGTCATCGAGCGATCTCCTTCGGTCTTCATAAGAGGGTCTGTTGCGCTCCCGATGGCGCCGGTCAAGTACCTCCCTCAAGTCACTCGGCGGGGGCCTTCGAGAGCTGCTCTGGTAGTTGGATTGATATCGAACCCGATCGTGGACGGGTGGCCGGCCGAGACCTCTCTCATGAGAGTTGGCCGATTGCTCTTGATGCTTCCATGCTGCATTGTGGCGAGGGTCTTTGGACTTGCCGGGTGTCTTGCTCTGCTCCTGCCTCCGGTAGTCTTGATCTCCTCCTCCTTGCGCTTGCTTTCCTCCTCCATATGCTTGCGCTCTTGCTCAAGCTTGGCTCGTTCTTCTTCTGCAATCCTTCGGGCCATGGCCGAGTCGGTCTCGGCTACTTCGGCCATGAGGACGTTGAGGGACATCAGATCGTAGTCCTTGTCGAAGTCGGAGTCGTTGAATTCGTCCGTGGAGATGTCGTAGAGGTCGTCGAAGTCGGAAGAGCTGTGGTAATCATTGAGCTCCATAGATGAGCACGACCCGAGCGATTGGAGTATGACGGCGATTTTCCTTGAGCCCGGATCGAAGCATGATGACGATTCTCCCAAGTGGATTGATTCCAACTCGGAAGACAGAAGATCGTGGTAGACCTTAGCATCGTCCAGTAACCCGAATGGCACCGTGAGGTTTTTCCCCTCCCGACTGGTTTGAATCTGAGTCCAGGAGAAAGAGCTTGCCGAATTTGTCGGTGATGAAGTCGAGGCTGCCGAAGCGAAACGCCTGCCTAGGGGCGAAGGCAAAGTCGTCGAAGCCTGATGAAGATCTCATTGCGTTGGTCGGCGAGATTAAGAAGAAAACTTGACGCACCGCCCCTACCTGGCGCACCAACTGTCGAAACTTGGTTTCTGCAATAAGAAATTGGGGGTAGCAGTCAAGGGCCAAACACGATGGGTTAGTGTGCAAAGGGATTTAGACAGGTTCAGGCCTTCTATAAAGAAGTAATACCCTACTCCTGTTTCGGGGATTTGATCCGCTCAGTGGTTTATTGATCTCGTGATCTCATGTACTTTAGCTATACTCGCTATCTGATTCTCTCTTTTTCGTCTATCCCTCAAGGGACGCCCTACCCTTCTTATATAGTCTTGGAGGGTAGGTTTACAAGTCGGAGACCTAATCACATTTTATGTCGGACTCCTCAATCTTACCAACTTTGGACTATGGGCCGTTACCTTATCATAATGGTAACGTAATACCCAAGTTCTAAGCTGGTTTACATAATCATGAGTCACAACCTATCCCCTATAGCTAGTCGGAAAAGCCAGCCATGAGGGTATCCGGTACCCATAATCTCCACATCTATTTTTCAAGAATATATCATCAAAAGGAAAATGACAAACTATTGTCACATGAGAGCATTGTTGCTTTAGAAAAAATTCGAACGGCAATGTTCACTACAAATGTAAAATCATATTGCTGCTTCACCAACAAAATAAGGTGCCAGAATGTGAAAGTCACTGAACTCCAAAGAATCCTTTACTGTTCCCCCAGACTTGCAAAATAAAATCACACCCAAATTTCCACACAGTAAACTCCTTACGAGTTTTTGATATTAAAAATACTCTAAGTAACAGTGAGCTATAAATAAGATTCAATGGTACTCCAATTGGTCAGCCCACTCCTATGTTTACTCACTCCACATACTCAATAAGCAAGTTTAGTCAACATGTAGAGGCTTGTACCAGAGCAGCACTCACAACTTGACAACTTAACTTGAGGCGCTTAAAATTCAGTAGGTTAAGCCTAATTTGAAAGAAAATTCAGAACTTAAGCTCAGATTCCAAACAAAAACCATTACAACTTCAGATTTCAGAACTAAAGATGGAAATTTCAGAACAAGGTTACCTTAATGTTGGGCGAAAAAGGTTTAACGTGTAACCCTCTTATTTGCACAGGACTCATGGCACGTCTTCAATCTCTTAGATGGAATCCTTCCTTTAGGAACAATCTTATGTGGATCGAAGACTCCCTCACCAGTGGGTTGGTTCGGCGCTGAGAAGTGAGCTGGCAAAGGACCAAGTGCTGTCTCATTAACGGTACCCTCGTTCTTGGCACCTTCCCACATAATATTTTCAAAGAAATCAATGACTTGCTGTGACCTCTCAAGACTCAAAGAAGCTTTGAATAAAGCCTCATTAGCCATGTTACGCAGAAGGCGGTACCGATCCATCTGTTCGGACCACTCATGCACAATTGCAGTTCTAACTAAAGGGAACGTTGACTTCGCTTCCAATGTCCATCTAACCACAACACAACACCAAAGAATAGTGCCAATTCCAAGATACTTTAGAACCGTGAATATATGTGAGCATGGTATATCTTTGCTATTCATCATCCGACAGTAATACTTGACACCCTTCAACAATGCTCCATCAAAAGCACAGCTTATTTCACCATGCACTTTATGGTCATCTTTCAAAGCAATAGTGAAACTTCGAGCCTCATCCGGCTGCCTCGCCTCTACAATCACCCATTTAGATATTTTTCAAATCTCTGCCCTTACCTCCCTGAAAATGACATGGGTGAAAATGCGTGCAACACCTTCTCCAATGCTTCGGCACCAATTTTAGTGAATGGTACCGATTGTGAATCTTTAGCATCCAGCTCAACCTCATTTCTGCGCATTGTTGATGGTTGTAAAGAACCAATTTCGACCACCAACTATCATAATAAATAAAGGGAGAACTAGCATTTCTTACATGTATATCAATAATAAATAATGTAGTTATACTAGACTTGGAGAATTAAAATGGATGCAGAGAATATACATCAAAGTGAAGGAGAAATGAAGCCGACATGCGAAGAAACACACCTACGACGAATCACGTGCGAGCACACTGATTGAGGGGCCCATAAGTCAGGCAAAACTGACCTAAAGTGGGACCAAACTGCCGTGCACCGCGTTCGAGGCTCACAAGTCAGTCGTGGTGAACGGCGGTGGAGAGGGGTGGGGCCAGGGGTTCGGTCGAACCCTTGGTTCGGCTGAACCGCCATAGCCACCTCAATCAGTGTGCTCGCACGTGAGTATATGTTCTATGAGTAGTATTTCTTTATTGAGTATATGTTCTATGAGTAGTATATACTTTGTATATCTGCTTCAACCTAGGCTAGTCGATCCATGCTACGGGAAAGGTCTAATGACCTTTATGGGTTGCTCTAGCTCTAAATTATCCATCCGAAGGGTAGGAGTTCTGGGGGAGTTAGTGATATTATTTACTAGCATAAGTATAGTGCTTCGGTTTGATAAATGCCGTTGGATGTCGGTGTGCCCCATGGAAAGTGAGGTAGGCGGCAGGTGGGACAGCCTTGTCCGTCCTTTGTATTCCTCCACGTTCGGGTATGACGTAAGAGTGCGTAAATGCCATAACCACATTGGCAAACCAACAGAGAGTGGTCTCTCGATAGTACCTGGATGCCTGAAACTAAGTCCTTTGTTGTAAGCATGTATATGTTAGGTGTATACTAGACATGATTAGTATAGAAGTACACTTGTAGCATAGTCTTTACTACTCTTTTCTACTAAACATTAATATAAAGGTGAATCTCCTGTGTGTCACACTACTCCTTAATCATATTTATCCTAACCCATGTTTAGACTATGGTGAGTTAATTATAGATTGATTAATGATGTATAAACTATGTCTTTACACCGTCGCCTTTCTTGCAGAAATATACATACGATACACTTGAGAATATTCATGGGTGAAGTCCTACAGCGGTATCCCATGTGCTTTTGGATTTATCTGTGAACTCAAGAAATACCTACAAGCATTTCTGGCATCATTGCCGGGGAAGGCACTGGCTTAAAGATAAAGTTATATACATCTATAATCATCCTATGATTAATGAAACCTTGGTCCAAACAGGTTAACCTTGATTTGTTTTCTTTTTATGTGAAAATAGGTAGTGTATGACCGGTTTCAAGCTTCCAACAAACTTCATTGATAATCCAGATAAAGTTGTGAGAAGAGTCTGACCTTGCATCGTTTCTCCACAAATCAGACTCTCGGCACTCAAACCAGTCATCTTTGCACCATCATGCTCACAGCCGATGGCTCAGAAGAACCTCCATGATTACTTGGCCCCTTCTACTTCCAATGTGCCCGTTGGGCCAACTATCAACACTGGAGATGCCAATTTGTGGTCAAGACGGGTCTGATCACTATGGTGCAGGCCACCCCATTCGATGGGAAGGCCAATGAGGACGCTAACGCCCATCTCCAACAATTCCTTGAGCTCTGCGATACCATCGTCATCAAGGGAGTGACTCAGGATGCCATCAGGCTCCGTCTGTTCCCTTTCTCTCTACTCGGGAGAGCAAAGCAGTGGTTCTACTCCAAGAGAGATGCCATAGACACTTGGGAGAGATGCTCGACACCGTTCCTTGCGAAGTTTTTCCCGACGGGCAAACCAACTCCCTTAGTGGGAAAATTTCAAGTTTTCAGTAAGCAAGCAATGAGTTGATTCTGGAAGCATGGGAGAGACTCCAGGAGTACATCTTGGCTTGTCCTCACCATGGGATGCACAACGGGCTCATCATCCAGAACATCAACAATGGGCTGACGTAGTCGGCTCGTGACCATATTGATGCTGCTGCTGCTGGAGGAGCCTTCTTCTCGTTAATTGTCGCTCACACGTCAGAGTTAATCGAGAAGATGGTCTCCAACCAAGGCTGGAGTGAAGAGCGACTCCAACTGCGTCAGTGGGGCATGCACACTGTCAAGGAGACGGACATGCTCGCTGCTAAGATGGACCTCCTTCTGAAGCGCTTGGACGAATACGCTTGGGACAAGGCAGAGATGTACGGTACTGCCCAGGCCTTGGACATTCCAATGACGTGTGAGACCTGTGATAATACTGAACATTTGGGAAACGATTGCCCCGAGACCCGTGAGGACATAATCTTCATGAACAACAATAATGGGAACTGTCCACAAGGAGGCGAGGGGTGGAACCAATCACGCTCATATTACCAAGGAGGGAATAATGATTACTTCATCCTAACCAACCCTCCTTGAAGAATCTTGTCTTTGGTCAGGCCAAAATCAATGAGATGATGTCCAAAAGACTGGCGGGCAATGACAAAACCTTGGAGAGCATCTACACCAAGATGGAGGGACTGTCCTCGACTATCAAAAACCAGCTGAGCCTTAAAGAGATGCTAGAGACTCAATTAGCTCAGCTGGCTGCTGCCGTTCCCTCTGCCGAGACAGGGAAGATCCCAGGGCAACGCGAGCCATCCCTGGAGAATGTCAACGCGGTCACCACGAGGGGAGGCAAATCAGCTCGTGATCCGCCGTACCCAATTGAGGCAGCCAAGGGAAAAGAGACCCAGGAGGAGAAACCCGCTCCTTACAACTCCAACGTGGCACAAGAAGGGAGGATGACTCCATAGGAGTTCATTGATACGAACATCCTACCATTTCCTCGTTGCAACAGGAACTCAACTGTGGATGAGCAATTCAGCCGATTCATCGAGGTAATCCAGAAAATATATATCAATATCGCATTACTGGATGCGATGAAGGTGTACCTATGCACGGTACCTCAAGGACATCATCAGCAACAAACAGCCATTGCCCACCACAGAGATCGTCAAGCTGACAGAGGAGTGTAGCACAACTATACTCAATTGGCTTCTTAAGAAGAAGAAAGATCCAGGGTGTCCCATGATCAACTGCACGATCGGGACACAACACTTCGACCATGCCTTGTGCGGCCTTCGAGCAAGCGTCAGCGTCATGCCCAAGGAAGTTTTTGATCAATTGAACTTCACTACTCTCTTGTACACCCATGGTGTTGCAGCTGGCCGACACCATGGTCCGTTACCCGACGGGAATTGCCAAAGATATTCCAATGAGAATCCGGGGTTGTTTCATTGCTGTCAATTTGATAGTATTGGACATGGACACCAACAAAGATACAACACTTATCCTTGGGCATCCATTCCTGAGCACCGCGGATGCATGCATTGATGTGGGAGCCAGAGAAATTTGACTCCACATTAATGGCAAGGAGGAGAAGTTTGATTTCCAGCCAGGAAGGATCAATGTTCCATGATTAAGATCAAGTACGGGCCAAACAAGCAGAATATCCATGAAGTCGAAGTGACACCCCTGAAGAAAGACTGCCTTGTGGCATTCATGGAGGAGGTATTAACGAGGGAATTCCCCCTCTAATATCGGAATGTCAAGACGCCAAAAAGGCAAGGGGTGCAACCAAGGTCGCAGCCCCCGAAGTCTGCTGAGTCATCCACACCGGCAAAACCAAGGAAGGCCTAAAGAGTGTGGGGAGTCAAGAAACTGCAGTCATCCATCTCATCATCTCTAGAGCCGGACGTCGTGACAAATTAAATAGAATGGAGAAGTCCCACTTGTTGGACATAAAATAATGAGTCCTCCGCCGAAGGGTAAACTCGGTAGTTATCTCATATTTATTTTCCAAATTGCATATTTGATTTTCAATTTGCATTTGCTTTTCCCAATCATATTTGAATTTCCAACCCTTTGCATTTTAAAAATCCTTTTGCTAAAAACCAAATTTGAGATATAACAAAGTTAGTGGGCTGATCTCTCTTGAAATGAAGACCCACTAATTTAAAACTTTGGATCCATGTGAGGTGGTTCCCTAATCTTATCTTCTTGAAAATCAAAATGAGACCACTTGAGCATTTAAAGAGGTATGAATTGGAATTTTTCTTGGAACCAATCTTTCACTTTTATTTAATGGAGAGTGCTATTATTGTTGCCTTGAAAGGAAAGCACATGGGAGGGCCAAAAGGGGTCGGCCGAACCAGGGATGTCTCTCCCCTATAAAAGCCACTCCATGACTCTTGTTCTCCTTGCCCCAAACCAAACTGCATTTGCTTGCCCATGGATTCTCCCTTCCTCTTATAGTTTCTGTCATGTCCTTGTCTCAAGTTTGAGAACACAACTTCACTTCTCTCTTCCTCGTGCATTCCATGTTTACCTTAAGTGTTGAATTACAGAACGTGTTGTGGTGGTGCCACTACCCCACAAGAATGATTGTTGTGGCGTGTTCTCACCCACAAGAATGATTTTTGTGGAGTGTACTACCCACAAGGACAATTTTATGGTGGCAACCAAGCTCCACAAAAATGACTAACTCTTGGAGGGCTAACTAGCTTTTGCTAGCGTAACCCCTTCTTTTGAGTGTTCTTGTGTGTTCTTTGCTCGTATGTGCAGGATGAAGAATAGCGCAAAATGTTTCCTCAGCGCAATGAAGCGGGCTGCAAGTTTGAGCTCACATCACTATTCTCACACCTCGAGTGCGTGCCCGTCCAATGAGTACACACCGAGTGAAGAGCAAGCAGAGTTCTATGGACAAGCGCCCATGGACGATGATCAAGACGAGGTGAACTTTCATCCTGACAATGAGCTGGACCTGCAAGGTGACCAGAGGGACAAGCCTACTCCATCCTCAAGGATCGTGTGTTCGCTCTCACACGAGCATATGACATGGCTTTGATCGCCAAAATATGTACGGATGTGGATTTTGCTAATGTGTGGCGTGCTATAGGATGGGAAGGCTTTGTACCTGTAGATGATCATGGTTCATGTTTTCTCACCATACAATTTCTTTGTACTTTGCGAGTCATGGGAGAGAGTATTACGTTTTGATTCTTCGGAATGGAATACTATCTCACATGAAAGGATCTCAGTAGTCATCTGGGATTCAACAAAAAGTGTTCTATTGACTTTGAGTCCGCGACTTCAGGTTTCAACAAAAAAATGAATTCTGGCATTGCATTTCTGAAGAAATTGTATGTGGGAAACCGCGAGCTATTGATATTTACAATCCCACCTTACGCTTGATTCCCAAGTGGTTGGTCTTTACCACTTTCCTCGGGAAGATGTTAGGCCAATCTGTAGTGATGAGTCGAAAATCCTGTATG
The DNA here is from genome assembly GCA_008326285.1 of Oryza officinalis. Taxonomy (NCBI): domain Eukaryota; kingdom Viridiplantae; phylum Streptophyta; class Magnoliopsida; order Poales; family Poaceae; genus Oryza; species Oryza officinalis. Next base: position 21,761,784 of record BDMV01000006.1, read on the forward strand.
CCATGACTAAAAAGATTAAAATCTCTCCTATCAAACCCATGATAAAACAATGGTTAGAACAACTTAAGATGGTAGGACCAATAGAGTGCACATCTCTAATCACTAGCATTGCCGTTAAAGTCAGAGCTTTGGTTAATGGTCCCATCATAGACCTTCCCCAACCTCGCTCTATCATTAACGAGGATTATCTTGTGCAAGGGCATATATTGAAACATGGTCCAAATGCCTCTATTTTGTTTTTCATCCCCGGATATATGAATGAGATTCCTTTACCTAACCCAAAATTTCATTTGTACAAGTGCTAGGCGCTAACCATTCCACTCGTGCCACGAGAGAGGGCTCGAAGGAGCAGTATTTCTGGCAGGACAACTTGGAGCATGTCTATGAATGCCACAGCGGAGCAGCCACAATAGCAGTCGTAGTACCCGCAAGCAGATTGGGGCTAACCTAGATATACACCCGGCTAAGACCAACCACTGCCGACATATGGACCAGGGGGCTCGGCGTGGGAAAGCAGGAGTAGTGACCGGTGGGAGCATCCCATCAACAGACTCTAGGGTGATATCCTTAGTACAGACCAGTCCTCCAGCTTCAGTGGAATGCTTCCAGTGCACGCCTCTTTTTCTCGTCCCTAAGTTTTTGTGACTTCGGGCGAGGATTTGTGGATTGCACTCGATAGTTGGGAGAGCTGGATCTTCGGACCAATGAGATGCATAACATGCCGAATCAGCATGTCCAGAAGACCCACACATGGCAATAGCATACAGACAATGAATTGGCAAACATCAACGCCACCATGCAACAAGGTCAGGTCGACATATTGGCCTACTTCTGGTTGTAGGGATTAGATCCCTGTCACGACCTTGAGCAAGAAGCTAGCTTGGGGAAGTGCCTCCCCTAGTAAGGTAACTTGTATCTTACTTTCATTGCATTGCATCATAAAAAATGAGAAAAATTTACAAAACACATAAAAATACCAAAAATATTTGCTTCCATATGCGGTAAGAATGTTTTAGTTTCCCTTGCTGAAATGATGAATAGTTGCTCTGTTCTTATTTCTCGCTAGTGCTTAGTTTACAACTTAGCTTTTGCCTTAGTTTTTGAGTCTATTGGTCAAAAATCTTTGTCTTGAACTTGAAACTTGTGGGTTGCATATGCATGATCTAAGTCTAGATTGTTATGGGATATAAGATGGTGAAATAGAGTTGCTATGATCTTTCTCCAAAATGATACTTGAAATCTGGAGTCTTTGTTTTTCAAAAGAATAAAAATTTATAAGTTCTTCAATGATGATAAATTCCCAACAGGGCGATATGATGATCTTATTGAATAGCCTATACACATATGCTGCTTGTTATTGCATTGAGCTTTATCAAATTGTGGTGACCCTTGTGAGATTCTCTTCATGCTTTCTTAATCAAGATACCCACTCACGTGTATCTACCATATATGCTTGACCTCTACATTGGAGGTTAGCAAAAACATGTCATACACCTACCATAGTTGTTTGACCTCTACATTGAGGGTTAGCAACATTTCCATCCACTAAAGAAATACTCCATCATGTCAGTCGAAATGTCTCTCCTAATAGTTTGCAATAAGAGATGGTTGTAGAAAAAAAAGAAGGTAGAAAATAGAAAATATTCTCAATCATCATAAGAAGAAAAAAATGAGAAAAAGGAGAAAATGGGTGTTGCTTACTTTTGTTCTTGAGCAGCATGAGAAAAATAGTTAGAAGAGAAAAATAGCCAGATCTCAAGTTATGAATAAAAGAGAGCTTATGACAAAAGAGTACACCTTTCACCATATAGCCACACACTTTGCACGTTTTGATCGGATTGTATGATTTGTTTTCTCCTTGGATCTTCTTTTTGATTTTACAATATATGTGATACAAGTATTGCCCTATCTTTTATCTCTACCTTGAACTCCACATATAAATGCTTAGAAGTAGGATGATAAAAGGCAACATTATGCCTTGGTGAGGAATATTATATACATTGAGCGATTGAGAATATCATTCGAGGAACTTTGATTTTAATTGTGAAAATTCTTGAAAACCTCTAGAAGGAAAGTTGATCAAAAAGAGTAAGTGATTGGTGCTCTACGATCGTTCTATCTCTCAACCACCCAAGATGAGGAGAAGCTACAAGCCCCATGAGGAATAAGGTAATAAAGGTAAAAGTACTATTGTCAACTTATTCAAATTCTAGGTAGAAGGATATGTTGTAGGCATAGTACTAATGTGAAATAAAACATGGTAGCAACTCCTAATCAACCTAAGTTTTAACTTTACTCAGGACGAGCAAATGTTTAGCTTGGGGGTGTTGTTGACGGTCGTTAAGTACCAATTTCGACCGCCAACTATCATAATAAATAAAGGGAGAACTACAATTTCTTACACATATATCAATAACAAATAATATATTTGTACTAGACTTGGAGAATTAACATGGATGCAGAGAATATACATCAAAGTGAATGAGAAATGAAGCCGGCATGCAAAGAAACACACCTCTGGTGAATCACGTGCGAGCACACAGATTGAAAGGCCCACAAGTCAGGCAAAACCGACCTAAAGTAGGACCAGACCGTCGTGCACCGCCTTCGGGGCCCACAAGTCAGTCCTGGGTGATAGGCCGCCATAGCCACCTCTCCTCTCCACTCTCCACGTGGCGATCCCTGGTTGGCTCCTGATGGTGGTTTTGAGAGTTACCGAATTCAATAACCGTCATAAGTCAGCTATAAATATAGCTCACTCTCTTCACTTGCAACACACAGCTCAAGGAGCAATTCTCTCTATCTATTGTATTCTCTATAGTTTTATTAGAAATAATCTTAGAGCTTCGGTCCTATTGTCTTCTTGGAGATTTCGGTATGTCTTTAGTACTTTATTCTTCTTGTAAGACTATAGTTGAATTAATAGAATTATCTTCTTTATTTATTTATGCTCATAGTCAATGTATTTGTTTATTGAATATATGTTCTATGAGTAGTATATACTTTGTATATGTGCTTCAACCTAGGCTAGTTGATCCATATGACGATAATGGTCCAATGACCTTTTTAGGTTGCTCTAGCTCTAACTTGTTCATCCGAAGGGTGGGAGTCCCGAGAGAGTTAGTGATATTATTTACTGGGATAAACATGATGCTTAGGTTAGATAAATATCGTTGGATGCGGGTGTGCCCCATGAAAAGTGAGGTAGGTGGCAGGTGGTGACAACCCTATCCATCCTTTTTATTCCTCCATGTTCGGGTATTACTTAAGAGTGCGTAAATGCCATAACCACGCTGGTAGACCAGCAGAGAGTGGTCTCTCGGTAGTACCTGGGTGCTTGGAACTAAGTCTTATGTTGTAAGCATGTAGATGTTAAGTGTATACTAAACATGATTAGTATAGAAGTACAGTTGTATCGTAGTCTCTACTGCTCTTTTCTACTAAACATTAATATAGAGGTGAATTTGCTGTGTGTCACACTACCAATCATATTTATCCTAACCCCTGTTTAGACTATGGTGAGTAATTACTGATGTATAAACTATGTCTTTACACTGCCGCCTTTGCTGTGGAAATATAAATACGGTACCCTTGGGAATACTCATGGGTGGAGTTCTACAGCGATATCCGTGCGTTTGCGGATTTATCTGTGAACATAAGACACATACGTGACATACAGCACATGAAATTCTCTATGACATCGATCAGTGACATTTTCCTTTCGAGATGTGTATGAATTCATGAGTTCAAACCTTCACTCCTTTGATTGCTGCTCATGCCTAAGAAATATCTCCCATGGTTATACGCAGTGGCCCACTTTTTCCTTAGCGCATACATCATGGCTAGTCATAAGTCCTCCTCTGTTACATTATCACTGTTCTTAAAGGTGACCAACGTCTCTCAAATTCATCAATCTCCATTACTTCGTAGATGAGTTTATGAAATTCGCTGAGCGCATCCCCAGGGAGGTGGCATTTTGCATTCTCCTCAATGTGCCATGTACATAACCGATGATCTGCATCAGGACGGACCTTGGCAATGGCGTTTGCCATTGAAAGGTCATCAAAAGATTTAGGGTGCTTGCCATCCATCGCCTTAATAAAGGTGTCCAACAGCCACACGTATGATGAAATCATCTCATCTGAATGCAGACATCACCCAAAAACAACCGTGCTGCGGTGGTGGTTTACACCAATAAAAGGAACAAACGGAAGGTTGTACCAGTTAACATGGTAAGTGGCATCAAACACCACAACACCTCCAAATGCATCATAGTTGATCCAAAATTGTGCATCAGCCCAGAACATATTCTTCAAATGACCTCCAGCATCAGTACTATACTCAAAGAAAAATTCTGCATCTCTTTCCATTCTTTCCTCTAAAAGGCTAATTGCAAATTGAACATCCATACCCTCAATTCTTCCTTTCTTATGACAAGCAACGAAAACCTTTCTTCTGGAATTGGGGGAATTACAAGGTGAGTACATGGAATGATCAGCAAGTACACGAAAATATATATATGCACAGGTGACAAAGAAGGCAATGGCTATTTTGCATAACACAACAATTTGCAGTTATAAACAATTTATAAACAGATGTTAAAAACACATTTACAAATAATGGGTGTTACCAACCAACCATCCATACAGGATCTATCCACACAGGATCACATAGCTAAATTAATTAACATACACACAACTCATTTCTAGTTTTCACAAACTACCCCTCATGAGAAATCACCGAGCATGTCTATGACCTCGAACGCGACTATTCGAATAGATTAGTTTAACACTCTGCAGAGGTTGTACAGCTTGACCCACAAGATACATCGTCCTTTTAACAACCATGCGCAAGTATCACATTTCAGGTTGTGTGACTAAGGATCTGTAACAAGGCCTTTTGGACATTGCCTTCCTTCATGAGTCACCTTTCTCTCACATAGATAAGAAAGTACCCATGGCTAATCTTAATACCTAGCATCTAACCACCTAAGGTGGCAGTGCCAAGACTCGGAATCCTACTGGGCCAGGTTCTTCCCATGAGAACATGTGGTTGTACGATAGGCTTAGGTCAACGGATTATGGAGTGAAGTCCTTAATTGACTAGAGCAACTTGCCAAACTATAATAGCACACAACATAGGATATCAGCTTAAGGACACGTAGTTGGTCCTTTGAGCAACCAAATAGCACACAGCTTGACAGTAGGCTCACACAGAGACGTTGATTTATTACATAGTGCAACACATGCTACCAAAAAGATAACACACAGCCACACAACTCATATAAAAGTGATTATAAGTTTAATAAAAATTATATTTTTCTTGTATAACAACCTTGAGCGGGACTAAGCATAACTACTCTACCTTGAATAATCAGTAATCAATAATTATCAAAAGTAGGATATAATAACAAGTACGTCACACTACCCATCGATAGTTTACAAATAAAATAATGCATGTTTTCGAAACAAAACATTTTATAAAATGGGATTAATATGTTCAAAGAGTGCACTTGCCTTGCTCCCAGCACTGTCCTTGCACTGCATCTTTTGAAGCGAACTGCTCCTCTACTCCAACGTCTACATGATCGCAAATGAGAAACTAATAAACTAAAAAAAGGCTAACCAAATAGCATCAAATGAAATAACAAACTAAACCAGAAGGTAGAGCTTGATTTTAAAAGAATTTAGGAAGAAGAAACGGGTTGAATCAGAGTTCGAACGGAAAAGTTATGGCCTCCGGAAGTTTAAATTCAGAGAAAATCCGAGGATAAAAGAAAAGAAATATTCCAGAAATATTCTTTGGATATTTAATTTCAGGAATTGAATTATTTTTTAATTTCCGGCTGACGTGAACTACCATGTGGACAAAGATGGTGACATGGCGATGATGTGGATGGATCTAGGGCTGACTGTCACCGATTAGGGTCATGTAGATCCAATGGCCCTGGATTGATCTCGATGATTGGACGGCCGAGATTGGTTTGGGGCTTTTAGCCGCGGTCTCACGTGTCGGTAATAGGGAAAGGAGGAGGCTGGCCACGACGCCATGGTGCTCTGGTACGGCAAGGTCATCGGCGGCGCGGCGGCGTTCACTGATGACGGTGCATGGCGGCATCGGCGAACGGCGGCATTGGGAAGAGGAGGCGGAAGCGGCTCCGGTGGCACGGCACGGGGCTCTGGCACAACGCATCGGCATTGGCAGGAGGGCACCGGAGATGGAGAGGAGAGAGAGAAGCGGCGCGGAGACGGAGAGGCTCGGCCTTAGGGCTTACGAGCGGCGGTGGCACAGAAAGAGGTGGCAACGACGACGGCGCGGCTCCAGACGATGGAATGAACCGACAGCGACTGCTCACTGTGGAGAAACGGTGGCGGTGGCAGCTTTTCGAGGTGGAGATGGTGGCGGTGGTGGAATCAAAAAAAGAGGAAGAAGGGGTGGCGGGCGACGGTTTTATAGAGGAGGGAGAAGGCTAGGGTTAGTGTTAGGGATTTGGAAAGGTGGCGGCGGCTTACAGCGGCGCTGACCGGCTCGGGTGGCCGGGCCAGAGGCGACGACACGATTGTTGACGGGCTGTACCCACAGATGATATTTGTAGAGTAAGGGGATCGTTGGATCCAAGGTATACGCGAGATTAAGGTAAAAGAGACGAGAGACATGAATTTTTATACAGGTTCGAGCCCCTTAACTGATAGGTAATAGCCCTACTCCTGTTGGCCGAAGCCGATGTTGCTTTTATATATCAGTATCTCATGAGTAAAATATTTGGAATGATCTAATCTAGTCAACGTCGGCTTGGGCATGGAGCCGTCACATGTAGTCAATGGCTAGTGTAGTCTTGTTCCTCGAATATGAACTCGGCGAGATTGGAGGTAGCGCTAGATCCCTCATGTCGACCTTTGTGGCTCTAGATTGGGTTTGTCTAGGCTTGTCTCAGTGTATGTTGGCTTGTATTCTGATTTTGCCTGTCTCTTTTGTTCTGGGGGTCTTGTATTTATACCCTCGGATGTCCCCTTGTCCAAGTAGAAGTAGGGAGACAAGTATGGATATGATCTGAGTAGTTCTTGTAGTGTCCGAATAGGACTCCATTTCTTCTTCCTTATCCGGAACACCTTCTATTCTAGGAGGATAATTCTATTCTTTAATCAAAGGATACCTTCTCATATACTATTAAGTATATGGTATTTTCGTATACCATAAACCCATGTATAGGAGATATGCCTTATTCTTGACATTGACAGTAGCCTCTCGACCTCAATGCAAATGATCCAACTAGTGTTCTCGACCATGTGGCCTAAAGATGCATCATTGTCAGAATCACCTAACCATTTTCGAAATACTGAGTAGGCATGAAATTGCTGACAAGTTGTCTTTCCTGACAATGATAGAGAATGTGACCATTGTTTGAATTTGCATTGAGGTCAAAAAATATGTGACCATACTATAGCATTGATGATCATATATCCCGTAAAGAACCCTTGTTGAACTCATCAAATCGTTCTCGGATAGTCAAGTAGGTGCAGAGTACGCAACAATGTCATTCTCTTTAACTGGACCGAGAACTCGACTTGAACATGAATTCACTAATACAACATCCATCTAGTCTGAAATAAATTTCGACTACTGTGTGTCTTGAGACCAGTATATGTCTGTTAGTTGTGTACAAGAATTGTCGGTTTGAGTTTTATTGAGTCAAAACAAGATGCCAACTACTATAAAGCCTCCAACTAGTCTCTTTTATTCAAGAAATCTAATTGCTATGATATCTAATTTTTCTGAAATCAATTCTCAGAATAATTTATTAGATAAAAAGCCCCCGAGCGAACGCTCAGGAGTAATATGATATGAATTGTAAATATTGAAAATAAATTATATCTATGTGTGAAAATAAACGAATACTCTCGCTAGAATTGTCCTCAGTTGAATGGAGTTATGTACCCTTCCTAGCCCCCAACTATTTTTCTGAAATTTTTTTCACAAAAACAACTTGAATCTCATAACAAACTAAGGTGAAGAAGCGAATTCCTAGCCTCCAGCCATGAAGTTGAGAAAACCAATTCCCGATTACGCGGCTAGTTAATACGTTACAGTGAGTACTCTGAAATGACCATTTATAACATGGTCGTTTAACCCTTAGCAGCCCGACTTGTCCAATAGTACCAAGCGTCCTAGGCCAAGGTTCAGGTAACCTGGTGACTAGTTGAACTTAACGTAATAGGACAATTAGAAACGAGTTCAACTAGTAGCGATATGAGAAAAGAGGATCAACAGACAATTATTGCACATTTGAATTTGTATAAAAACTTACATTGATTAATGCATGGGGATAGTAGGATCGCTACACACACTAGTCGAGCGAAGACCAAGTGTATAATCGTATCCAAACTACTCATGGAGTTCATGGGAGAATCGCTACAATGTTGGTCGAGAATCAGACATGTAGTCATACTCAACCACTCGCAGAGGTGATGGGAGAATTGTTACAAAGCTGGTTGAGGACCAGACGTATAGTCGTACTTAACCACTCGTAGAGGTGGTGGGAGAATCGCTACAACGCTGGTCAAGGACCAGGTGTATTCATACACAACCACTCGCAGAGGTGGTGGGAGAATCGCTACAATGTTGGTTGAGGACCAAGTGTATTCGTTCTCGACCAATTGTAGAGGTGGTGGGAGGATCGCTATAATGCTAGTTGAGAACCAGATGCGTAGTCATACTTGACCACTCGTACAAGATTGGTAGAGTTGGTGAGATCACTACCATGCTGATTGAGAACCAGATATGTAGTCGTGCTCGATCACTCGTAGAATATTTGTAGAGTTGGTGATATCGCTACCACGCTGGTTGAGAACCAGATGTGTAGTCGTACTCGAACACTCGTAGAAGATTTGTAGAGTTGGTGAGATCGCTACCACGCTGGTTGAAACCCAGGTGTATAGTCATACTCAACTAGTTGTAGCAGATTGATAGAGTTGGTGAGATCGCTTCCACGCAGGTTGGGAACCAGATGTATAGTTGTACTTGCCCACTCGTAGAATATTTGTGGAGTTGGTGAGATCGTTACCACGCTGGTTGTGGACCATATGTGTTGTCATAATCAACCATTCGTAGAGGTGGCAAAAGGATCACTACACGCTGGTTGAGGACCAGATGTGTAGTTGTACTCCACCACTCGTAGAAGATTCGTAGGGGTGGTGAAATCGCTACCACACTGGTTGAGAACCAGGTATGTAGTCATATTCAACCACTCGCAGAGATGGTGGGAAAATCGCTACAACGCTGGTCAAGAACCAAGTGTAGTCGTTCTTGACCACTCGCAGAGATGGTGGGAGGGTCACTATAATGTTGGTCAAGGACCAGGTATTGTCATTCTCGACCACTCGCAGAGGTGGTGAGAGGATTGCTATAAACGCTGGCCGAGAATTAGGTGTAGTCATACCTCCACCTTTTTTTAAGAGCGCTTGAGTTGGTTATTACATGTGCTTCTCATATGGCCAGCATGACTTCACATACCCAACTTATAAGAATATCGGATGTCCATTCGCAATCATGACGGGTGATCAAGCCAGCAACGTTCGCGAGGAAATTGTATGTAGTAACCTTTTCACAAATAGACCGGGTTGTGACCGGAGCTAAATGTGAGATAGGCCACTGGTCTCTGTTAGTAGGTTTGGTCCAACAACTCCTCGTTTGTTCAAGAACATTCTCGACAATGGGGTGTACTTGATCTCTGCCTACTAGACTGCTCAATTATTCCCAAAAAATTATTTCTATAAGGCAAGATATATATAGCAAAGAATACCGAGTACGTACTCGAAAAATTGTGTAAATCTTCTAGCATTGTCAGGACATAATAAAAAGATTTAGATTAAATATCAGGTACTAGTAAACCATAAACAAACATGATTTATACAGAAAAAACAGAGCGAGCCCCCAATACTAGACCATAGTTGGCCTATTATAGGAAACGCTCGCACAATAGATACTGTATAAAAATATGTTATAGGTAAACATAATAAATTATTGATCTGGGTAAATAGGTACAGTAAATTGTATATATAAAATATTGTGTACCTTTGGAGATATATGCCAAATATTTATACGAAATTAGATTAATTAATTTACTAATTACTACCTTTGTGGACACGTACTGTAGGTCACTATGTGGGTGTGTGGGGCTCCTGGTAGATGTCCATATGCATGTCCTTGGTAGGTGACATGTGTGTATCGGATTGGTTTAGAAACCAAACGGTGTATCTTGGGTCTGTCCTTTACCGAGTAGGTGCATGGACCTGGTCGTGCACGGCTTGCTGATAGGTTGCCGTGGAGGCACGAGCAACAGACGGATGTGAGTCATCGATCCCTGCTCACGTAGTAGATATGTATAGCAGCTCCAGTGTAGACATGGTCGACCGGTTTGGTCCAGTCGATTTTTTGGCGACCGATGTCTTTGTCGATTCGGGCCTAGGCCTCTCAGTCGACGATATTAAATTGATGTTCTCCGCAGCTATGACGTTTTGAAGCTTGGACGATCTCGATAGGTCGAATTATTGGCGACGATGATTTCGATTTGGTCGGGGAACGTACTTTGGTCGGGTCAGATCTTTCAGGGCCAAAGTCGTTGAAGTATCACCCGCCGAAAAAACCATAGAGCAATATCTTGATGAATATTGAGATGACAAGAGTCTCGATCCATAGTAGAATACACTCCGGTCGGGTCGTATCTCCCAAAACCAAAATCGTCGATGAGTTTTGTTATTGAAAAATCAGTCTCTTGAACCCATCTTGTCGAAGCCTTGAAGCACCAAGTCCCTTATGATGCGTCACTATCAACGGGCTATACCTGCAAACGGTATTTGTAGAGTATGGGGATCGTTAGAACCAAGGTATACGTGAGATTGAGTTACAAGAAACGAGTGACATGGATTTTTATACAGGTTCGGACCTCTTAACTGACAGGTCATAGCTCTACTCCTATTGGCCGAAGCTGGTATTGCCTTTATATATCAGTATCACACGAGTACAATATCTGGGATGATCTAATCTAGTCGACGTTAGCTTGACGGTATGGAGCTGTCACACATAGTCGATGGCTAGTGTAGTTTTCTTCCTTGAATATAAACTTGACGAGATTGAAGGTAGCACTAGATCTCTCATGTCGGCCTTTGTGACTCTAGATTGGGTTTGTCTAGGTTTGTCTCAGTGTATGTTGGCTTGTATTCTGACTTAGCCTGTGTCTTTCATTACAGGGGGTCTTGTATCTATATTCTCGGATGTTCCAATGTCCAAATAGAACTAGGGAGACAAGTATGGATACGATCTGAGTAGTAATGTAATGTCCGAATAGGACTCCGCTTTCCCTTCCTTATCCGAAACATCTTCTATTTCGGGAGGATAATTTCATTTTTTATCCGCCGTATTAACCAAAGGATATCTTCTCGTATACTATTAGGTATATGGTATTTCCGTATATCATGAACCCATGTATAGAAGGTATCCTTATTGTCACGCCCCGATTTTCGATCGGGATTAAAAATTACCTAATAATACATTTTCCAGAAATTAAATAAAAATTTAAAGCAATTTAAACAAGTGAAATTAGCAAGGAAATCAAAAATTTCCTTTAAAAATCATGGCCGGAAATATTTTTGTAATATTCTCTGTGCCTTAAAGTACTCTCCAAAATTTTTCGTGAATTTTTGGAGCTAAAGAAATAATTTTAAGTCACAAACTTCATTTAATTGATTAAATAAAAAAAACAAATTAAAATTGCCCCCTTTTCGTTTTGGGCCGTTTCCGGCCCAAAACCGTCCTCTCTCTCTCCCGCGGTTCCCCGCGACCCCCTCCCCTCTCCTTCGGCCCAAGGCGGCCCAAGGCCGCGCCCCCGCCGCCTCCGCGTCCCTCCCCTTCCCGGGCCGGCCTGAGGCCGTGGCCCAAAGGCCGCCCGGAAGTCCGCCGCGCCTCCTCCCGCGTCACCCGGTCGCCGACGGGTGGGGCCCGCGGCCGAGCCGTCCCCAACTCGGCCGGCCGCCGCCGCGCTCGCGCCGCCGCAAACCCCGGCGGGTTTTTCGCCCGCGCCGCCAACCCTAATCGGCCCTCCCCTATTTATTTCCCCCCCCCGAGGCCTCCTCC